>BQMF02000086.1:0-600000 GCA_027922465.2 Turritopsis dohrnii
CATGATACGATAGACCCAATTATTCCTGGTAAAGCCTCTGCCGCTTTAGATGCTAATCTACCTAGAAGTGATGCTAACGCTTTGAGTTTATTTTTTATCCATTCCTTTGCATCGTCCTTTTTATCACCACCTTTGTCAGGATTTTGTGAAGAGCTTCCAGCTGCTGATCCTCCCGGTAACAAAGCTTCCACAAGAACACCGATAGCCATACCAAACGCTGTCAGAATGCTAACGATTGTTATACCTTGTTCACGGAATAGTGTTCGTATCCTTTCACCTAATGTGGTATCTTTGTCGAGGACTTTAGCAATGGTTTCTTTGATGCTCGTAACTTGACTGTTTAGTTTGCCTTTGAGAATATTAATGTTCTCTTTCCTAGCTTTCAACTCTTCACGTAATCCCTCCATTCTCTCTTCAACCTCTTTTCGTTGTTCATCTGTGTATGTTGCATCATTTTCCATTTCTTCCAACTTGTTTTTCTCCTTATCGATATGCTGTTCTGTTCGAACCTTTTTTGCAACCTCTTCCTGAAGACCTCCTCGTATGTTTCTCAGCGCTTTATCCAATCCTAACAGCTCACGTACAGGATATTCAAATAGATCGCCGGTCTGAGTTGTTTCATGATCGACCGATTGTTGTCTAAGCGCTGAAATTAAATCTTCCGTACTGTTCACCACATCACCGGACATATCTTCCAACTCTACATCGGTTGCTGTTGTGATTTTAGATGTTGAAGGAAGGTCTTCTGCTATTTTGTTAAGTACAGCTGCCTGTCTGGCTGAAAATTTGCTCTTAGGTATATCATACCCTAAACTACGTAACCTGTTCTTACCCAATATGTCAGCTATAGTACCGGTAGCCCTTAGTCTTCCATTGTTTGTCAATGGTTTGCTACCGTCTTTGTAGTATAATTCACCATCTCTAATTTCAAACTGATAGGTATATAACACCTCAGGTTTTGACCGGTATTTTTCGGATAATCTATCATACAGCCCTTCAACTAGTTCTTTCAAAACTCTAGTATTCAGACTGTGACCTCCAAATGATGTTTCTCGTTCACCTGATGTATGTATCTGTGCACCCGTACGATCACCGGTCGGTATGAGAGGAAACGTCTCATCGGTTGTCTCATCTGTCGTCATCCCATGTTCTCCAAAGGGGTCAATGTCAATGTCTGCCATTTTATTTATTTAGAGGATAATTTATTATTAATTATGTTATAACAACCCTCTAAATATGAGTTTTAAAATTTATCCAAAACTACCCACTGCTCCTGAGGATTTGAATGAGCAGGAAAAGTTTAACGCAAGCGTAATAAATTCTGAGTTTGAAGAGTTGATAAAACTGAAGAACAAGTTTAGCATCAAGCTCAAGAGATACAACAAGGCGATAGAACGATCGATGCTACTAAATGCTAGCTCAAGCGCTATAACCATTGGCTCTGGCATCGGTTCAATTGCAACAGGGGCTACTATTATCGGAATACCTATTTCTGCAGGATTAGGTGGTGTAGCCTTAGCCGGCTCTATCTGTACCGGACTTACCACAGCTGTCATCAAAAGATATCAAAAGAAAGTAGAAAAAGTGATAAAATTATATGATATTGTTACATCCTCAATCGCTGTCTTCGAAACTAACATAAGTCAGGCGCTGACTGATGGAAGGATCAATTACAAAGAATTCCAGGTTTTGCAGGGAACATATTACAAAGCTTTAGAAGGACTCAGTTCTACAGATAGAAAGATGGAGACTGAAACCCAAAATCAATTTCAAAAAAGTTTAATGGTAGAACTTCAAAACCTGAAAAAATCCATAAACGAAAATGGTTAATAGGATGTGCAGTTATGTGCTCCTCAATTTGAAAAAGTAATAAATGTAATGAAACTTATATAAAGAGATATGATCACAAGTATATAGACAATGGAATTTCCAACAGTTGCAACATTTGAACAAAACATGGAACAAATTACTCCAATCACAAAGTGGAGAGAGCTAACTGAAAACGTGATTTATCATGTTAAATCTGTGGTTGAGATAGACACACCCGCATCTGAATTTGGTTCTGGAAAAGCTATGTATGCAGAGGTTCAAGATGAATCAGGACAATTATATAAGGTCTGGTTGCCTGCAAGACTTTGCGTTGAGTTGAAGGATTATGGTTGGAATTCTAGAGAAGCCTTTGTCAGACCGAAAGGTCTCAAACAATCTCAAAAGAATCCTGAAAGACAATTCTTTGATTATGACATTATGTGGCACTAAACCTCGTTGCTAGACGACTCATCTTTACTTGTTTCTAGTAAAGATACTTTGTATGTGCGGTTCACCAACCTTGCACATAATCAGGAGGTAGCTCTGTATCCTCAGGTATCAACATCAGCTCTTCTTTTACAAAAGATCGTTCAGGTCCATCTTGAAGGTAATACATTACACGGTTACCAGGTTGATCTATTACCTCACTCAATCTATATGTCCTCTTTGACCATATGCTATCTGTTGCTCTTTTTCGATGGTCATCGTGCTCTTCACCCGGTTGCAATAGATATCTATACAAACCATCTTGAGGTAGCTCTACTTCAGGTGGATAGCTCTCTCGTTTAGCGAGAGGCACCTCTTTCAATTTGATGGCATCTTTCGGTTTCATACCGATCATCTGAGTCTTTGTATCGTTTAATCTACTCACAAGTTTATACAAATATTTGACCCACGTAGATGATACCTTTTCCGAATCGTTCAGTTCTTGAGCATCTTGTATTTTGAATAAATTTTCAGCAAGTATCTTGTTCAATGCCTCAACAAAAGCTGTATGGGTATGCTTATATTTTGTAGTTGCTCTTTTAATTTCAACATTATTCTTCTCCAACAATTTTGATACATCCGCTTTGAATTCTGAACCGTTATCACATTGAAATACTTTTGGATAAGTTAACGGTCCAACTCTATAGATATCTCTTATCATTTCAGCAACCTCTTTCGCTCTCTTAGTATTCAAAGGTCGAGCCACCTTATAGCGTGAAGCAACATCGACACCAGACAAAATGTACTTGTATTTATTACCATACAACATATCACTAGGCATATACAATATATCAAATTGATGAATCTCATTCGGTTTAGTCACCTCATAATGTGGACGTTCGATCCTTTTCGGTGCCGGTAGATGTACCTGCCACAAAGCTTGTTTTGATAACCACTTCTTAATTTCCTTCAGTTTGAAATCAAATCCTCTTAGATTGTGAACAGCCTTTTGTCCTTTCCATAAGTTTTGAGGTTGATAGTAAATTTCTTGAAGTTTATGCATCCTGCTGATATTGTTTATAAAATAAACAACGTTTATTTAGCTCATTTTGTTACACAACAAACAAAAGTGGCTTAAAAGTTTTATCTCTTTTATATAAAGAATAAACATGACTGACAAAACAGAATCACATTACGATAATGGAGTATCAGATTACCGATCAATGGGTTTTAATGCGTTACGAGCATTATGTACGTCACGAAAAATAAAATATGTTAAGCAAATGAGTAAAGCTAAAATGATTGATGTACTTGAAAAGAATGATAAGGATCCATCTTATATTCTCGATCCTGAAATGAAACAATTATTTTATACACGCTATTTTAACTGGATAAAAAACAACGAAGAAAAATATCTCAGATATCGAGAGAATAATAAAGAGCAGAAAAGGATGGTTCGCAAACAAAATAAATTGGCTCGTTCAACCTCATAAAGGGTGGTTTTTTTTGTTACTTAAAACCAAGTAACAAATGTTACCAAGAGAGTTTGAAAAATTGGAAATTTTAAAACATCTTAAAGAAATCATGATCACTTAAATATTACGCAAATAATAATAATAATTATACAATATGACTTCACGAAATACTGTTGAATTATTAGCTGGCTCACCAGCTCGTTTGTCTACACCAACACCTATTCCACCACCAAGATCTACTAGACGATTCAAACCGGTCCGACCTGTTACAATTATTCCTAACAGACAAGACATGGATTTGTTTGAGCAGCAAGAGATGATGAAAAATAGACCTGTTGTGAAAAGCAAGTTGAATGAATGGAGAGATTGGTTAATAAATCATGTACCTAAAGCTATTAAGGAGAAAGTGAGTGGCACTTTCAGAGAGATGAAGAATAAGATTCTCAATCTCTACAAGAGGAAGAATGATGAAAAAGATGAAAAATTGGTGAAACCAAAAGCGTTTGTCCCCATTGAAACGGCGTTTGAGGGTTCTTACAAAAGGTTCAAGATAAACTCAGATGGAAAAAAGGACGTTGATTTGTTTCTCGAAAAGGTTCGACCTATTTTAAGTGATCTGATTATGAGAGAACTCAAAAACAAAAAATCAATAAAAATTCAAGCAACTGTGTGGATCAATTGGAGAAAGGAGGATTTATCCAATCCTGAAGCGACAATCTATGTTGATAAGGCGTTCAATAGCAATATGGAAACAATTCACAATGAAAGCGATATATCTGATGTTATTAATAAGATGTTCAATAAGATAATCGAACAGGTTGAAAACCCTGCGTTACCTCAATCCGGTTTTGTTATCGATAAGATTTTGAATATTGATGTAGACTTTCACAAGCTAAAATTAACGAGAGGCAGCTCTTACTTACCTTTATCTAAGAATTTCAGTGGAAAACGATCTGTTATCAATCCACATAACGAAGATGATGAAGAGTGCTTCAAATGGGCTGTTATCGCAGCTCTCAATCATGATAAGATCGATAATCATCCTGAACGAATCTCAACTCTCAAAAAGTATGATAACTATAATTGGAGCGGTTTATCGTTTCCGATGGCGCTAAATAAAATAGATTTGTTTGAGAGGAGGAACCCTGATATCGCTGTGCATGTTTTGACAAAAGACGATCAAGATGGTATCTATATGTGTCGTAAATCGAAGCATCTTGATCGCAAAGAAATGGTTGTTTTGTTTTTACTATGTGAAGAGGAAAAGAGACATTATATAGCTGTAAAGAACTTGAGCGGTGTCTTGAGTAAGGTCAACTCGAAGCATAAAAATAAGGAGCATTATTGTTTGAATTGTCTCAATGGATTCTCAAGTGAGAAAACACGAGATGATCACTTTGAATATTGCGGGAATAACGATGTTGCGAAGATTGAGATGCCAAAGGAGGGTAGCACCGTTAAATTTCTTGACGGTCAGTACCAGCTTAAAGCTCCTTTCATAATGTATGCTGATTTCGAAGCTTTGTCAAAAGAGGTTTGTAAAGAACCGCGTAGCGTTATTGGATCATCCACTAAAAAGGTTGGTATACATATCCCCACAGGCTTCTGTTGTTATAGCAAATTTGCTCATGGTGAAGTTTCAGACCCTCTAACGCTTTATCGAGGTGAAGACTGTGTTTTACGTTTTGTAGATCATGCGGTAGGTGAAGTGAAAAGGCTATACAATATGTTTCCTAAACAAAGAATGCGAGACCTCACATATGAAGAGGAACAGGGATTTACCGATTCAGATAAATGTCACATATGTATGAAAGAATTGGAAAAAGATAATATTAAGGTTAGGGATCACTGTCATTTTACAGGTAAATTTCGTGGAGCTGCACATCAGTCTTGTAATCTCCGTTACAAAGTGCCTAAATACATTCCGATCGTCTTTCACAATCTGAGCGGATATGATGCTCATCTGTTTATCAAAGAACTAGCCAAACAGTATGGAGATGAAGGGATTGCCGTCATTGCTGAAAATAAAGAAAAATATATCTCTTTCTCATTGGATGTTAAGGTTGGTGCATACACTGACAAAAATGGGGAGACTAGGGTTCAAAAGATACAGTTGAGATTCATCGATAGTGTGCGTTTCATGGCTAGTAGTCTGGATAACTTGGTAAACAATCTATCCGACGATCAGTGTAAAAACCTTCGAAAATTCTTCAAGGGTGATGAGCAATTCAAACTATTGAGAAGAAAAGGAGTTTATCCTTATGAATACATTGATTCTTTTGATAAGTTTAACGAAACTAAGCTCCCACCAAAAGATGCTTTTTACAGCAAGTTGAACATGAAAGGTATCAGTGATGCTGATTATACGCATGCACAGAATGTGTGGAAACACATGAAAAATAAAAATATGGGTGCGTATCATGATCTCTACCTCAAGACAGACGTTCTATTGCTTGCTGATGTTTTTGAGACTTTTAGGGAAACATGTATAACAAACTATAAATTGGATCCTGCACATTTTTACACTGCTCCAGGACTAGCTTGGCAAGCATGTTTGAAAAAGACAGAGGTTGAGCTGGATCTGTTGTCAGATATGGATATGTTTCTGTTCGTAGAGCAAGGTATTAGAGGAGGTCTCTGTCAGGCTGTTCATAGACATGCTAAAGCTAATAACAAGTATATGGATGCTAAATATAAGAAGACTGAAGAAAGTAGCTATCTCCAATATCTTGATGCAAATAATCTATATGGATGGGCTATGATTCAGAAGCTACCGACAGGGAATTTCAAGTGGGTAGATGCTAATAAATTTACCGCTGAATTCATTTCAAAGTTGGCTGAGAAAGACGATAGATATGGTTATCTTCTTGAAGTTGATGTGAACTATCCTCAGGAGCTTCATGATTCACATAACGATCTTCCATTTATGCCTGAGAGAAAGAAGATCAATGGTATAGAAAAGCTAACTCCATGTCTTTCAGACAAGAAGAACTATACTATTCATATCCGTGCACTTGATCAAGCGCTGAAGCATGGTCTTGTTCTTGAGAAGGTTCATAGAGTACTGAGATTTAGGCAAAGCGCATGGTTGAAGCCGTACATCGATTTCAACACCAATTTGCGTACCAAATCGAAGAATGACTTTGAAAAGGACTTTTTCAAGCTCATGAACAATTCAGTCTTTGGTAAAACTATGGAGAATCAACGTAAACATAAAGACATACGCTTGGCTACCAAGAAAGAACAATATGAGAAGCTGGTGATGAAACCTAATTTCAAGGGTAGTATCTGTTTCAGCGAACATTTGATGGCTGCTGAAATGCAAAAGATCAAACTCATGTTGAACAAACCGATCTATCTGGGACCTACAGTTCTTGATTTGTCAAAGACGATTATGTACGAGTTTCACTATGATTACATGAGACCAAAATATGGTGACAATCTAAAGCTCTGCTATATGGATACAGACAGCTTTGTCTATCACATCAAAACCGACGACTTCTACAAAGATATTGCCGATGATGTAGCTTTGATATTCGACACTTCAGCTTATGATGGGAAAGATAACAGACCTTTACCTATAGGTTTGAATAAGAAAGTCATCGGTCTAATGAAAGATGAGTTGGGTGGTAAGATAATGACAGAGTTTGTTGCTCTAAGAGCGAAGACCTATGCATATAAACAGCTGGATGGAAAAGAAGATAAGAAGTGCAAGGGAGTCAAGAAGTGTGTAGTAAAGAAGACCATGGGGTTTGATGATTACAAGAGATGCTTGCTCGATGGTAAGAATGTTTACAGAGAACAGATGACCTTTCAATCGATTAAGCATGATGTTCACACTATAAAAACAAACAAACTCGCTCTCAATGCGGATGATGACAAAAGAATTATTGCAAAAGATGGTATTGCTACATATGCCAGAGGACATTATAGGTATGTATAAGATAACAAATAGGTAAGAGGTAAGAGGTAAAAAAACAAACAAAAAAAAAACAAAACAAAACAAACAAACAAACAAACAAACAAAATAAACGAATTATACATGATACCTATGGATATTGACTTTGAAGATCTTTTTGACTGCATCGATGATCAGTGTGTGTCTGTGTCTGTATGTTATATGTATTGTTAGCTTATTTATATTATAAAGTTTAAACTGCTACAAACTGCTTTTTACTACAATCGGGTATTTCCCTATGGACATTTTTTTTTTTTTATGAGATATTTAATTGTTTACAATTATGAGTAATTTGTGGTTATAATAATAGAAATTGTTATGTAATCATAATAACATGTTTCATAACTCGTATCGCGTTATGAAAACAAAGGTATTATTAGTTATAGTAGGGAAATTCCCGAAATCATATGATTTCCACATGATACAATTTCTGTCCTATAATCCGCACTTTCCTATCTCTGCTTCCCCGTGATCATAAAAACATCTGACGTCAAATGCCACGTGCTATTATACTAATCGTGAATGTGTCTTGCGTGGTCTAACCGCCGCTATATGACCACGATTAAGAAGATTTTGACCATTAAAAAAACAAAAACAAAACACTCTCTAAATTAAATGTGTTACACACATTGCGAATTAGTATAAGTAGACTAGTATCTCGCGTAAAAGTTTTTTACGGCTTTAATTTCGAAAATAATGTGCCGAAATCCTGTGTGCCAAACCCTGTGACGAAAATTTTGATAACACAATTGCAACTCAAAAGTGTATCCATGTTGTAGGGCGCGAAAAACTGATCAAAAGAATGTATGGGATCGTTTCGCTGCAAACAACCGTTGCAGAGATATCGTCGATCAAAGATTCTGATGACGTCATAGCCGCAGAACCAAATAAAATTTAGGCCTAACCTCTGCGTCACCACCTCACCCGTATCGCAGACCCTTAAAAACGTCAGTTATCCCTATTGGTTCTCGAGATATTTCCCCAAAAACGTCGCGTTCGATTGGGGATGCAATGCAATGCTTCCCCGTGATCATAAAAACATCTGACGTCAAATGCCACGTGCTGTTATACTAATCGTAAATGTGTCTTGCGTGGCCGAACTGCTGCTATATGACCACGATTAAGAAGATTTTGACCATTAAAAAGACAAAAACAAAACACTCTATAAATTAAATGTGTTACACACATTAGTTACCCAGATAAGCCACCTCTGCGAAACTTAACAGAAAAATCGCTGGCTGAGGCATGCAAGGTAAGTAACATAATAATCATATCAAGGTTGATTTTTATCATAATTCTTCTACTATCATTCTTTTCCTACGCTTGTGAAAGCCTTGAAAAATTTGAGGTCGGTACATATCACCAACACCTGCATCTATGAATAGAAGCTCATCTCGAAATAAGGATAGAACTGGTAATGTAAATTAGTATCCAACCTTGGTTTATTTCTGCTGCTTTAGAACTGAAAAACTGGTGTGAAACGTGTCTGTTTCAAATGAATGTTTGACCTTCTAGAAAATTTGATCTTCGTCTCACTCTTTTATTAGATTTTTAATCCTTGTAAAATTCTGCTTTCATAAAATTATTGCTCCTTCCTAATGAGAGCATAAATGAAATACTTGTTACTTTTCGTTCTATTAGGGAAAATATTGGCAGATTATGACGGATCAATATTATCTCCCAGGATCTATAAAGTCCTTTGAACGCGAAAAGAGGATGTTTGGAGGGAGTTTAAGGTTTCGTATAGAAAGAAGAGATCAGAAAAAATAAAGCAATGGGGGAAACATTTACAAAATCCTGATAACAAGACAGAGCTTGTTGAACTTTTGCTAAAGGACTGGTCTGACAGCCAAAGATTTGTTGATGTTCTCAACGGGAAAATCTTGTATGTCAACTTTGGGTTCACGTTTTATAAACTGTGTTGCAGGGATGGCGAGGTAAAATTTACCATTTTGAAATTCCTTTTTCGTTTGAAGATTACTTAGCTACGTTATGACCAACTACTTTTCGCTACAAACGATAATTGAATATATATTTTACTTTCCTTTATAGTTGGTTTGCGTCGAAGAAACCTCCCTTAGAAATAATCAAGAAGAGGCTGATACGAAGGTGTTCCTCTGCTCTCTTCATGCCGTCACTAACTATGAAGCAAGGAATATCTGTATTCATACTGACTGGTAGCCTTGTGGTAGAGTGCTCGCTTCCTGTTCGGGAGGTCGCGGGTTCAATCCCCGACCGATTCATGCCAGCGACTATAACAGTGTGTATCAATCCTCTCTGCTTAGCACTCAGCAAGAGAGTAGGAATGATGTCTAGGGTGGTTGTCTAGTTGAGCGGTTCCTGTCATTACAGCTTCCGTTGCCCAAATGGGGAGCTTTAAATGCTCTAGGACCTCCTTCGCAGGACCCTCATTGATAACAGTACCTTAAGGAACTGAAGAGGCTATCTTGGGTAAACATTCGTAAATAAATAAATAAAATACAGTCGATAGCGATATACCCATTTATTCTGCCAAATGATTGAGGTAGAATTCTTTGTCAAAATCGGAGTCCAAGAGTAACATTGCTCTTGAATTTGATCAAGAATGCTGCCTGGCACTCCCGTCATTGCATGCCTTTTCCAGAAATGACTGCACCAGTTCATTTCATGTTTTTAAAATAATGCAGGATTCCCCAGAAATCATGAATGTTATTCACACGGCTAGGAGAAAACACAACATTCGACACATCATTGTTCGCGGTGTTACAAAAATATGTATGCAAACTATATAGCTTGAAATGTGAAAACGTCAGTGAAGTCATATACTTAAAGTTTACATCAGCAAAGATCACACCACCTCCGCAAAAGCTTCCTCCCACCAGAGATGCACTGCAAGCGTGTTTCCTTTGTTACATCTATGGTTCGAAATGCTTTTAATACAAGAATTGTCCTCTCCTCGCCAACTGGCCACGGTTGGAAAATTATTGATGGGGCTCTTTCAATACAATGGATGATTTTGCCACCAGCTCCAGATGATGTGTTACAACTGATTTCATACAACTGCAGGAAATCAGCTTGTCAAAAAGGAAGCTGTATCTGTATATCCCATGGTCTCCCGTGTACAGATTTATGTGGATGCCACGAATGCGCTAACAAGAAATTCCCTGACACTGGTAGAGACAATGCTGATTCTGACAGCGAGACAGAAGAAGAAGATGGTGAACACTGAAATATGGAATGGTTAAACTGAACGTGTTTATATCTCTGTTTTATTGATAGGATAAGATGATGTTTGTTTGCTTCTTGCTGTCTGTTGAACTTAATTAGAAGCAGCTTCTTTTATTTGTCAATATTTTATGTACCTAGTGTTCAGTGGAATGTCACGTGATGTCATAATTCTTTAATCGCTCATTTTTACACTGCTTTTCGATGACGTCATAATACTTTTAAGAGACTGTAACTTTTGATGTAGGCAAAATTACGTTACCTATCTAAAATCAAAATTTTATGTAGAATTCAAAAAACACACTGAAAAGGGGATGAGCACAGCAGAAAAGTCTCAATTTGAGCATTCTTTGCTTTGCAGTTTTTAACAAATTCGGTTTCTTCTGGGACCGATTTACCCAATTGCCCCCCCCCCCCCCCCCAAAAAAAAAAAAAAATTCCAAAGTTTTTTTAGAAGTATAGTGTACTAGTTTGATTTCTGTAATGCTGAAAAAATCAGCTTGGTAATATTTTTAGCAATTGGAAAATGATGAAGGGGAATTTTGGTGTGAAAACCTAGGTGAAATTATGTTAAAATGGCGTCAAATATTCAAATATGTAAATAATTTCACCTTCATATTACAACAAATTCATTTTCCAATTTCTAAGAATATTACTAACCTGATTTTTTCAGCATTAAAGCAGCCAAACTGGTACACTACACTTTTAAAAAAAATTAAGAAAAATTAAGAAAAAAATTAAGATAAAAAATTAGGAATTAGGAATTTTTTGGGGGGCAATTGTAAACCTAGAATTAAATTGGAAACAGGGCCTTAATATAAATGGCCATATCCTGAGAACCGAAAGAATTAGAGGCCCAAATTTTGCACAGTACATATTCTCAACCAAGGCTTTCTACAGAAAAAATTTGAAGAAAATCTGAGACATAGTGGTGTAGGCCATCTGTTCATTTGACATGGAATGACTCTTTGGTGACTAGAAACTGGCCAGTAAACATTTTCGTAACAAGGGATGGTATTTGAGCTTTCTAAGCCATTTATAATTAATCCGCATCCCGGCACCTTTTTTTTTTTTGAATGTAGCGTCCTGACTAATAGTGTCAATTTTGAATTTGATTTGAAATTTTCATAATTTATTCGAGAAAAGGTACAAAATTACACCAAATTTTGAAATTGGTTTGATAGTTATGAAAATTTAATGACAAAGAATAATACTAATAATAATACCAGATGTTAGGAAATATTATGTTTTATTCGTGCTTTACTATTTTGTGTTACGTGTGCTTCCTGAGAAGTGTCAGTATTCAATACAAGGCAATCTCATTTTTATTTATTGATACAACCTCGAACCCAAGGTCTCTTGCCTTTTCGATATACGGATGGCGGCAAAGAAGACCCTGGCGAACGCTACTGAATTAATGAATTCTATTGGCTGAAAATATTACAACGACCGCAGGATTTTCGAGCAAAAAGAAGAAATCATCCGAGTTACGGCTGAGGAAGATAAGAAGTAGAGTCTGAAAATTTAATTATTCAAAATAACATTATTTTAGCTATCATTTCATTTCACAAAGCACTGGTATGGTAGCATTATGTATTTACAATGAGAAAAGCTAACAACAAAAAGTTCTTAAAATAATCAACAAGTGAACAAGATAAATTTTCATGCTTTTTTGACTGATAAAACAACGGAATAGTGATGAATTATGGCAGTCTGTTTTAGAAGAATATAGTTTCTAAGAACTTTAATTGTAGGCTCACACACAGTTGCTAAAATTTAAGAGCATATTCAGAGATATGAGGATGAGCATCTTCAATTATTTCTGGGAGGAAGAAAAGAATTTTTTTTGACACGATTTTTGAATATTATCAACAATAAAACTACAGAAATCACAAGTACATACAATTACATAGCTGAAACATTATTTGTTGATCACAGATTGACCTATATTTCCATATTTAATATCATAGAATCATGGAATTTATGTAGCTAATTTCCATTCACTCAGATTCCTTATTAGAATTTAGTGGCTTCAGTAAATCACAACGTTTCTGAAGCAAAATTGTTCAATATGTGGGTCTAAACAAAGCGTTGCAATCCAGAAATAGAATCAAAAACTAAAACAAGCATGTGCACATACATAGAATGAAAATGTAATCTAATTTTTACTTTACGGTATATGACAATTTGTAGAATTTTCATAACAAGGTATAAATTGACTTAAGAATTCTATATTTTAAGCTGTATATCGTTTAGCAAAATACACAGCAAAAACCAATATTCTTAGTTAGAATTATTCAAGAAAATACTTCTTGTTTTCAGTAAAGTTTTACTTGAAATAAGAAAATTAAGAAGTATTTATTCTTAACCAGAGAATTTTTCTTAAAATAAGAATATTATTCCTACCAAGGAAATGATATTCTAAAAATAAGATTTTTTTGCTTAAGTTGAATTTTTTTTCTTATTGAGAAAAAAAAATTCTGAAAATAAGATTTTTTTGCTTAAAAACAAGTATGTGCGTTCAAAGATTGATGTGCGTTCAAAGATTGATGTGCGTTCATGGATTGGTGCGCGTTCAAAGATTGATGTGCGTTCGTGGATTGATCTGCGTTCAAAGATTGATGCGCGTTCAAAGATTGATGTGTTCAAAGACCAGTCATGCATTAAAGGAACATATTCTTACCTTAGAGGAAGAAAATTTCGCGAGAATTTATTTTCGTGAATTTACAAACGTCAAAATTCGCGCAACTTTCTCACGCGATATCTCGGCAATCGTTGGTAGTACAGAAACGATCCCATACATTTTTTTCATCAGTTTTTCGAGCTCTATGAGATGGATACACTATCCGTTCACTATTCCGAGATCAAATTTTTCGTCACCACCACCACGCGTTAAAACATTTACTGACAATAGAGAACTTAGAAACCATAATAATTGTTTAGCTTGGACACTGAATACTGTAAATATTTAACTCCTTCGGCACTCACGAGAAATGAAAAAGTCGGCTATTGGATACAATTAGGAATTTCCCATTCTAATGAATTGAATGTGATAAAAACGATTTAGATTTTCACTTTTTTGCGAGAATTTAAATTCGTGAATTTGAAAAAATGGAGTATTTAGTGAGAGTATAATTTCGCGAATTTGAGGCAAAACTCGCAAAATTTTCTTCACGCGATAATTACTTCCCTTAAAGATTCCTGCAAAGATGTCTAAAAAAGCTAAACTTGTTAAAACAAACTTTAATTAAAAGAAATCTAATCAGATTCAAGTTGACCCTTAAGACTTTCATCGCACGCAGAGCTAATAGACAATCTCTGCTATGTGATTCCGTAGTGGGATTTCTCCAATTTGACGCGACCGAAGAAGGATCATTTTCCGCTCCGCACTGAACATCAAGTGAAAACAAAGCCCATTAAATCTCTTGAGTGTGTAGTACAGTGTGTCCCAGAGAAATTCGGTCTGAGATTTTAACAGCTCATAACTTTTCACACATATATCAGATTTCAGCAATTTTTACACCATTCGATAGGATTTTATTCATAGATTTTAAAAATATACATTTTGTTCTCCAAAACCTTTTAGTTAGGAAAGAATTAAGGATTTTACCATGAAAAAATCCAATTATCTTCTTAATGGTTAATTAACACATCTTTCAATAACAGCTATCAAAGGTCATTATCAAAAACAATATTAAAGTCAAGTGACTAAAACACAATAGTCATGAAAAACAAAACTTTAAGCTGTCTCAACATGTCCCCCGTTTCTCTTGACACAGCGATTTGCTGTTGCTGTCATAAAGAGTGGCGAATAAAATTTTGATTTTGTCTAAGATTATTTGCTGCGTCAACAATTTTACTTTTCAACTCTGATAGACTCTGGATCTCAGTAGAGACAAGTTTTTGCAGCAACTAAAGATTGCTCATATGATGTCAAAAGATTTTTGTAGAAGCCCTTGTCTCACAATTTTTAACTTTGTGATGAGATTATAATTTTAGTGTGTTCAACAACACCACGACATGTTCTTAATAAACAAAAGAATAATCGCACGTGGAAACTTACTTTTATTAACCATTAAGGAGTTAATGACAGTGACAGTTTAAAGAAATCCTTATAACTACAAAGGTATTGGACTAAATTATTTAAAATATAGGTTTTTAAAATCCTTGAAGGAAATGCTATCGAATGATGTAAAAATCTCTAAACTCTGATGTATGTGTGAAAAGTTATAGCTTGTTAAAATCTCAGACCGAAATTCTTTGGGACACACTGTATAGGCCGTTATAATTATTTCTTGCACGATGTTTTTTTTTTCACGGTGATGATTACCATTGTTCAACATCTCTTCCCTGTTTTATAAAATATTTTAGTATTTCTCGTGGTTTGGTTGAGTATGGATGTATATTTTGTAAACCAGACAGGTCTGTTTATTTATTGCGTCCGAAATTAGGAAGAGTGTCTGAAGTTAGGAAGAATGAAGGTATGGGTCAAAACAAAAATCGCAGATGAGTTAAAAGTGTAAATGCTTTTTGTGCTTATTATTTTGCTTATGATAAACTTTCTAGGGTGAACAAGCACAATATGCTGACACTGTTTCGTGCAGCTCTGGCTCAGGAACTATGTCATCAATGGGAAGTGCAAGTAATGATGCCTCATTTTCCAACAGTGACTCTGCAGATGTGTCATTTGATTGTACCACTGAAAAAGTTCCAACTGGCAATATCCAAGAAGTTAGTGTTCTTGATTAAAAAACCTTGCTGATTCTATTAATTTTTAGGAAAGATAACTATAAAAGTAGTTTTATTATCTCTAGACTTACACTGTTACATCGAAATCACCAACATACACTATTTATAAAGATAGTGATTTAGCAAAGTATTGTGGTTTAAATGAAAAGCTGCCTAGCGATCTTCAACACCGGCTTATCAGAGCAACCATAACGAATATGGTTAGCAGTGCATATATGCCTGCATTTAAACGAGAGCCTTCATATTTGGAGCTACAAGAAATGGCCAAGGCATATCCAGTCACATATCCAGGCTTGAAAGATGTCGAAGGCACCCATGTGAGCACATTGAATACTCTCATCTTACACTTTTCTTTATTTCCTTAGACATAAAATTTTGTTTTGTTTTTCTATTAGGGAACACTTTTTACAAAATTAAAGAAACGATGGGCAAATATCAAGCCCAAGAAAACGTCAGTTATTAAAGAAAAACGAACTCTAGATAAAAAAAAGGGGCACCTCCTCGGAAGTTGCGTAAGTGGTTATTAACAGTTTCTTTATTTTTTTCGGTTCATAATTGTACATTTATGTAACTTCGTAGAGATCTGAGACCAAGCTTTCATTTTTACTCTTTCATTTCATTTACTCATTCAACCTAGTGGTCACCTGGTCAGTCAATGTTGAAATTACTCACCTCTGTATAACTGTGTTTAGCAAAACAAAATGAAACAACAGATGATAACACATTGGAAGAGGAAAACTGTGAAAGTCCATGTATGTGTATAGTTATGTGTTTTGTTACTTATTTATGTGATTGCAAATTTGTTGACATTTACTAATTGCTCCCGCAGCGAGCGTAAGCGAGCGAGGAGGCATAGTAGTTTTAGCGAATGTCAGTTTCCGATTTTGTTCTTCATCATCTTCATCCTCCAACTTTTCGTGTTGACGTTACACGGTGGTATAGAATTATTAGCTGACTTTGCTTTTTTTTCCCGTTTCAAAGCATGGTACTGTAAGTTGAATGTTTTTTCGTATCTCTTTCCTAATTTATTATTATTTATACTATGTTATTTAGGAAGTTCGTATGATAAAATTGCTAAGACATTTTTCATATTACTTTTGTGTTGTTTTAGTGAAGTGAACGACTAGGATTTTAAAGCACAGCTTGAAATCTGAAATTTTGACAACAACATTTTATTTTTGTATAATGTTTTAGCTCTAAATCTTTCGTTCGATAAATTTTATTCAATGCACTGATTTTTGGCGGATCTTGCCTTAAAAAGATTTTAATTGGATTTCTGTGTATGCAAGAAAGCCTAAAAATTGTCGTTCTTCGTGTTTTCCTTCTTTTTTCTGTCCTCCAAACCTGGTGTGATCATGATCAATAAAACCTTTTAATATTTTTCTTCTTGTTTTTTATGTAAACTTTGGCTATTTCTTGTTTCGAATCAAAGTTTGAAACACAGTTTTCTAATGGATTTTTCGCTTTAATTTTATTTTTGAAAAAGTTTTTTTTTCTTTCTTTTGGTTCTTACAGAATTTCTTTAACAAATGTTTATCTTATTTTGATTATAAAATACGTATCCATGGTTTCAGTTCACACATTTCTTTTGTTTGTAGCCAATACTTTCTGATATTACTTGTTAAGCCTTAATTACACTTTTTGAAAGGTATAAATTAGCATCAGTGTGAGATAGGACTAAGACATAACAAAAAGTAACAAAGTTTTTCTTTGTTTTTGTTTCCGTGTTGCATAGCTTGCAATGTATAGCTTGCTGTGTGTGTACAAATCGGAATGCTTGAGCGCGGGGGCATTTTTAGCTAAAGCTACATGCTAGTTTTATTTTCATCTTAGCACCATCATGTGACATTATTATGGAATGGCACTACAGTGCTCTTTTGAAAGAATGCAAAAAAAGCACACCCGAATCCTGAAGTTGTCAGTTTTTATCTGAACAAAGAATTCAATAACAGAAGAAGATGGATCAAGGAAATCCCTATTGAAACAAGAGTGCAGAAAGTGTTTGATGCGTATCCATGTTTCAAAAACCATGTGGAGGTAAATGCATCTCCTTAATATTGATAATGAATGCCTTATATACATGTTCTGGCTTAGTGTGGTGAAAATAGTAAAGATGATTTGGACTTCAACAGAAATTATAAATATAAAACATTATATTTTTATTGTTTTTTCAGGTCGTGCTAGAAGTCCAAAGGATTTTAAAAGTTGATTCAAGACCTTTGATGTACTTGAAAGACGCCATTATCAAATTTCGTAATGAAATTGATACATTGGTATACTTCAGAATGTCTAAAGGCATTGCTCCACCCAAAAAACCTAATAAAAGTATGTATCATGACATTTTACAAATTATCAAGTCTACTTGGGTCTAAGAATGTCAACTGTAGTTTTATTGAAATCATGAAATACGTTTAACTTTAACTTGATGTATATACTCTATATTGCAGATGATAAAATAATCCACATTCTGAATAATTTGCAAATGATGCTTCCACCATTCAAGAAGCAAAAGAAGTTGTGTTCCATAATCCATGAACTTCAGGTTAGTTTTAAAAGTTTAATCTTAGTTGTAGTTGATTTAAATTCATTCATAGCTATAGAATATTTTCTTTTTACAGAGTCACGAAGATCCAGAACTGTTTATTAAGAAAAACGGAGGTTCGCCTGCAATTACTTTGCACAACGATGACGTCTATTTGATGGCAAATCAATACATTATCTGCCAATCATCCATTGATGTACTGGACGAAGCGGTTTTGGGATTTCTTGGAATATTTTACCTGCTGGATATCGATTATCCCATTTCCTGTCAACCAGCCTTATACATACTCCAAAATCTACTATTTGACGATAACAGTGTGCCGTTACATCTGATGCAACTATAGAACAGATACAATTCCGAATATTACGTTTATAAGAACTAACATCTAACCTAACTTACTTGTATATATGCTTGTGTTGTGTTAATATCAACGGTTGAACAATCCTCGTTGTTTTAATTTAATCAGCATTATCCCATTTAATTTAAAAGCTGAATAAGCTTTTCCTTCTTATTTCAAGTATATTTGGACTAACTAAATCAGTTAAAATCTACTTGTTTTAAGCAAAATAGACTTATTTCAAGAATATAAATAATCTAAGCTAGATTTTTTTGCTTGCTCTTCGGACAAGCAAATATTTCTTAATTCAAGAACTTTTTTCTTATTTTGTTAATTTTTTTGCTCAAAATAAGAAAATAGGTTTTTGCTGTGTACATAACGGGATAAAGGTAAACTTTACACTTAACAACAATACAGCGTTTACTCAAAACTAAACCATCTGCTATTATGGATTCAAGATCCCATGTCATGACTTAAAACTATATACGTTACATAGCGTGGTTATAAAAATCCTGCAAATTGTCATGTATTAAGTACCTTCAGAGAGAGAAGAATGGGCTGACAAGAATGACTGAGACGATTTAAGGGAAGATAATTTAAAAAGCAATTTCCCTGAAATTTGAAATATCGGTATTCATACAGAATACCATCCTGTTTTCGATCATATAGTAACCTTGAAACTAACACAACAAATTTCACTCAACATATGTTAAAATCTGGTTAAAATCCTGACAGGATCCTACAAGAATTCATAATAAAAATAATTCTTTTAAAGGTAGTGAACATAATACAACAAACATAATTTTTAAGTATACTAATAAGTATATATTAACACTTGAGAAAGACTTTATAGGTTAAAGAAGAGTGAACATTTTATAAGTTGTGTTTTTCTGTCTTCATTTTGTGACAGACGTATACTCAATAATACTTAGGACACTTACAAGAAAAAGTTATAGAGCTTTTTGGAAATAGACATACATCTACTGACCAGTGAACTTAGCAAATTTTGATATAAATAACAATGTTGAATCATTTAATATATTTGAATAAGTTCTTCATCCCAAACATTATTTAATGAGAACCTTCTCTCACCACTGCACTGTTGTTGTTTATGTATTATCTTCATAGTTTGTTTTTACTTTTTGTGTGCTTTTATAGGTTATTTATATTTTCTTTTGTGGAAGATTGAACCTCAATACACTCAAGTTTTAATTTTCTGTTCATTTTTTTTACTTTTGTCCACTCTATACATGTTTTTTGTGTGTCTCTAAAATAAACACCACAGCCCGTTACAAAGATAAAATCCACACAGCACCACACGAATTTTGCAATCTCCCTTTTATCATTCAAGGTTTTCGAATGTAATAACCTTGATAAGGAATAAAATCTTTATCAAATCAGAAACACAGCTTTCCAGAATGCTGTTGAAGTCTTGGAAATATGTAAACAACTTTTAAAGTTTTGCAGAAATGAGCTCGAGTGAACTCGACGAATTATATTTGGTCTTTATATTGGTTGTAATGTGACTATATAAAAAACTGAATGCACAAGACAAAATTTCTTCGGGCCACCTCTTATAAAAATTACACAGATTTTGTGTAATTTTCATGTCACCTGACCAGCGTTCGCCAGGGTCTTGTTTGCCTCCATCCGTATATCGAAAAGGCAAGAGACCCTGGGTTCGAGGTTGTTTATTGATAATGAGGTAAGCTTTTAAATTTGTACAGTACTTTTTGATACATCATATGTTTATGAATGCACCACTTTTTAAATGCAATTCACTAAAAATTTGAAACAGTTTTTCCATTGATTAAACAAGTGAAGACATAATAATCACCCTCGTAATGATGTCAACTGGATTTTGATCAGTAAGCACATGGTAGCATCGTGAAAGGGCTATGATTTCTCAAATTTCTGCAGCTCTATTTATTAGCTGCAAAAGTTTTGAAACATTTTTTTATTATTGATATATTGAGGGATGTGTGAGAGAGATGGATAGTGAACGGCTTGAATATCTAAAAAATCTATTGTTGGTTCTTTTGTGTCGCTATTTTGCAGCGGGAAGTTTAAAATGGTGAATGACGAAGAGGCCATAAATCGTACGCCACAGGAGTACTGAAGATTAATTGTTAATTTTAACTGCATTTTAAAAACTTTGAGAGGTGCCTAGAAAAAGGAATAACATTGCTGAGATACTATAGAGTTAAATGTGCCTGGATTTTGGACGTGCCAAAGGAGAAAAACTATGAAACATGTGGGTAAAAGTTCTTAGATGAACACTTCACGTTGTTAAAAGGTGTTGTAAATAAGTTTAGAGGTATCTTTACGCCGACAAATGTAGTAACTCTGACAAATGTAGTAAAGCTACTTCAAATGTAGTAAACGCCTTTAAGGTTAAAATGAGCCATAATTAGGTCAAACACATGAAGGTCTTTACCAGTTAACTTTTCAAGGGTTCAGGTAGCTGTGTAATAAACCTGGACTTTGCACATGCGTAGTAAGAGCCTGTTAATACAAGCAAAAACAGTCATAATTAGGCAAACCACATGAACGTCTCCATCAAGTAGCTTTGTAAGGGCTGTCAAGTGTCCCTATAGTAAAACCCAAAATTGCGCATGCCCAGTAAAAAATGCTACGGAAATTCAGGGAGCATATCATTTCAAATTAAATTTCGGCAAAGTTCAGTGCATACATGTTTTCAGAGTGCACGCTAGACATGTGTAAATGCTGTAAAATATTGATTTGCTGTTTTGAACTGATTAGTCTCATTACCTGCAATCCGACTGTACTACAAAAAATACAGTACCACCGCTATAAATATAAAATGTTTGCTTGGTATATATTGTACTGTGCATATAGGAAGGATGTAGACCTTTTCTGGAACAGTAATGCATGATGGTAGTTGTGTGCATATGAGTTAAAGGAGGATTTTCTATTAGACAAATGAACTGCACTGTGAAGATTTTGTCGGTGAAATCGTCGAGTGGAAATCTTCTTTAAAATGTCAGCATTAACTTTGCGTCAATTTTATAAGTACTTTATGCATTTGTCTAATTCTGAAGATTTGTTACTTCTTTGCCAACGTTGTTGCATTCACTGAATTGCATTTTTTACTGTCTCCTTAAATGTTCAAACGTTTTTATGAAGAGACAGTATAAAAATGCAATCCAATGATGTTCAACGATGATAACCAAAGAATTAAAGAGATTTTTAGGATATCCTGAATTGAAGAATGTTGGAGCGTGACGGATGATCTTATGCAAAATCGATGTGGCCTTACTTTTACTTCAACAGGTTTGCATAAAAAATCCGTCAATTTTTCAAAATTTCAAAAACGGCCTTTTTGTGCGTATGTAGAAGAACAAGATGTTAATAATGTAAATAGTGACACTACCACTCCACAAGAAGGTATACAACAAAGGGATTCTGCCAACATTATTTCAACACCTCCAAAGAAGACTGTGTCAGCCAGTTATTTCGAATACACCAAAGACATCTGACCCAATATATGGGTATAGAATTGTTGATGTTAGAATATTGTGCAGTATTTTGGGTCTGTCAAAGCAATGGCATCATGCCCTCTGATAATAGAAACAGGTGACTTTATCATTGCATGAAAATTTGTTGCAAATAGAGGGGCTCGCGTCATCCCTTATAGTGACCAGCTAAAGATGTGGTTATGGAAAGGATTTCTATTCATCTTCGTTGAGTAATAGAACTTTTGGATGTAAACAATAAAAGAGGAATAGTTTATGCAATAAGATCAAGTGGGCAAGGACACGCCTGCATTGAAATGTTTACGTGTTTACTGCATTGCCCGAAAGATCAGGCATACGGAAGCAATCATTACAAGCCCGGTCCTGGGTTACCACTTTCTGTCATAAAACATGTAAAACCAATGTTTGAGGAACTCGGAGACACTGCATAAAGGATGCTTACACGGAAAGTTTAACAGAAAAAATTGGAAACTCCCGAAAACCACATTTGTTACATTGTCGCAACTTAGTTTTTGTGTTTATGATGCTGCTTCGTAACAGCTTCAAGTGCTTACATATGAGAAAATGGAAATGGTTCCTGGCCAGTATTTGCTAAATGGATGGAAAAGAACATTTAAAAAACGTTTATTCCATTAGTGTTATTAAACAAAGATGACACAAAAAGAACAGGAAAAGAAGAAGGAGGACACTGATAAGGACAAAGTGGGGACATTATACAAAGCTGGAGCATTTGATTACTTTTAATGTATTTATTTTACCATTATTCATAGATTTTGACTGCATATTTGGGTCTTAAAGAGCTATTTTTTTCTTTCTTTGAATTAAACGCATGATTCTGGAAAACAAGACTTTTTGACCTGCCGGCCAAGATATCTCAAGAACCGTTAATGCAAATTGAATGAAATTTTGAGGGAGTGTTCTTATCAATGAACTCTATAAAATGAGCAGCAAATTTTTCATTTCATTTTCCATTTTTTTATTGGACCGGAGAAATTTCAAATTTTCCTCTTCTTTTAATGTCAAATGTAGCGGTCCAGTATCAAAAATTCAGAAAGAGAATCTAAAATGTGCTGCGCTCATTGTATGAATTCATCTTGTAAGAGTATGCACAGAAAATTTTAACTCCTAATATTCAACCGTTAACTCTGCATTTTGACCAGCATAAAGCAATTTTTTGACATATCTAACATTATTGTCGGTGATTGGGGCTTTTTTTTGCGTCGCCTTATTTTAGCGATTTTAGCGAATGAGCATATTTTCGCTAAATTAAAGTTGCGGAAAATTTAACTTTAGCAAAACTTTTATTTTACCTACTGGCAATTCTCCGTAATTAAGGGGTAATTCGCTAAAATTAGGTTGCGTTAAATCCATGTTCATCCATTTTCGCAAAATTTTACTGACGCAAAAAAAGTCGGCCTAAGGTAGGTAGATTAAGGGGGGTGCGAAAAGGAAATAGCGCCCTTTCAGTTATGGATATGCGTATTCATGCATTCAACTCTCTCGTCGGAATTTGTTGAATGAATATCCGGCTTTCACGCATTCCATGTTTTCGCTGGCGAACGGGTGATTCCACGCACCCACTCCGCAAACTGCATAGAAGATTTTTCCAAATATTATGTTAAACAGAAAATAATTTAAATGACAATATTGACGAAATCAATGTATAAGCGAAAACTTATACATTGAACTGATGTATGCTTATAGTGAGAACTTCTTTTCGCTCAAAAATATTACATAATAAAATAACGGAAAACTGGCCTGACTTCATAGACCTTTAAGTTACTTCGTTACCTAAGTATGTATCATTTAACTTGCATGCGCGAACTTGGGTTCTATTATATGGCCACTTGATAGCACTTGAAAAATTATGTAATGAAGACCTTGATGAGTTGTGCCTAATTACGCCTTATTTAGCTCACATAAGCATTTTTACTGCACATGCGCAATTTTAGGTTTTACTATATGGAAACTTATTGCGCATGCGCAAATTCCAGGTTTATTACCTGATAGCACTAGAAAAGGTACTTGGTGAATACCTTAATGTGTTTTGCCTAATTACGGCTTATTTAGCTTACATAAGCATTTTTTACTGCGCATGCGCGATTTTGGGTTTTACTATATGGCCACACAGAATAGCCCTTGAAAAGTTAACTGGTAAAGACCTTCATGTGTTTGGCCTAATTATGGCTCATTTCGGTGTAAATAGACTATTATTTTTTTTAATATGTCTTACGGCTTTTTTTAAAGCCACATATATATCAAAAACATTACTTGGCTAGCTTTTGAAAAGTTTTCACATCTGTAGCTCTTCTTTCCCTTTTCCTGAACTCTGATTAGTTATTGTTAATACAGTAACACAACTTGATTGGGTAAAAAATATAAACAAACAACGTGATTGGCCTTCGATATACATCACCTGGGTCCTCCCTCGTACGAATATGCAGTATCCTGTTCCAAAGTTATAGCGATACTATCTGCGGAGAAGTGCTTGTTATGATTTAACATTTGCTGAAAACGAAAGCTATTACATTGGGCCGGCCCTCCCTCGGATGAATATTTTGTGTATACAGTCGACTCCCGATATCTCGAACTCTTAGGGGACCGGGAAAAAAGTAAAGATATATATATCGACAGGATTTTGGTAGTGTGTCCAAGGGACCGAGGAAAAAGTCGAGATACCAAAAAGTTCGAGATATTGAGAGTCGACTGTATGGTCAAAAAGTTGAAGCGATATTATCTGCGGAGAAGTTCTTGTTATGATTTAACATTTGCTGAAAAGTATGCTGAATAGTATTTAAGCCAAAAATAACATTTTATGTGACATTTGTGGCTATAAAAATAGCCGTTTTAATAAGGTTGGAAGAACTAGTAGTAGCAGTGGAAAATACTTAGGTGGTTGCAGGGAGCTAGTTACTTTTTGGTGGTGGACATAATAGTGGTAAAAAGTTTGTTAAATAACAACAGACAGTGAATATCTGGTCTATGATTGGAGATAATGTTAATGGGACTGTGCCATCCAAAATGTGGTAGCATTTAATCCTACCAATAGCCCTCTCCACATGGATTCTAACCGACGCGATTCTGGCAGTTTCCTCACTTTCTTCTGCTGTCGACTGACCCTTGAAAGGAGGAATGTTTAATGATACACCTTCTGGTAGGATGTCAGCAATGTCAAACCCCCTGTCAGCCATAACATTGTCACCACTTTCCAACTTTTCAAGTATTCCTGATTTTTGTGTCAACTCTTTATCACTTGCTCTGCCTGCCCACAACTTTGATACAAAAGTTATACTTCCATTTGGTGAAATACCAACTAGTGCTTTCCAGGTATTATGGTGCTTATATTGCGACCAGGTTTGCGATTGTGAAACCATAGCAGATGGTGTTTGAATAAAAATTTCTGTGCCATCTAATATGATACGTGTTGTCGGATATTCGTGAAATTGTTTTGGCATATATTTTCTGATCATGCTTTGAGGTGGATATGGAAACAGTAAAGGAAGTTCATGGTAAAGAAAGTTGATCCAAGTTGTGAAAATCTTTGACACATGTGCAGTAGAAATGTTAAAACGGTCGGCAAGGTCTTCAACAAATAAACCAACTTTTAACCTTACAAGCACTATAAAAAACTCATCTTACAAAGACAGTGATCTTTTGCGCCCTGGTTTTGACTTAACAGTTTCAGTTTGATATTTCAGCTCACCAGTGCTTTTTTCAACTGATTTTTGTCTATTCCAGTAATGAATACGATATAACTTTGGCTCGAAGTATGTAAATACAGAAAGAAGTGATTGGTAATTTGGGAAGCCAGTGTAAAATTTTATCGCTGATGGATCATCTTTAATTCGTTCTAAATTAAATGCATTATTTTTGTATTTTTATATTTCTTCACTCATTTGAACAATTCTAGTTTTTAATTGTGAAATTTGCTCATGAAGTTGATCAATTTTTTTTCCATCTGTGTCTGAAGCATAGACACATTGGCCAAGCTACACTGCGTTAAATGTGTGCTTGCGTATGAATGGTCCCTTAGAAAATTTACCTCTTCATTTTCTAATGTATATAGGGGGGAATGCACAAATGAGAAATCTGTTTGGGTCTCAGCATCAACTAAACATCTGTTAGTATCTTCATACAACAATGAACTATGCATGATTGGTAATGGATTTGGTGACAATGGTGGACAATAATGTGCTGCAACTTGTCATTGTTGAATGAATTCCAATGTTTTCACTAGTATCAATGGAAAGCTTCTTCTTCTTTTTCACTGGTAGAATACCTCTTTCTTTTGGTGCTGCTCATGACGGTTTTGCTGAAATAAAACTTGTGTATAAATTTAATGAGGGCTTTACTCCCTTGTTTAACCTCCATCTACTTGGATTTCGCTTATAGTCATCTTTTTTGAAGTGTAAGTCACAGAGACGTGTATACTGGTTGACAATAAATCCATCTTTACCATCCTGCCTTTTGATCAAATTACACCAAATATTTTTCTCCGGATTTTTAGTAGGACATTTAAAAAAATGGAATGGTGTCCTGTTTCCAGATGTGTCGTTATAAGTACTTCCACAACCGAATGCTGCACATTCAAAACCGCGAGAGATCTTTCGCTTCCTATCCACCCCACTACTACTAGCTTTTTCGATATCTTCCATATTTATAATCTGAATCTGAATCTTCTTATAATTAGCGACTTTTACACAGTTAGGATAAGTTTTATCTAAACTAACCTCGTTTTCACACACAGCTCATAAATTCGGCGTGTATTTTGCGGAACGGAAAATTTATATTGAAATAGGCTTATTAAAGTAAAGAAAATGAAAAAAAAAAAATTCAACCTTTTTTTTTTAAAAAAATGGACCACTACTTGGCAGAGACCTACAAGATGAGAAAAAGAAGAAGAGTTATAAATACAGATGAGAAAGATGAGAAAAGGTAGAAGAGTTATAAAGACAGACAGAGCAAGGTGGCGGTTATCCCTTGATTTAAAAGTCTGTAGATCATTCTTAACAGGAAAACAACTTTGAGGGAGAGAACTCCAGAGGCAAAAAGTTCGGGGGAAAAAGCTAGATGAATAAAAGTTCCTATGGCAAGTTGGGACCTGAACAGTTAAAGGATGAGAATTCGAAGCGAGACGAGTGTTCCGGGAGAAAGACTTAGGAGTCAGTTGATGCAAGTTGTCCGAACAATGCCCATGAGAGAATAGAGACAGGGAAGCAACGTTTCTCCGATGGGAAAGGGGATGAAGATTAGCACAAAAGATCTGGGCCAACTAAGTTAACTAAGCGCTTCTGAGTTCGATCGAGAAGATGAAGACAAATGAGAAGAGGTTCCAGCCAAAAAGTGGCAGCAGTACTCAAGATAAGGGCGAGTAGTGGCCTTAAAGATGTAAATGATAGATTTAGTCGAAAGCAAGTGACGCACCCGAAAAAGTGAGCCAACCTTCATAGCAGCAGATTCAGCAATGGACTCGAATTAAGAATTACAAGTTAAATTTCTTCAGAAGGTTAAACCTAAAAGACGAATATGAGATGACTCTGCAAGCTCACTTTCGTTCATAAGAACAGAAGGAATTACAAGGTCTCTGAAGCGATTAATAGAGAAAAGCTTAGTTTTCGACGCATTTAAGGAGACCAACCATTTCTGACCCCATTCAACTACTTTCCTAAGACCGTCCTTCAACTCAGCAGTCATTTCAACCTTATCAAACAAGTCATTAGTCCTTTCAAGAGATGAGTAAAGAGTAGTGTCGTCAGCGTAAATATCAAATTTACTGAGAATACAATCGGGAAGGTCGTTGATGAAAATGAGAAAGAGGGTCGGACCAAGAACAGAACCATGAGGCACCCTGAATTAATAGGGTAAGAAGAAGACGAATGACCGTCGAGAACCACCTTAATACTCCTGCCACAAGAAAGAAACTTAACAAGATTCAAGAGTGAACCAGAAATGCCATGAGATTTCAACTTGTGAAGAAGGCCACGATGCTAAAACTTGCCGAATGCCTTAGGGATGTCAAGAGCAATAGTTCGTGTCTCACCACAAGCATTGAGAGACTGATATACACGTTCAGAGATGACGGTCATCAGCAGTGGACCGGCCAGAACGGAAACCGTACTAGTGATCAAAGAACAGATGGAGAGATTCCAGATGATGGGTGATGGAATAGTTGATCAATGATTTGAAGACCTTACTTATAATAGAGAAAAGACTAATAGGACGATAGCATAAAGGGTCCGATGATTTTTGAAAACAGGCACAACATAAGCAATTTTCCAACAAGATGGAAAACAAGATTCATCGATGCAATTCCTGAGTAGCCTACAGAGTATGGGAGAGAGTTCAGGCTAGCATTTTTGTAGAATGATTACAGCGATTTCTTCGGGACCAGTAGCCTTAAAAGAGTCGAGAGAACCAACAACATCCGCGACCATCTTGGGAGTTATATACAGAGAAGACAAATCCATGTCAGTTGTAGGGGCAATATCGGGCAAAACATGGCCAGTGTCATCAAGTGTGGAGTTTCTGCTGAACTGTTTAGCAAAGAGCTCTGCTTTATTAACTGCAGATGTCAGCACCTCGGGACCATTGAAGAATGGTGGAATCAAAGACTTACCCTTGTTAGAAAAGCTCCGATAGATACGCCAGAAGTCACGAGACCCAACATGAGCCGATCATGGACCTGATTTTGATAGGTGCGTTTAGCCTCCTTAATGACTTTTTTACAGTCGTTGCGAGCACCGGATGCCTATTTTCCTCACTACAACGTTGATAACGATGGAAAAAATGATTACGATGGGTAATTGCAGCAGAATGGCAGATGAGAACCAGGGGGTAGAGTGAGGTTTAGCCTGATACTTACGAGAAGGAAAAAAATCATCAATACTAACCTGAAGCCAAGAAGAGATCTCCACTGCGCAATTCTCTGCATCACAGGCAAAGATATGATCAACCGGCAGGTCACGAATCGGATCTCGAAAGCTGTTCCAGTCACTATGAATAAGGTTTGTGATGAATGGGTCAGTCAGAAGAGCTAATAGAATGTCAGTAGATGAGTTGGCTAGAAAAGATTCCAAATGAGAGAAGTTCCCACGAAGCCCATGAATATTAGAGAAGGAAAGTGAAAAAGGCGTTGTCGATTTACGAGAACTCGATTTAGATTTACTGGTATTTGCCTTTTTTTTCATAATGAGGAGAAAAAAATCCAAAGTTTCGTTAGCTGAAGAACCTGTGAAAGAGGATCATTTCAATATAGGTTTGCTGATGACCTTTTTGCCGTAACAAAAGCAATGTTGTGGCCATTAAGGATGCAAACCGTTACGGCTGCAGGGCGCCGTCCAAGTGCAACTTGTAGTCAACTGCAACGCTAAGCTTGGCAAGTTGTTAAGGCCAGTGGCACTTTTACGTTTTAGTTTCTTTAAGAATTTTAGAACTTCGATGTCAGAAACTGGAATAAAGTTGAAGGATAAATTATCAGGTGAGTGATGGCTTTCATAATTTAGCAACGGGAACGCTTGATGTTTCAACTTTGACGCAATTGTCGTAAAGAACTCACAGAAACCGTCTGAAATTGACTGTTTATTATTGTTAACTGACTCATCTCCGATCATGAAAGACTTGGATGGAACATCCGACTTCTGTTTGACTGGGAAAATTTCCTTTATAATTTTACAGAACTTATCTGCTTTGCCTTTCGATTCGATAAGTTTGTCTTGAAAATCTGAGTGTTTCGATCGGTGGATGAGATTCACAACGAAGTTTCTTAAGCTTCGATCGTCCTTATCCTTTGACTTTTGGGCTTTGCGAGGCGCTTGATCACGACAGTTCATGGAACGTTTAACATCAGGTGTGAGCCAAGGAGATGGTTTACCCTTGACCCTTTTGTTAATGAACGGTACGTGTCTATCTAGTACATTCAGCAGGATGGATGTCAAGTTCTTATAGGTTGAGTTCGGGGACGTTCGGGGACGTAGCACTACGTTTACATCGTAGTTTGAAAAATCTCTGAAAGTTATTATCGATGGTTGTTGTTTCATATTGTTCATTTTACGAGTGCAGGATGTCATGTTTCGAACACTTAAACTCGAAACAGTTACTTGACTGCGTGCAATGTTAATGGGGGCATTTGTAAGAATAACATCTATTAACGACTCTGTGTTTTCGGTGATACGTGTTGGGACGGTAATTAATTGGTCGTAAACAAAATCGGTAAAGCAATTTTTAATTGCTTGATAGTCATTGTCAACGAGGTAATTCGCATTCAGATCTCCCAGGACGATTGATTCGAATTTTCTTTATTGATTATATCCAAAACGATAGGACCAAGGAAACAAGAAAATGTTTTGACTGTTTAGGAGAAATTGTGAGGAGACTCCCTCAATATTGTCATTACATAAATCATCCCTCTCCTTATAAACGATGCCATCGCGGATATAAACACACCACCACCAGGACCTGATTTACGAGGCCTTGATTCGAATGTGTAACCCTGGATCTTAAAATCATCATTCGTACAGTCCTCTTCCTCCAGAAAAAATTCAGTGACACCAAAAACATCGATATGGTTGCTTGTCGTTAAAATATTTTTGATTTTTTCAAATTTTCCTGACAAGCCACGAATGTTTTGGTGGAAAATCTTGAGTCCACGTCCCTTACAAACTCTGTTTACATCATCTTGGATAGACCAGAGTTTATTTCGATGTCTCCAGGCAGCAAAAACAACAGCAGACTTTTAGTTTTATTGGTAAAGTTGAAATGCTTTTTACGATCCAGGAACACGCAGGTTAAAATGTGATTGTTATTTTCTGCCATACCATTTTCCAAATTAAAAGTTGCATTAATAACATCACTTGTTATAAAACTCTCTTTTTTGATAGAAAAACTTTTGAAAAATATCATAAGTGAGAGAGCAAGCGAAAACACGTCCGCCTACTTTGCTGCTATCTTGACCATTTATCAAAATTACCAGTTGTCCAAGCTGTTTGCAGAAAATTATTGATAACGTATGGAATGCCATAGGTGCCATAAGTGATCTTCTGATGTTCTGCGCAGTAGTAATTTTGTTTTGCACAGTAGAAATTTCGTTATGCGCAGTAGTGATTTCATTTGGCGCTGTAACGAAAACGTATTGCGATGTAGTATTTCTGTATTGCAAGGTGGATCTACTTGAAAGCGCAGTAATTTCCTTGACTTGCGCAGTAAACAAGTCATATTGTGCACTACTTAAATCGTTACGTGGTGGTAGATAAGTCGCTAGGTGTGGTAGTTAAACCGTTACGTAGTAGATAAATCGTTACGTGGTAGATAAATGGTTACGTGGTAGATAAATTGTTACGTGGTAGATAAATGGTTATGTAGTAGATAAATCGTTACGTGGTAGACAAATTGTTACGTGGTAGATAAATTGTTACGTGTGGTAGATAAATTGTTACGTGGTAGATAAATCGTTACGTAGTAGATAAATCGTTACGTAGTAGATAAATCGTTACGTAGTAGATAAATCGTTAGGTGGTACATAAATTGTTACGTGCTAGATAAATTGTTACGTGCTAGATAAATTGTTACGTGCTAGATAAATTGTTAGGTGGTAGATAAATTGTTAGGTGGTAGATAAATTGTTAGGTGGTAGATAAATTGTTACGTGGTAGATAAATTGTTACGTGGTAGATAAATTGTTACGTGGTAGATAAATCGTTATGTGGTAGATAAACCGTTACGTCCCTCCTCCACTTATGTTTTCTCAACACTCTCCAGTGCTATATTCACATCCCAGAATACAATGCGACGCAGTAAACGTTAACTTCCGTTCTCATCAAGCTAAACGAATCCAGACAAAGACACGTCCTCTGGACGTCGGGAACAAAACAGGACGGAAAGAGAACGCCCATAGGAGGCCCTGTTATATATAGAATATAAAAGCCGGATTTATTTATTTATAAAAAATGAAATAAGCTTTTCCTTCTTCAATGCATTATACAAGTTTACTTTTTATTGCCACGCATATTTCCAAATTCTCAATGATTTCCTCGACATGTTTGAAGAATACTGCCTCTACCTCCATGTTCCAAGTGTAATCTTTCCTATATTCAAAATAGAGCCAGATGGCACAAAACGGTAGCAGCAAAATTACTTGTTAAAAAAATGCTTTCGACATTTTACTGAAAGTTTTAAAAAGTTCTTTAAAGCTTCTTTTTTGAGATATCTTACTGGTGGTGGAAAACAGGCATAAACGATAAAAATGTTGTTTGTTTAAAATTACTAGTTGGTGTAAATAGGGTCTAATCGTAAAACAACAGCAAATTGATTTATTACAAGACAAAAGAATTTACGAAGAAAAAACACGCGTTTATGCTTTCTATATATTAATAGCCGATTCTCTGTTTGTTTGTAAGTCACGCAAAATGGTAGATTGAGTTGTGAGCGAAATTATTTCTTTATTTGTGTGCGACGTGAGTTCGAAGCAAATACATTGTAACCCCCAATCGAACGTGACTGTTTTTGGCTGATGAACTAATAGGAATAACGTTTCGTTTTTATTATTTTGTTAGTTTTATATTCCACGTTGACTTGGCTTTGAAAACAATACATCAACTAAATACAAAGAAACTAACTGATAAAACATTTTGGACAAAAAGCAGCCGTGGCAGAACGTGGTAGCATCTCGGTTTGCCAGTGTATCCTAACGTATCCTTGCCTGACTGTCTGAGACGGGTGAACTTTTTTTTCGAGCAATCAAAATGTTTAAAAACCGATAGGTAAAAAAAGAGTATCATAAAACAAAATATTTTTTTTTGCTTTTGTCATAATAGTTGTCTTAATTTCTTTTAATCGATTTCTTTTAATCTATTTTATTTTATATCAGATCGAACGTTTTTTTTTATTCACTTTATTCATTTAGCACGTGCCTTTTCTTCTCTCCTCCCGTGTGATCTTTTTAAGAAGAGAAACCTTTTCCCCCTTACGTTTGATAGCACCCATGTTAGAGCGCGTAACTTTTTTTAAACAAAAGTTAATAAAAAGTTGAAGTTTTCTCTCTATACGTTTTGAGTGTATTGTTACACTGATAAAAGATTGGTTTTACCAGAGGTTGTGACTTCGAATCTGCTTCTGGTTGAACACAAGTTGTACGAGCCGTTAAGGAAATTTGACGTTTATAGACGAGTTTCCAATGTTAATTACACTTTTATACCTTGTACATACTAAAAATCAAATACAATGTACGAAAATAGATAGGAAGTGCTAATGTGTATTGAAACTTTCTAATGTCGATTGTCTTTAATGGGACTCCAGAGAACCAAATAAAGTGACAACATTTTGAAGTGTATAAAGAGACTTTTATTTCCTGTGAGGCTGCGTGCGCATACTCACAGGAAAATGACTTGATTATTGGATTTCTATGTTGCAATATACCATAATTATCGAGCAAAGAACACTGGTGTTTATAAACATTACGTCACTAAGAAACTCATCTATTGATACAGTGAAACAGAACAGGTGGACGAGCGACGCCGCCTTGGCGGCTAGTTAATTATAATTTCTTGAAACCGAAGATGAACTCGAACAAATAACTGCCTTTTTGAAATGTATTTTTGAAAGCCTTTTAATGTACAGTGATAGATAGCTAATAAACGTATAAGTTAATAAGAAAGTCTGAACTGAGCTTTACTAACAAGAAAAACATCTATTTTCAAGTATCAAAGTACACTCAGTACCATAAGTAACTAAAAGTCCCAGTTTATGTAGACCTATTTGGTTAATATCCATTCCTTCATGAATTGTGATAAAAAATCAAAGAAAAAGATTTAGAAGTTTGAGATTCAAAATTCAAAAGGCTGCGTTCTTTCATTAGAATTTATATTGAGTTTTTTGTGAAGTCTCACAGTCTCCAAATCGTAGACTAATTGCCATTCCGGCCGTAGTAGTAGTACGGGTGTTTTGATACTGTATCTGCTTTCGCTGCTAGTCTTTCATTTATGAAAAAACAAAGACGGTGAAGGGCTTTTTGCTCCTATTTTGTACTACGATGAAGGGACCTCCACGTAATGATTTATCTACCACATAACGATTTATCTACCACGTAACAATTTATCTACCACCTAACAATTTATCTACCACCTAACAATTTATCTACCACGTAACAATTTATCTACTACGTAGCAATTTATCTACTACAATTATTCCATCAGATAAATACTTACATAATAACAAATTCACTAATAATCGACTTACATCTTCCAACTTTCGTGTTGACGTTACACGGTGGAATATAATTATTACCTGACTTTGCTTTTTTCCCGTTTCAAAGCTTGGTACTGTAAGTGGGAGACAGAACGTTTTTTCGTATCTCTTTCCTAATTTGTTATTATATTATACTATGTTATTTAAAAAGTTCGTATGCTAAAATTAATTACTTTTGCGTTGTTTTAGTGAAGTGAACAACAAGGATTTTGAAACACAGCTTGAAATCTGAAATTTTGCCAAGCATAATCTAGGTCCATATGACAATTTCAAGAAAAATAAAACAAAACTGAGTCCGAATAAATTCATTGTGTTGAAAAATCTAGAATCAGATTCAAACAAACACAACAAAATTTCGATTTATAGCAAAATCATCACCAGGCTGTACAAAATTGCCATGGAACGAAGCTAGTAAAATTGGTATAAAGACTAGTGTTGGTGTCCTTCCGGAAAATAGTAATTCCATCGGGACATAACTCTAAATCAAGGAAATGAGGAACAACATCTTGAAAATAATCCACAGTGAAACGGAGACTGGGATCGAAATTGTTTAATAAATCATGGATGCGTGGAACATCTTCAGGTTTCACAACTAAAAGGGTGTCATCAACATAACGACCATAAAACTTGATGGTTCCATCATTCATCAATGCATCAATAACAAACTTCTCTAATTCTGTCATTATGATATTCACCATTACTGGACCCAAAGAAGAACCCATACTGACGCCATCATTTTGTTCGTAAATAACATCGTTATACAAAAATGCAGTCTTGGTACAAGTGTCTAAAATTAATTTTTTTTTCTCAGTGACTTCATTGAAGTAATAACTACTTCATTGAAAGAAAAGTCACTGAGAAAATTATATTTCGTACAGCCTGGTTACGTAGTTTAGTAAATCGTGCTAGGCGTATTTGTTCACCTAACAAACTATCGTCAGAAATTAGTCAAATTAAACGTTTTGAATCTTGGAATGGCTTTCCGAAACGTATAAGTAACTCAATAATATATAGACTTTTGAACAAACAGTCGTCCACAGTTATTAGTCCAGAAAGTGATACTTCATCTGTTGTCGTTTGGTTTAGATTTCCCTACCTTGGTGATAAAAGTATTTCGCTTGCAAAATCATGTGTAGCGAAAATCAGACGTAATTGTAGAAAGGACATTTCTGTTTGTTTCAAATTTCTTTATGACACCACAAAAGTTGAGTTTTTCACAAACACAAAAGGTCGTATACCGTTAATGTGTATGTCTTCTGTCGTTTATGAATTTGTTTGTCCTGGTTGTCAAAAAAGTTACATCGGGAAGACTGAGAGAACTTTACACGAACGCATAATAGAACACGCCTGGACTGACCGCAACCGTTTGTAAACACATAGACAATTGTTCTGGGGTCAATCACATTGTTGGTATTTTGAACTTTCATGACGACATATTCAATGACGTACACTCAATATCATCTCCTGACAATTTACGTCTTTCGCATATCAACACTGTGAAACAAAACATCCGCGTCATCGACAAAAGCGATAATTGGAACATTTTGTTAATTAAAGAAGCGCTAAACATAAAACAATCACGTCCAAGTTGAACTCTGGACTTATGGCCTCCAAGGAATTGTCGCTCTTTTAAATATTTCGATCTGTTTTTGTAACATCACTCTGATGATGATTTTGCTATAAATCGAAATATAAGCATTTTTACAAAAATTTTGTTGTGTTTGTTTGAATCTGATTCTAGATTTTTCAACACAATGAATTTATTCGGACTCAGTTTTGTTTTATTTTGCCAAGCATACATTTTATGTTTGTATATGTTTTAGCTCTAAATCTTTCATTCAATAAATTTTATTCAATGCACTGATTTTTGGTGGATCTTGCCATTTTAATTGGATTTCTGTGTATGCAAGAAAGCCATATTACAAATTCTTGTTTTTCTTCTTTAACTGTCCTCCACTAGTGATCATGATCAATAAAACCTTTTTATATTTTTTTTCTTGCTATTTTATGTAAACGTTGGCTATTTTTTGTTTTGAATTAAAGTTTGAAACGCAAATTTCTAATGGATTTTTGCTTTAATCTTTTTTTTGAAAAAGTTTTTTTTTCTTTTGGCTCTTACATAATTATTTTAACAAATCTTACTTTGATTATAAAATACGTATACATGTTTCAGTTCACACATTTCTTTTGTTTGTAGCAAATACTTTCTGATATTACTTGTTAAGCCTTATTTACACTTTTTGAAAGGTATATTAGCATCAGTGTGACATAGAGATAACAAAAAGTAACAAAGTTTTGTTTATTTTTGTTTCCGTTGTATAGGCTTGCAATGTATAGCTTGCTGTGTGTACAAATTGGAATGCTTGAGCGCGGGGGCACTTTTAGCTAAAGCTACATGCTAGTCTATAGCAGGAATTGAGTCTTGAAACACTCACTTTTTAACAACATGAAGTGTTCGTCTAAGAACTTTTACTCATGTGTTTTATGGTTTTTCTCGTTTGGCACGTCGACAGTCCAGGCACATTTAACTCTGTAATAACTCAGGAATGTTTTTCCTTGCTAGGCACCTCTCAGAGTCTTGAAAACACAGTTAAAATAAGCAATTAAGTTTCAGTTCCCCTATGACATACGATTTATCATTCGCCATTTTAAACTTCCCGCTGATAACAGAGTTAGAACATCAAACGGTAGCCGACACATAAGAGACACAAAAGAAACAACAATAGATTTTTTAGATATTCAAGCCGTTCACTATTCATCTCCATCACACATCCCTATTATAAAATACAGTGTGTATCAAAATGTCTTATCCACCAACTTTCAAGGCGCATATCTCATTACATGTCTGATAAAATAGCATGTCAGTTAATTGACTTTTAAGAATTTAATGAGCCAAATCGTTGAGTTTTTCTTCAATATCTTTTCGAAGAACAAATTTTTTGGCAAACATTTTATATTAATGGATAGAGCATGAAAAGCTCTTTTTTGTGATATAAAATTCACAATTTTTTATGAGACATGTAATGAAATACACGTCTTGAAAGTTGATGGATAAGACATTTTGATACACACTGTATATGATAAATCTTTGTAACAAAAAAATTAATGACATATCAGTTAAATTTCATGCAAAACTGGAAGAATTTGTTGCTAGAAAACAAATAAAACTAACAAACTGTTTAAACCAATTCTTGTTTTACCTGTTTTCAAATAAACACCGTTTTTTAAGATGTGGCGTTTATTAGAAGGCGATGTTTATCAGAGGGCGATGGTAATTAAAGGAAATACGGTAATTTATTTTTTATTTATTTATTCTTTATTTTACGTTAAAGTGGCAAGTTTTCGCGGAGAGAAACGGTTCGGACAAATGCCAGAGAAAGAAATTGGTTCCTTCGCTAATTATTCATTCCTTCATTTCCGTTCCTGTCCGCGAAATTTATCTATAAGTGGAAAGACGCCTTTAGCATGGTTAAGAAACCAATTCAATCCAACAACAGCAATATAGAATTTGAAATAATAAACATTGTTAACAATTGCAATGTATTTCCAGATCATTTAACCGCTACTCCAAACAATTTTAGTCTGACAAAATGACTGTCAAATTCGAAATCAGCACTTTTCAAATGTAATCTATGCAAAATTTCATGAAATTTGAAGAACTTTCGAAATTTGTTCCAAATTTGGCTCAAATTGTCCAATTTTAGTCAAATCTGACAAAATGACTGTCAAATTCGAAATCAGCATCTTTCAAATGTGCTTAGTTCAAAATTTCATGAAAAGTGGAGGACTTTGCAAATCTAGCTCAACTAATGTACACACCAATATGGCCACATCTATGAAACGATTGGAAAACCATGCAAATCATGAGCTTCAAATTACGCTTATGGATCGTCAAAGATTTCCCTTGAAGCAGGAGATTGGGGAAAGAACTACAAGTTTACAAACTTTACCTTATAAGAGCCCGAAATCATTAGACCATTAATAAGTATGTTAAATGCAATGTACCCTAAATTTTTCCCCTTTTTGGTATTACCAAGTAAGCTATTCACAGAAAAAGACTTATCAATACTTATCAATACTTATCAATACTGCCTGACTTATGACAAGAAACAATGTCTGCAAGTTTAAAGTCGTGCGGAAAGATAGAACTATCAAGACAAAAATTGAAACATCGAGAATAATGAGAAACACAGTCTACAGCCGCTACCTTAAGTAATTTTACAGGATTTGTTTTACTCACAGACTTTGTGATGTTTAGTTGTAGCTAATGTAGTTTTGTGTACACAAGCTGGTGTAACATGCTCAAAATCAAGGTTTAAGTTGGGAAATTCCTGTTTAATCACTTTGGCATTTGGATGACTAGACTAGTTTAAAATTTTCATCACTAGTATCCTCTGAAAAGAGCGGTTTAAACGTCTCCCGAAGTTTGGGCCTCAAATAGGGGAAATACTAACCATACAATTGTTCAATTTTGGTCTACAACAAAATTTTTCTGGTACTTATAATTTGCCAATATCTTCAGGATTTCCTGTTTTTTTAGCGGAGTTTTTGATTGCTTATTATTTCCTCTGAGAAATATCCTTATCATCAGAGCAAATCTAATGTGATGGAAGTCCTCATATGACGAGACCCTCAAATTTGATAGCTGGCAATCAATATCATTCAAAAATAATTATAATCACTATTTTTGTAATTTCTATATTCAACATTATTCGGTCTGAATTTTTTGATTTTGTCTTAAGCATGATAAAAATTTAGCAACACCTGTATACAGGGTGGCCACGCCTCCTCTAAAGTCCTCTAAAGTCCTATTTTTTGAAAAATGTCCTTAAAGTTCTCTATAATCCTCTAAAAAACCGTTTTTTGCTAGAATCTTCACTAAAATCCTATATATTTTTTCAGGTAACATAAAAAATTTATTTATTTATTTATTAATGACATGTTTATACAGGCTGACTAACTTCAATTTTATAATGAAAATTGCTATCAATGGAGGGCCTGTTAAAAAATATATACATATCCTATTTGAGAATTAAAAATACTATAATACATATTTATATGAAAAAACATTAGTAAAAAAGTATAAACAAACAAACAGTTAAAAGCAAAGTAAAATGAAGAGTGTAAAAGCATGTGTGGATAAGCTTTGATTACCAGACTTGAACTGAATGAAAGACAGGCAAGTCAAAAATCACATTTCCAATAGACTAACAAATTCTTTAAAATTTGGCGTTTTCCGTACGCCAAGTTGTTATACAATTTGGCTCCCATGTACGCAAACGCACCACGTGAATATTCTTTTTTAAATACTGGCAATCTTACCAAACAATTTTTGTTCCTAGTATTTATGTTGGAGTTCCTTAGCTGAAAGTAATCTTGAAAAACTTCACATACATTGTTATCCAGACACCGTCTCACAAAAGTGCAAGCTCTCATCTCCTTTATTCTCGTAATTGTTGGTAGGGTTGCATCTTTATCATTTATTATGCGCACTGCTCGTTGATGGAAAGATTGTAACCTTTTTTCGTTAGTGTTAGTAATTTTCAAGTTTGATAACGTACCATATGTCAGGATAGGAACAACCAATGATTGGTATATTAACTTAGCAGCGCGTACTGTTAACATTGAACGTAATTTCGACAAGAGTCTCAATCTACCAGATGCTTTTTTGTACGAACTATCAAAATACGAATTTAAATTGAGACTACTATCAATATTGATGCCAAGGTAGTTATAAGATGAGCAAGTTGAAATAGTTTGACTTTTGTACGTAATTTTGAGATCTCTATTTTTGGACAACATTTTACTTGTTCCAAACATCATTGCTTCTGTTTTCCCCTTAATCATAGTCAAAATAAGATCGTTTTCTCTACACTAGTTGTCGATTGCTTCCATATCAGTAGAGAGTTTAGTTTCAATAACATAGAATTCTTTATCGCTTGCGTATATTACTGTATCAGCTGCAAATTTTATGACATCACAATACTTCAAAACTTCAGGTAGGTCATTGAAGTATATCACAAACAACAGTGGTCCGAGGATAGATCCTTGGGGTACACCATTAAAAACTGGTGTTGGATCAGATAGAACATTTCATATAGTACACGCTGTGACCTATTGTAATAGGTAATCAGTGAACCAAGATCTTTCATTTGCATGTACACAATGTTGTCCTAGTTTGTCAAGAAGAAGTGAATGTCCGATCGTGTCGAACGCTTTACGTAGGTCGATGAATACTGCTCCAGCAAGACTGTTTTTGTCAACATTTTGTTTGATTTTATCGAAAAATAAGGCAGCAGCTAGTTCCGTTGAGCGATATTTCCTAAATCCGTATTGCTGTTTACATAGGAGTTGGTTATTCTCCATATACGTGTAAAGCTGATTATGTACAATTTTTTCGATGACTTTAGAAATAGTTGGGATAACGGAAATTGGTCTGTAATTGTCAACCAGGCATTTCTGACCGTTTTTATAAACAGGAATCATTTTCGTAACCTTCCAGTCATTGGGAAATTGACCTGTAGTGAATGACAAGTTGATGAGGTAGCACAAAGGTGAGCATATGTTCTCTGCACAATCACGAAGAAAGCTGGATGGTATATTATCTAAACCTGTACTTTTCTTTTTGCGTAATGATCTTAACTCACGGTATACCTCTTTAGGAGTGATTAATGACAGTTTGAAAACTTTGTCGGTCCGCATTGATAACTTTTTGGGCTTTCGCCAAGTCAAATCGCTCAGAGTGAAAATGTTTTTCTTGAGAACACCCACAACAGTAGAGTAGTAAGTGCAGAATTTATTTGATAGCGTTGATGGATCGTTAGATGGTTTGCCATCGACATCAAATGTAATCGCATTTTTTGGTTTTGACTTCGTAGGAAAAATTCGTTTTATTGCACTCCAAAATTTGCTAGAATCTCCAGCGTTGTTCACCAATAAAGTTTTGCCATATTCGTTTTTGGCTTTGTTCACTAGGCGGTTTACTTCGTTTCTTTTCTTCATATACTCCTTTTTATCTGATACAGAGTGAAACTTTCTGTACTTGCGAAGAAGATGGTCTCGAGTATTCATTACAGATTTGATATATGATGTTAGCCATGGACAAGCGCGACCTTGCAGCTTTTTCGTTATTAGCGGGGCACTTTGATCGAGTATTGCCGAGAAGATTGATTTCATGCTCGACCAACAACTGTTAACATCAGCAGCACTATAAACACCCTCCCAATTGCTATTTTTCAAACAACAATTTACGTCATCGCGGTTGTAATTTTTGTAATTACGATAAGTAGTAGTTCTCGATTGAGGTTTTATGCAATTAGCTTTTCTTACAGCACCTATCATTTCGTGATCACCAATTGAAGTGGGTATAACGTTGGTATCTTTGATGACAGAGGGATTGTTAGTTGCAAATATATCGATTAGCGTTTTAGTGTTTCCATTAATTCTCGTTGGATTTTTAATCAATTGTTTCAAACCAATGGATTCTATAACGGATTTTATATCACGATGATCATCATGTTTCATATAATTTACGTTGATATCTCCTGTGAGGATAATTTCTGATTTTGTACAGTATGTCCTAAAATAAGAGGGCCTCGGACTTCAAGTGGCTGTAGTCTTTGACCTAGTCAATGAATATGAAAAATTTTTAGGTCAATATGAAGCTTAGGATATTCTCTTTCCAATGGATAAAAAATTTTTTATCAAATTTTAATACAACAGAAAATATTAGAGATTTTACCATGACACCATCGACTTTTGAGCTTAATCATCAATTAAACTGTTTTACAAAAGAAGCGTGCATAAATAATTGCAGTAAAAAATAATTGTCAAACCAGTTTATTCTTTAAAGCTCTGTTTACATTTTAGTGGAAGCTAGTTTTTATTAGAAAGAGAAAGAGAAGAGTGTCAGAGATTCTTTTTAAGAAATAAACATTTTTGAAAGCTCTTCCACGCAAAAATGAAAATGCCCGGGAAATGTCATGGTAAAAAGTTAATGTAAAACACAATAAAAATGAGTTTCAACGAGGAATGTTAAAATATTGAAATGATCAATCGCTACAAAGCCAAGGATAAAAATATCTTTGTTTCAACCAAAAGATATACATAATAACCCAACATTTATTCAATTCAACTTTCGTCCTTCAATTTTGTTTTAATCTTAAAAATATTCAACATTCAATGTGGGATCCACCTCTTTGAATACACAAATCAACCTTTTCCTGCATAGCTCGAAAGACACTCCTAATTTCAGCAGGTTTCTGACGAAGCAAATTGAATTCATCCACAATTCTGCGCCTCAAATCAACAAGATCTCGTGGAGGTGTCCAATAAACCTTTTGCTTTAGACATCCCCAAAGATAAAAATCACAGGGTGTTAAATCAGGTGATCGGGGTGGCCATTCGGTGGCGGTACCAAGAGCAACAATGCGATTTTGAAATTTCTGTTGCATTTGCCCTATGGGCGGGTGCACCATCTTGAAACCAGCACAAACCATCAAAGACCGGACCATATTTTTGGTAATTATGAGCACAATCAGGGAAAGCAAACCTTTGCAGCATATCCCTGCACGTAGCACCATTTACACGACGATTGAAAAAGTATGGACCGATGATGGTCCCATTTCCACATAAGGCTGCCCATACATGAAGGCTCTCACGACTATCACTCCTTTCGTAAGTGAAATCGTCAGGGCGTTGACCTTTGGGGGCGTAGCAGCGAACCCAATGATTTGACACTTGACCACTCATGTGAAAGATAGCCTCATCCCCAATGACAACGTTTGATAAAAAACGTATATTTCTAGACCTTGGTGAGAATCACCGGCAAAATCTTAATCGTCTGGCGCGATCCCCGTTTTTCAACTTCTGAACCATGGCTATTTTGGATGGATGCTTTTGATTTCATACCACTTTTTAACCACGAACACTCGTTGGTCATTTGTTAACTGTACCATACTTGTCACTGCAATATTTTTTTCTCCCTCACAAAGCTAAATTCTCTTACAGAAAAATGATTTTTTTTGAAAAAAAATAAGGCTGTTAACACACTCTCAGAGGATTTAAGTGAAACTTTTTAAACATTTGTGTCTTTGTTACACCAAATCTTTTGCACTTGTTGAATTGCAAAACAAAAGAGTAATTGATCGTAAATTCCACATTTAATTGATGATTAAGAGTTCAGAAACCGTGACGAAAGTTTAAATCAATGATTTTAAGTCAAATTTTAATTTTAACTTAGGTAAAGTGTATATTTTTGAAAAGCTTATTTTATTTGCTATTTTTTGGTGTAAAAATTGCAAGGTTTAGTTGGATATTCCAAAAGTTTTACTTCTCTAAATGCGTAGGCCCTCTTATTTTAGGACATACTGTACAGATTAAATAACGACCTTCGAAACAATAACAAATTTAAGATCATTTTGCGACGTTGTAGGGACGTCTGAAAATTGGGCGTCCAAATTGGATCCTTTTACGATCAAATTGCAATCTAATGAAAATTTTCAAATTTCAATATGCAGTCATTAAACAGTATATTTTGAGTAACAACAACATACTCCATATGGAATTTACATTCGTACCGATCCTTTTTCTTGGTTGTGTTAGGGATGATTTCACGACGTTTTTGGGATATCTATACAGATTAAATTATGACCTTCGAAAGAATTATAAATTTTCAAAAGCGATTAGTCAAGAAAGATTCATCGAATATGTTTTACTACAGTTGCGTGTCTTAAAGAATTTAAAATAGACCAATCACAAATACGTAAGACAAAGAGGAATTCCCGGGTTATAAAATCCACGTGTGATATACAGAAAGTTTCAAAAGCATAGACTTTCTTGTAAGAAAAGGTTAATACTGTTAATAATGATACATGTAACATAAGTTTCGATAAAAAGACGTTTAGATAAAACTTAGAAGAATTAATTAGACTAGCCGCCAAGGCGGCGTCGTTCGCCGCCCATGTTCAGCATGCGTTGACTTCACGAAAAATAAAATTAAGGAATTGGCAACCGAAAGTGTTTCCATGTTGTAGAGCTCGAAAAGCTGATCAGAAAAATGTATGGGATCATTTCGCTACGACCAACCGTTACGGAGATATCCTTGATCAAATATTTTGATGACGTCACAGACCCGTCCCCCCAAACAAATTAGACCCAAATTTTTCATCACCCCATCGCCTGTATCGCGGATCCCAAAAAACGTCAGTTATCCCTATTGGTTACCGAGATAATTTTCCCTTAACGTCGCGTTCTATTTGGGTCTCAATACAATGGTTTCACACTGACATCGCGCACAAGAACAGAAATAATTTATGTGTGATCTTACATTGCTGACTCCCCGATTTCTTTCGCAATTCATATCTACCATTTTGCGTGACAGACAAACAGACAGACAGACAGACAGACAGAGAATCGGCTATTAATATATAGACTAGCCGCCAAGGCGGCGTCGCTCGCCGCCGATGTTCACATGCTCTGTATCACTGTATCAATAAACGTCAAATTTCCTTATAAACGGCTCGTACAACTTGTGTTCAACCAGAAGCATATTCGAAGTCACAACCTCTGATAAAACCAATCTTTTATCAGTGTAACAATACACTCAAAATGTAGAGAGAGAAAACTTCAACTTTTTATTAGCTTTTGTTTTAAAAAAGTTACCCACTCTAACATGGGTGCTATCAAACGTAAGGAAGAAATAGTTTCTCTTCTTAAAAACATCACGACGGAGGAGAGAAAAAAGGCACGTGATAATTGAATAAATAGAATAAAAAACGTTCGATCAGAACGCTTAACAATTAAAAGAAGAAATTAATTTGTTAAAAGAAAAGCAAAAAAAAAAAAAAAAAAAAAAACACATTTTGTTTTGATATAATACTCTTTTTTTACCTATCGGTTTTTAAACATTTTGATTGCTCAAAAAAAAAGTTCACCCGTCTCAGACAGTCAGGCAAGAGATAGTGGCAAATCGCACATGCTGCCACGTTCTGCCACTGCTGCTTTTTGTCCAAAATGTTTAATCAGTTAGTTTCTTTGTATTTAGTTGATGTACTGTTTTCAAAGCCAAGTCAACGTGGAATATAAAACTAACAATAATGATAAAAACAAAACGTTATTCCTATTAGTTCATCAGCCAAAAAAAGTCACGTTCGATTGGGGTTGCAATGTATTTGCTTCGAACTCACGTCGCACACAAAAAAAGAAATAATTTCGCTCACAACTCAATCTACCATTTTGCGTGACAGACAAACAAACAGACAGACAGACAGAGAATCGGCTATTAATATATAGACTAGCCGCCAAGGCGGCGTCGCTCGCCGCCCATGTCCACCTGCTCTGTATCACTGTATTAATAAACGTCAAATTTCCTTATAAACGGCTCGTACACAACTTGTGTTCAACCAGAAGCATATTCGAAGTCACAACCTCTGATAAAACCAATCTTTTATCAGTGTAACAATACTCTGAAAACGTAGAGAGAGAAAACTTCAACTTTTTATTAGCTTTTGTTTTAAAAAAGTTACGCGCTCTAACATGGGTGCTATCAAACATAAGGGGGAAATGGTTTCTCTTTTTAAAAAGATCACACGGGAGGAGAGAAAAAAGGGCACGTGCTAAATGAATAAATCGAATAAAAAAACGTTCGATCAGAACGCTTAACAATTAAAAGAAGAAATTAATTTATTAAAAGAAAAGCAATAATAAAAAAAAAATAAAAATTTTGTTTTGATATGATACTCTTTTTTTACCTAATCGGTTTTTAAACGTTTTGATTAATCAAAAAAAAAGTTCACCCGTCTCAGACAGTCAGGCAAGAGTTAGTGGCAAACCGAACATATGCTGCCACGTTCTGCCACCGCTGCTTTTTGTCCAAAATGTTTAATCAGTTAGTTTCTTTGTATTTAGTTGATGTACTGTTTTCAAAGCAAAGTCAACGTGGAATATAAAACTAACAAAATAATAAAAACGAAACGTTATTCCTATTTGTTCATCAGCCAAAAAAGTCACGTTCGATTGGGGTTGCAATGTATTTGCTTCGAACTCACGTCGCACACAAAAAAAGAAATAATTTCGCTCACAACTCAATCTACCATTTTGCGTGACAGACAAACAAACAGACAGACAGACAGACAGAGAATCGGCTATTAATATATAGACTAGCCGCCAAGGCGGCGTCGCTCGCCGCTCATGTTCAGTATTCGTTGTGTCACCTCCCAATGAGTTCACGAATATTGGAATTCAGGAATTGACAATGTAAAGTGTTACCATCGTGTAGAGCTCGAAAAGATTTCACGAAAAATAGAATCAACGAATTGACAATGGAAAGTAGAGCTCGAAATTCTGAGCAAGAAAATGCCCATGTTCAGCCTGCCTTGAGTTCACGAAAAATAAAATTAAGTAATTGGCAATAATAAGTGTGCCCATGTTGTAGAGCTCGAAAAACTGATCAAAAAAATGTATGGGATCGTTCCGCTACGATCAACCGTTACAGAGATATCATCGTTCGAAGATTTTGATGACGTCGCTCGCCAGCCATGTTCAGGATGCCTCCCCCAAAAGAGTTCACAAAAAATATAATGGCATGGAAAGAGGGGAATCAAGAAAAGAACCGAAGAAGATTTATAATTCAACATTTATAATTCAACAAACATGAAACATAAAACAACATGAAACAAAAAACAAAACATAAAAAACACAAACACAAACATTTAGTATGGCCGCGGCCTTTGGTTATTGCGGTTCTGCCCCCGGCCCCTACCGCGGGTTTGGTCTGGAGGGAGAAAAACCCCTCCATGCCGCACCCACGAACCGAGGGCGGCATCGGTGGTTGGCCCTCCTCGGGCCAGCTGTTCCCGCAAGAATCTGGTATATACTGCAACTATAATAAGAAATTATCTTTTGTTAATAATTGAAGAATGATAATGATAAGAAGGTTATTTGAATTCTTACTGATTTCCGGGTCCGGCTCCCGGCCATCGTCAATTTGTAAATTTTCTAAGTTATGGAATGAATTAGAAATGACATATCTACACATTAAAACCAATTATAAAAAATAGGAAACGACTATAACAGCTACTTACGAAGCAGCCGCTCCATATCTAAAAATAAAAAAAAATTAATAAGCAACAACCAAAAAAGTATATTTTTTAGAGAACCATAGAAATATTTTGCGAAAGGGAATGGACATACCTATATTATTGTTATTATTCAAATTTCGAACTGAAAAGAAAAACAAAGATTTAATGAAGCATTTTATAGAATTGAAATCAGTATTCATAAAACAAAATGAAATTATCCTAGGTGCTTACATAACGCCGCAACTGCCGCTTGGACATTATTGTCCTGGAGATTATTATTTGCCATCTGAAAAAGTAACGATAATTATATTGTTAAGACTGCTTTTTTCTTGGACATGCAGTCACTATGTCATTAAGAAGTGATAATACGAACGTTGTCTGAAAGTATTCTAGGTGTTAAAGGTACAATATTCCATATGACAACATGAATGAGATACAGAAAAGCAACATATAACGGCCAATACGTTTAATGCTAATTTAGTCTGTAAAAGAGAAACTATTGGACAATAGTTCAAGTTATATATTCTCAATATATATTTACAATGTATAATCAGATAAATATGAAATCACTTTAAACACTTTTATAGAGAAAAACTGTGGATCAAGTTACTTCTTATAAGCATGTTCTCAAGTTAGTTTTTCTCAAGAATATATGAAACACGTGTGATTATTATACCGACTCCAGGGGAAAAACTCCTGGTTATCCCAAGCCAAAGGGGATTGATTAAGTCTGTTGTTCCAGAAGAAACCGTATAGATAGGGTGGGGGATGTCACTGAATTATAAACAAAACCACTTGTGAACATGCAGCCATGTCTAACTTCCAAACTTTCTATTATCTCAATAAACATAGACCAATCTCTCAAGTGCAACGAAATTTCATCTTTCTTCACATTAAGCTGATATGTATTTTCTATTCTACGACTATACGCAAACTCTAAACATAAGAAATTAAGTTGTGCTCACAACATGAACTTGTGAAAAAATCTAAGTGAATCTACTTTCAATTTGTTAGCAAAGCCTCAAGTTAGGAGGAATATTTTCAAAAGATTTCTTACCCAAGTGTCTCAATCCAAAGCTGCACAACATGCAAATTATGTGTAGAGGTTTACGCTTTGTCTCATTATCTAAAAAAGAAAAGAAAATCTAAGAGAACTGCAGGTACAACAAATAGTAATGGACTATCAGGTTAAAAAAGGAAAAGAATTGTAAGCGAAACATTCATACCAATTTTTAAAAGAAACCATGCAGTTCAACATGTATGGCCATATGTTACTGTATAACAATGATAAAACTGCCTTTTCAATGACATCAGAATCTCAAAAAAAAGACAATAAATTACAATATGTCACACATACAACGACTTTTTGCCGCTTGCCTACCCTCCTCCACCCGGCTCCATGCCGCTTTCATACCCTCCTCCACCCGGCTCCATGCCGCTTCCATATTTTTCCATAATCTATTCAATCTTCAATCTACTCAAAGTTCAAGGTAATCTAATCTAATGCTATATACTAATCATTTGGCATATTCAATCTAATCTATTTAATGTAAACTACTCTAATTTCTAGGTCATCTAATCTAATGCTATACTCATTCAATTCAATTCAATTCAATGTAATTCAATCCAATGTAATTCAATTCAATGTAATTCATTTCAATGTAATTCATTTCAATGTAATTCATTTCAATGTAATTCATTTCAATGTAAACTGCTTTAATTTCAGTATTATTCAATTCAATGTATACCAATTGAATTTCCAGGTAATGTAATGTGATGCCTCCTCATTAACCTTGCGTAAAGTTTCAATTCAGAACATTTAGTATCAATTGCACAAATATTTTTGCAATCCGCGTTGTGCATACCACTTTTATTTTAGAGAGTGTTTTGTTTTTTCTAAATTTACGGTCAAAATCTTCTTAATCGTGGTCATTTTTTCGTTAGACCATTGACAATTGACGATTAGTATATTAGCACGCGGCGTGACGTCAGTTATTTTTGTCGTATCACGGGGGAGCCATTGCATTGCATCCCCAATCGAACGCGACGTTTTTGGGGAAATATCTCGAGAACCAATAGCGATAACTGACGTTTTTTAGGGTCGGCAACACGGGTGACGGGGTGACGCAACATTTGGACCTAAATTTTATTTGGTACTGCGGATATGACGTCATTAAAATCTTTGATCGACGATATCTCTGCAACGGTTGATCGTAGCGAAACGATCCCATACACTTTTTTGATCAGCTTTTCGAGCTCTACAACATGGGAACACTTTCCAGTCACGATTTTGTGATTTAATTTTTGGTCGCCTATTTTCGACACATCCTTTTCGAAATTATAGCCGTAAAAAACTTTTACGCGAGATACTAGTTACTCATTGGGAGGTGACACAACGAATACTGAACATGAGCGGCGAGCGACGCCGCCTTGGCGGCTAGTTCATAATACCTGTTGGTAGACTACATTTTTAGTGTAGCATCTCTCTTTAACATAGCCTTGCTGCAAAGTTCTACAAACCTTTACTTTCACCGCTTCAAAGCGTCGTGTTCGTGAAAATGCAACATACAGTTGACCGTGACTGAAGCAAGGCCTTTGCATGTAAATACCAACCCGTTCAAAAGTCTGACCTTGACTTTTGTTTATGGTTATTGCGTAGGACAAACGGAGAGGAAATTGTGTACGCTTCAGCTGAAACGGAAGGTTGGTATCGTTGGGACACAATGTTACTCTAGGAATGAGCACCCGATTTCCAGCGGAGATACCCGTCAGCACTTCACAATCAAGGATATTCTCTCGGAGATTACGGATGACTAATCGGGTGCCGTTGCATAAACCGTCCTTCAATGATAAATTTCTCAGCAGCATCACTATACTGTTGACTTTCAAGTTCAACCGGTGTGGAGGCATTCCAGAAGGAGTAAGCGAATTTATGAACTCCATCGGATACAGGTCAATCTCTTCTTGCTCATCAGAAACAACAGAATCGACGCTAAAGTACGTGGCTGTTTCACCAGGCATTCCCTGAAGAATCCGTTCATTAATTACTAAAGCCTCATCATTGGTCGGTGTCAGAATTACACGACTCGACATATCCTCTCCTCCAGCATCACTAAAAATAGAATGGACGATATCATTATTTTCGTGCACAACACATTCGTGCGGAATTTCGATGGAGTCTTTAAATGGCTCATCCACTTTTTTCGGTATCGTTCCACTTCCTAATTCAAGTAGGAATTCTGCAAATCCCCTTTCTCCAGGTGCAGCTCTCATGTTGACATTTAGATGAAAGATTTGCACTATTGGCCACAAGACAGAGCTCTTGATGCATGCTTCCACTATCTGAGCTGGTGTGCCTCTTTTCACTACTGGAAGAGTCTGTCTAAAATCACCACCTAAAAGAACAACCTTTCCAGCAAAAGGCACATCACTGTTACAGATATCTCTGAACATTCTATCAATAGCCTCAAGTGCATGCTTAGGAATCATACTTGCCTCATCAAATATCAAAATATGCTGACTACGTAAGAAATCGGCATGCCTACTGTTAGGCTTGACATTGCATGTTGAATTGTCCAATACAGGAACAGGTAATTTAAAAAGAGAATGGACTGTCTTACCATTTTGTAACAGTGTTGCTGCAATTCCAGTCCATGCACACGTACTTACTGATAGGTTTCTTCCAATAACCTCGCGAATGATGTAATTGTACGTGAAAGTTTTACCTGTTCCACCGGGTCCATCAAGGAAGAAAACTTTAGCATTATTATTGTCGTTTGTTGCCACTGCATCTAGGACTGCATCAGCAACAGCAAGTTGGTCAGCATTCAACGTGTTCCTCATGTTGATGGCCTCTTCCCTCATTTCATCAGCATTTGGTAGATCGTCAGCAATAGCTTGTTCAAAAGCCGGTAAATCAAAGTCAGTAACAACCCTACCAAATTGCTGCAGGACTTCCTGAATTTTACCAAGAGCTGACTGCTCTGCTTGTTCTTCCGGCTGGTGTCTCAAAAAATCTTCAATCATGTGAGCACGAAATCTTTCCCACAACTCAGCTGGATTGCTTGGCTCTCCATGGATCAGAATGAAAGAGAACGCTTTGCGAATTTTAGAGGGAGTTGCTGATTCGCCAAGTTCTTCCATGGTTCGTATCCACAAAGTATCGTCATCCAATAGTCCAAGTGCAATACACGCTCCCCTAAAAGATCTATATAAAATCCCATTTACAGTTCTAAGGTATTCAAAGGAAGTCGCACCAGGAACATGTAACAACAGCACACGTAAGAAATACCTTTCACCCTGCCGAATGCTAGCATTGTACATTCTACATTTTTTCTGCTCCACGCTGACGTGTCACCCACTTACGTTGTCGTGTTTGAAACACATAATGGTGGGGGATATCAGGATATAAATATTGACGTGCCTGTTCGTCAACACGATTCAATTCGAACCAAGCAGTTAACTTAGTGTGCTCTTGTCCTCTTTCCAGTGCTGCTTGTTCCTGTCCTTCTCTGAAAAAAATCTGCTGCTCATTTGGAAGGTGAACAGGAAGTCGTAAAATTGCATGACTTTGAGTGTGCATTGGAAAAGAGCATAAACGCCACACAGCTTCTGGAGCAGATACATACCTCGCATCTAAAAAAATTTTGATCTCGTCGTGATCTATTCGCTCATTGATTTCAATATGAGCAGTATCGTGTCCTTTGTAAATGTATTTGTACAAATACTTGACACTTTTAATGGAAACGCAGGCCTCTAGGTTTGTATGTGCATTGTACTTTTTGCTGAGGAAAGGATTGTGTGGGACGATCCATCTGTTGTCAAGATCCATATTCCGAATTCGAACAGTTCTTCCGTCATCTGGTCGGTGATATAAAGGATAGCCATCCACATTTAAAACAGTTCCATTGTTGAACTGCTTTGGAAAATTTTTGCTGCACTTACCATCTTGCATACACGGTGAAGACACATTCAAATGGCCACATGGACCATGGACCATGCAGGATTTGATGATTTCATAAAGTTCTGGTTCTTGATCGCGATTTGGAATTCGTGCTGATATCAATGAATCAATGTCATCACCATTGCGCAACTTAAATTCGTTGCCAAGATGCAACAGCATGTGCACATGAGGTAGACCCCTTTTCTGAAATTCTATAACATCCACCTGTGCTACAGATACACCTAGAACAGAATCTTTGATAATATCGTTTTTAAGAGTTTCCAACTTCAATTTGAATACTCGTGCAACCAGATCTGGCCTATCTGATGCGGTTTGACCAGGCAAAAGATTTTGAACAATTTCAGGCCATTTAGGATTGCATGTAAAAGTTAAAAATAAGTCTGGTTTACCTTGTTTTGAAACTAATGCCATAGCATCTAGGTACAATTGGTGCATATTTCTCGGTGAACCTGAAAAGGTAGATGGCAATACAACGATATTACCCGCACGGAGGTTTCGTTCATGGGCAGCTTCCTCCAAATAGTCCATCAGGCCTGTGTAGCTATCTGCCCGTAGTTGTTCTTGGTTCTGGCGTATGAAGTCGAGTCTCGCTCCCTCAACTTTGACATAGCTGTCAACAACAAACTGTTGAAATAGTTTTCCAGCTAAATGTAAAGCAGAAAATTCACGTCTAATGGCAATACGATAAATATAATACTGCAATTGTGTAACTTTATTCCGCCTTTCAGTTGCATGCTGTTGGACATGATTCATGTTTGGACTCCATCCTGGATCACCTCTAGGAAAAATCATTGGATACATCATGGAGTCAATGTTTGTAGATGTGTAAGGAATATTGCGCAAGGGCTGATCTCTTGGATAAACAACAATATTTCTACCAGCGGGAGGTGCACCATCGTTACCTACAAAAACTGCTGCAACTTCTTCATGATGCGGAGCATTGTATCTCCTCCTGTCTTCACCTTCTCGCATATACATACCCACTACGGAGGTTGCTCTATTTTCTAAAAGCGCCCTTTCCTCCTCTTCCCGTTCAACCTGAGCCAAGTTACGATATGCTGCGGCATAAGGTGAAACTCTATTAATGACTGTTTGTATTTGCTCCATCAAGTCTCTGTTGCAATCCGTATTAGAAGGGTTTTGCATACGCATGTCAAGCGAATTAGCAGCTTCGATAATATACAGTTGGCTAAACATGGGCACTTGGTTTTCATTAGCATGCAGTGCTCCATACCTATGTAGCAGTTGTCCACATATCCTAAAACATGGAGGCCCATTTCCTGGGGGAGGACGTAAGTTAGCTGACAGAGAAGCAAAACTAAATGCATTATTATAGATTCTAATACACTTACGGAAATGTTTACCCAGAGCAGAATCATCAAGTAAAAGATCCCGTAACTCAGGCGGATAATCTAATAAATTAGGAAGTTGTACCTTTCCATTTGTGCAACATTTAAAATTAGTTTCACAGTCGAATTTGATTGCTCCACAATGTTCACATAAAATGTTAAATTCACCTAAAGAATGAATGTCAGGTAAATTATTGTTTTCAATATCAATCCGTGCAGCATTTAAAAAGCGAGCCCTGCGCACTCGTCTGTTTCGGACATATGCTCTTTGGTGTTGTTGAGCATCAGTTGCACGTCGAGCAGCAGCTTGTTCGGGTTGCTCATTGTTTCTCAGAAGTTGGTGATGTTGAGCATCAATTGCACGTCGAGCAGCAGCTTGTTCAGGTTGCTCATGATCTCTTAGCGACTGTTGTCGGAGGGCTTGTTCTTCAAGTCGAGCAGCTACTTGATCAGGTTGCTCATTATCTCTTAGCGCCTGTTGTCGGTGAGCTTGCGCTTCAAGTCGAGCAGCTACTTGATCAGGTTGCTCATTATCTCTTACCGCCTGTTGCCGGTGAGCTTGCGCTTCTAGTCGAGCAGCAACTTGCTCAGGTTGCTCGTTAGCCCGTCGCTGTCTTTGAAGTTGTGCATCCCTCTCCCTTCTCAATTGAGCACGAATCTCACTTTGATTTGCACGGTATCTCCTTTGTCGTTCAGCATTTCTAATGCGACGACGTTGTTGAGGGTCATCAGCAGGGGGTTGTTGTTGTTGATGTTGTTGCCGTGCATCAACTACATCTCTATCAAATTGTGATCTAGGCAATGCAAACCTTTGAGGGATTCCATAGTCATGATCAGAATTCATAACTCGTTGAGAAAAAACTCAAACAAAAGAACAATCTATACAGGAATGTATATATCTATTTATATAATTTTTATTATCACCACAAAACAACAGGCCTTGTGTTTTTTGTCAGTTTACCTAGCTAAATAGACAACAATAAAGAAAAAAGCAAACACAACTTTCCTTTGTTGTCTTTAGGCAAACGAAATGATCGTTTTTTCTCAACTTTCTTCACTTTCTTTTCGCGCGAATATATGAAAATTTGTTCAAAGCAAACCTGATCAGTTTCCAATTGTTGCCATGACATTGAACGGGGGTTAACAAACGCTTAAAAGTGGATTCACTAAAGGTCATTCTTAAGTATTGCTGAAATATGAAGTTATAAATTGACTTATATTACTCATGTACATATATTTCAGTTAAAAATATTACAATTTCATGCAATTATCGCTATTTTTTAGAAGCCATTTTTTTCCGTTTTTACCCCCTAATTTTCTTCAGCTCTCCGCGATCTCTCCGTTGCAGATACCCGATTTCTTTCGAAGCGAAATCTACCATTTTGCGTGACTTACAAACAAACAAACAAACAAACAGACAGAGAATCGGCTATTAATATATAGACTAGCCGCCAAGGCGGCGTCGCTCGCCGCCCATGTTCAGCATGCGTTGACTTCACGAAAAAAAAATTAAGGAATTGGCAACCGAAAGTGTTACCATGTTGTAGAGCTCGAAAAACTGATTAAAAAAATTTATGGGATCAACCGTTACAGAGATATCATTCTTCAAAGATTTTGATGACGTCACAGACCCCTCCCAAAAAAATTAGACCCAAATTTTTTGTCACCCCGTCGCCTGTATCGCGGACCCGAAAAAACGTCAGTTATCCTAGAGGCAGATTCGAAATCAAATATCAAATATCAGTTTAAACAATGGTTCCAAAAAAACCCAAATTTCATGTGTTATTTATTTTTTAAAACAATCGTTGATCAGTACAACAATGCACTCAAAACGTAGAGAGAAAAAAACTTTTTATTAGCTTTTGTTTTAAAAACGTTACGCGCTCTCTAACATGGGTGCTATCAAACGTAAGGGGGAAAATGGTTTCTCTTCTTAAAAAGTTCACACGGAGGAGAGAAAAAAGGCACGTGCTAAATGAATAAATAGAATAAAAAAACGTTCGATTAGAACGCTTAACAATTAAAAGAAGAAATTAAATTATTAAAAGAAAAGCAAAAAAAAAACATTTTGTTTTGATATGATACTCTTTTTTTACCTATCGGTTTTTAAACATTTTGATTGCTCAAAAAAAATGTTCACCCGTCTCAGACAGTCAGGCAAGAGTCAGTGGCAAACCGAACATATGCTGTCACGTTCTGCCACTGCTGCTTTTTGTCCAAAATGTTTAATCAGTTAGTTTCTTTGTATTTAGTTGATGTACTGTTTTCAAACCCAAGTCAATGTGGAATATAAAACTAACAATAATGATAAAAACAAAACGTTATTCCTATTAGTTCATCAGCCAAAAAAAGTCACGTTCGATTGGGGTTGCAATGTATTTGCTTCGAACTCACGTCGCACACAAAAAAAGAAATAATTTCGCTCACAACTCAATCTACCATTTTGCGTGACTTACAAACAAACAAACGAACAAACAAACAGACAGACAGACAGACAGACGGAGAATCGGCTATTAATATATAGATAGCCGCCAAGGCAGCGTCGCTCGCCGCCCATCTCCACCTGCTCTGTATCACTGTATCAATAAATGTCTCGTACAACTTGTGTTCAACCAGAAGCAGATTCGAAGTCACAACCTCTGGTAAAACCAATCTTTTATCAGTGTAACAATACACTCAAAACGTAGAGAGAGGAAACTTCAACTTTTTATTAACTTTTGTTTTAAAAAAGTTACGCGCTCTAACATGGGTGCTATCAAACGTAAGGGGGAAATGGTTTTTCTTTTTAAAAAGATCACACGGGAGGAGAGAGAGAAAGGCACGTGCTAAATGAATAAAGTGAATAAAAAAAACGTTCGATCTGATTAAAATAGATTGAAAGAAATCGATTAAAAGAAATTAAGACAACTATTAAGACAAAAGCAAAAAAAAAATATTTTTTATCATGATACTCTTTTTTTACCTATCGGTTTTTAAACATTTTGATTGCTCGAAAAAAAGTTCACCCGTCTCAGACAGTCAGGCAAGGATACGTTAGGATACACTGGTAAACCGCACAAGCTGCCACGTTCTGCCACTGCTGCTTTTATGTCCAAAACGTTTAATCAGTTAGTTTCTTTGTATTTAGTTGATGTACTGTTTTCAAAGCCAAGTCAACGTGGAATATAAAACTAACAATAATAATAAAAACAAAACGTTATTCCTATTAGTTCATCAGCCAAAAAAAGTCACGTTCGATTGGGGGTTGCAATGTATTTGTTTGGAACTACTCACGTCGCACACAAAAAAAGAAATAATTTCGCTCACAACTCAATCTACCATTTTGCGTGACTTACAAACAAACAAACAGACAGACAGACAGACAGAGAATCGGCTATTAATATATAGACTAGCCGCCAAGGCGGCGTCGTTCGCCGCCCATGTTCAGCATGCGTTGACTTCACGAAAAATAAAATTAAGGAATTGGCAACCGAACGTGTTTCCATGTTGTAGAGCTCAAAAAACTGATCAAAAAAATGTATGGGATCGTTCCGCTACGATCAACCGTTACAGAGATATCATTGTTCAAAGATTTTGATGACGTCACAGACCCGTCCCCCCAAAAAAATTAGACCCACATTTTTCGTCACCCCATCGCCTGTATCGCGGACCCCAAAAAACGTCAGTTATCCCTATTGGTTATCGAGATAATTTTCCCTAAACGTCGCATTCGATTAGGGTCTCAATACAATGGTTTCACACTGACATCGCGCACAAGAACAGAAATAATTTATGTGTGATCTTACATTGCTGACTCCCCGATTTCTTTCGCAATTCATATCTACCATTTTGCGTGACAGACAAACAGACAGACAGACAGACAGAGAATCGGCTATTAATATATAGACTAGCCGCCAAGGCGGCGTCGTTCGCCGCCCATGTTCAGCATGCGTTGACTTCACGATAAATAAAATTAAGGAATTGGCAACCGAAAGTGTTTCCATGTTGTAGAGCTCAAAAAACTGATCAAAAAAATGTATGGGATCGTTCCGCTACACGATCAACCGTTACAGAGATATCATTGTTCAAAGATTTTGATGACGTCACAGACCCGTCCCCCCCAAAAAATTAGACCCACATTTTTCGTCACCCCATCGCCTGTATCGCGGACCCCAAAAAACGTCAGTTATCCCTATTGGTTATCGAGATAATTTTCCCTAAACGTCGCATTCGATTAGGGTCTCAATACAATGGTTTCACACTGACGTCGCGCACAAGAACAGAAATAATTTATGTGTGATCTTACATTGCTGACTACCAGATTTCTTTCGCAGTTCACATCTACCATTTTGTGTGACTTACAAACAAACAAACAAACAGAGAATCGGCTATTAATATATAGACTGGCGTTTAATGGCGTAATAATGGCGTTTTGTCAAAGGTAAACTGGCAAAGTGGAAATGGAAAAACATCGTGTAAAGATGATCCTGTTACCGAAGGGAGTTTTAAATGTGGAAATGGTGGTTCAAAATTTCATAATTTGATAACAAATTAGCTAGTATATCTGGAATAGTAAATTCTTGTGTTGTAAATTTTTATAAAGAATTATAAAGGCGACATCTTGAATTTTTATGTTTTGTTGGCCTGTGATCTCAGGAAAAGGAGGTTGTTAATCGGACGTCTCTACGATGTCGTTACGGCCGGAGATTGACGTCGTTGCGATATCGTTGGGATGTCATCGAGACGTCTCAGTAAAGATGTGATTGGGGCATCTTTTGAGATTCCCACTTCGCTACCATTGAGCGACGTCTTTGGGACGTCTTGGTAGACGTCTCTACGACGTCTCTACGACGTCTTTGTGCCCGCTGGGCAGTGATAATTTGCAATGAGGCAGAAAATATACACAGATCAAAAACAAGGTTTCATTTTCTTTATATTCAAAACGTAGCTACAATGATCGCGGTTAAATTCATCTGCTTATCCAAGTGCTCCTAAAACAAATGGTAATAATGCAAAGATGCCACCACTGAGAGCTCTAGCAACACCCTCTGGATCCCTTTCAACGAGGTCATGGATGGCTTGCCCAACAATAGGGATGCCTTTCAATAATCCAAATCCTGATAAGAACTTTAACTTTTCCGTCAATGCTATAAGACAAGAAAACGATCAAATTTCTAACAAATAGAATAACTGGTTTAAATCTCTTACTTGCATTCAAAAGCAAAAAAAGAAGGTTAATTGTTTGCAATGAATATTGACTTACCTCTTTCAAGCAAATCCTTGTCCAAACCACCAGGAAGTTGTCTTCGTTCACGTACTTCTTCGTCGAAATCGTTCATGACTTGCTCATCAATCGCATCGAAATCCTTGCAAACCTTAAAGCATACAAACATATCTTTACGATTTTGATTTGAAATTTTGTTGATCCATAGTTGAAGGAAATCAAATATTTAATTTCTTTATAATTGTTGCAACTTCGGCATTTCGATTCTCGAAAACTCCTACATTCGATTTCTCGCACTCCTCGACAACTCGAACTTTTTTTATCGATTCCCTTGACATAATAGTTAGTGTAATTTCTACTAATTTCAACTCTCGATAACTCGAACTATTTTTTTGGTCCCCTGATTGCTCGAGTTTTCGAGATGCCAACTGTATTGAACTTGTCAAAGAAACATTGAACGAAATAGTTTTTCAAATCTGAAAAATGATAGGATATTTGCTATATTCTATAACAGACAATTTAAAGAATTCGTTCTCATCTGGATGAGATATCATATCACATATACATACCTTAGCTGAGAAAACTTCATCGCATGACATTTCCTTTTCCACAGGAATGGTCCAGACTTGTGCAAGAAGCACAGCTCCAATAATGACAAAAAGAGATTTCACTAATATGGAAAAAAAATGTTTCGAAATAAAAATTGTAGTAATAAATGAAAAATGAGTAATAAATGAAAAATGAGTAATAAATGAAAAATGAAGAACTTGCTTTTTCTTTACTTTTTCCTTGCACGATTTGTACGTGTCGAAAACACTGCCCAGCTGAATGAGTGTAACTCGAGAACTCCTCTGCTTTTATAGAGAAATCAAGTTGAGAAAAATATTTGCGTAGTCAACGTCTGACTAAATGAAAATTGCTTAAATGCAAGTTTACCCAGAAACATGAAATAAATTTTATTGTTGAAGTTAATGCGTAATTAAATTTGTCCCAAACATCCCAAATATTTAATCACATTTAACTTAAAGTAATTGAGGGTTCTACAAACAGATTTAAACAGGCATCGATTGTTTGCCTCATATCAATAATAAAGAGGAAAACGTTTGAACGGATCTTTTATATGCGCAGGACTTTGTAATATTCCGGCCTGTGCAAATTTAGCGTTGTGAAAAGCTTCTTAAAGCGGGATAAACCTCGATAGTGGTATACATTCCGACTCCCATTCATGTTTAAACTAAAAGAAACTTACTTTTGTATGCAATCAGATGTACCAAATAATTAAATTAATAAATAAATTTGCTGCATAGAGAAAAAAATGAAAAAGTGCAAGACATGTGTAGCTAATATGTACTTTTTTCCTGTTGAATTTAATGTGAATGCCTAACGACAGTTCAGTACACCTTTCCTGAATTTCTGTTTAAATGTCGAGTTAATGCTTAGTTATCAAGTTTAGCCTCGTTTCTATGTATTTTATTGTTTTTCTAATTTAATAATGTTTTCAGTAAGTAAAGCCTGGTTTTCACGGATCGTCTTAACGCTTAAAACACAGCGACCTTAAGCCTTAAAATACATTTTTCTATTTTGTAGTGAAAACGACCTTAAAACAATCATTGGTATTAGGGTTTAAAACAGTGATTTAACCAATAAAATAGATATCAAAAATTATTGATCGAAACTGTTTTAATACAGATATCAAAAACATTATCCATTGTTGGTCCTAAATAATTACAGCGTCAGAAGACTCAATTTAATGAAAATTTAAAACGAATCATTGGAGAAGCAGTTCTTTTGGTGGAGAATGGTTCAAAAAAGAGGTCTTGTCAGAAACTCAACGAAGCCATAGAGGAGCTCAATGGGAGAAACAAGTTGATACGAATTGCCGATAAATCTCCTGGTGGGTGGAGTCCAGTGGCAGAATACCAATCTGACAGTGTGGCAAGCGATTCGGATGACGAGAAGAAGATATGAGCAGCAGAGAGAAGGGCGATGGCTAAGAAGAGAAAGAAGTTTGAGTCATCATCAACTCGAACAAGGCGTTCGTTTCCTCAACCCTCTGGGAGGCCTAGCTTTCGAAGCTACAACTCCAGAACCCCAAAACCAACTGACGTCTGCCTCAACTGTGGCGAGAAAGGTCATTGGAAAAGGAATTGTTCAAAACAAGGAAAAGACCAGTAAAAAAGATAAGTACTTATCATTTAATTCAAAACTTAACTTTCTTAGAGAAACTGATATGAGCTTTTACAACTCTGAATTAGATTCAGTAAATGTTAAAGGGAGACTGAGAAAGCGCTTGCTGTTCTGGGAGCAGCTAGGTACAAACAAATTTATTTAAGACATACTTAAGGAGGGGTATAAATTACCATTTGAGAGTACTCCTAAGCCAAAATATTTTACAAATAATCAGTCTGCTTTGAGCGATAGTTCTTTTGTCGAGGAAAGTCTGAATGAACTTCTTGCAACTGGATCAGTCATTGAAGTGCCTTTTCAACCAACCGTCGTTAATCCTCTTTCAGTTGATACTAGACCATCTGGTAAGAAACGTCTCATTTTAGATCTTCGATACGTTAATGAACATCTTATTAAGGAACATATAAAATACGATGATTGAACAGTTCATTCGTGACGACGGTTTTGTTTCTAATTTTGATTTGAAGAAAGGATATCATCATGTTGATATATTTTCGGATCATCAAATGTTTCTTGGGTTTTCCTGGAAAAAAGAAGGGAAAGAAAGGTTTTTTGTGTTTACCGTTTTACCATTTGGATTATCTCCTGTCCCTGCCGTTTTTACAAAAATATTGAGACCTCTTACGTCTAATTGGCATAAGCAAGGAATAAACATTTCAGTCTACCTAGATGATGGGGCATCAGTAGCCTACTCACTTGAAAAAGCACTAGCCAATCAAATAAAGTTAAAAAACTGTTACCGTAAAGCGGGGTGACTTCGATCAATTTTGCCACTATTTTAAAAGTAACTTCCGAAATACTAAACCATTACTTCTGAAACTTTGGAATCATTACATTACATATTTCTTCTATTTCAGTGCAAAATTTCACATTAACTAAACTTGTAATTCCAGAGAAATAACCTGATCTTTCCAAGAAAACGACAATATCGATTATAGGGTGACTTCGATCAGCTTATGAGAAGCGCCAAATTACTTATAATTGTATTTGACAATGTTGTCAAAGCGCCAGACCACCATTTGTCATCCGAGGTAAATGTTCGACCGTAAAAGATCAGCGAATGTTAGTAAAACAAAAAAGATATTTAAGACGTTCACACATGTGTGACCCTCGTTAATACGAAACGAAATTAACATTGACATTTCATTGTATCTCAAACAAAATTTTTGAGATCTATCATCATGGGGAAAGAGCACGCTTATTAAAATTTCTTCGGTAAGTCATTAAAACTCCCATGAGATACGACGACTTTTCACAAAGTTCTTGCGAACATGTAACTTATAGCGATATAAAACATTCGTTTTTTCGTGTTTTTATTAACACGATATTATCGATAAAGGAATAAGGAAAAGAAAAACAGAATATAGCGGTGAAGAACAGAATTTCTTTCAGACATATTATAATTTTATTTACATTGAGCCTCTATACTTCACATATGTACCAGAAATGTCCAGGCTAGACTCTTGAATACGACGTAGAGTGATGACCAATGTGAGCGGTGAAAATTTTGATGTTTTTCGTCGTTAATTTCGGAAGAAATTGATTGTTTCGCTTAAAAAATGTGAAAAACGCACTTTAATTTCAGAGTTTAAACAGTTTATTTTTACTGATCGAAGTCACCCCGCTGATCGAAGTCACCCCGCTTTACGGTAGTTGATTCTGGTTTTCTTATAAATGAACAAAAATCTAATTGGAAACCTTCTAGATCTATGACATGGTTAGGAGTGGTTTTAGATTTGGAAGAAAATACTTACAGGATTACGTCTGAACGCATCTCTTCTTTATTGTCAACAATCGAGTTTGTTTTAAAATCTCCTTACACAACAGCAAGATCTCTCTCACGCTTAGCAGGAAAATTAGTTTCAACAAAATTTGTGCTTGGTGACATAATAAGATTGAAAACACGTTTTCTATACAAAGTCATTGATGCTCAAAGCTCTTGGGACACTCGCCTCAATATTTTGAATTACCCTGAAGCTCACAGAGAGATTTTATTTTGGAGAGACAATATGGTTAACCTTAATAAAAGAAGTATAAACAATAGCAGCTGTTCAAGTGTAATGATTTTTTTCTGATGCTAGTGACTCTGGAATAGGCGCAATTTGCGAAACAAAAGGTTTAGTCTGTCATAGATCATTTACGTTACGAGAGCAAGGTAAAAGCTCTACTTGGAGAGAATTGGAAGCAATAAGATTTTCTTTGTTGTCATTTGGTGAAAATATCCGAAATTCATCTATCAACTGGATGACCGATAACAAAGCAGTCACCTTTATCACGAAAAGCGGAAGCAGAATAAAAAGTCTACATGAACTGTCTCTGGAAATATTTAATTTGTCTCGATTGTTCAATATTAATCTGGATGTTCGTTGGGTCCCAAGAAACCTTAATAAGTCAGCTGATTATCTCTCCAGAGTGATTGATACCGATGATTGGGAACTAACCGATTCATTTTTTAATTATCTTGATGACAAGTGGGGTCCGTTTACGATAGATAGATTTGCAAATTATGATAAGGTTGGGCGTTTTAATTCCAAATATCTCGTGCCTGGCACAGAAGCAGTCGATGCTTTTACTCAGGATTGGTCTTGCGACAACAATTTAATGGTACCGCCAATTAATTTACTCATCAGGACTCTACAGTATATTGAAACTTCGAAAGTGAAGGGCGTTCTCATTGTTCCATACTGGCCAGCCTCCCCATTTTGGTCTAAACTTCAAGTGGATGATAAGTTTGTGCATTTTATTGAAGACTGGCTCATGTTTTCGAATACTAATGATATTTTGAAGCTCGGTAATTTTAGGGAATCCCTTTTGGGTTCTAAGAATTACAAAGGTGGATTAGTTGCGCTTAAGATAAGATCTTAATTTGCTCGATGATCAACTGGGTTGATATTTTGCCTTAGAACAACTATGTTGTTTGAATAATTTTGTAACAAATGGGATGTTAGGCTTACTTTGAGTAAGAGAATTGTTGAAAGAATTTTGTGGCGTTATTAATACGATGATAATATTATTGCGGGGTCGTCATGATAGAGGATTATGGTAACTGGGTTACGTTGACAACTGGGTTGTCATGACAACTCGTAGAACATTGTCCGGCCGGACGTCGGAGACATCTCGTTTCCAAACTCACGATAGGATGTCCAAATCTGCCACGGTACAATTAATTATCTATTATGTGTATATACTTGTCCCACACAATGTTGTGATACGTGCAATGTTCTCCATAAATCAGAAAACTATAGCCTCGCCTAACATATTGCGCGTTTCTGTCGTCCAACTTTGAGGCGAAGCGAGATGGGGGGAAATCTTGTTCCATGTGCTCTTCGATCTATATGCTAACACGTGTTTCACGATTATGGGTTCGTATCCAGATAGCGCAAAATCTCAATTTAGAATATGGGTAAATATTTTTTTTTTCTTTTGATAGGTGGCATCCGATTCTGCAGGGCGAGACCCAGTAAAATGTCTTTACGTGAGCCTTAAGAATCTAAATTTCTCATCACAAAGATGTTAAATAAGTTATAACAATATTTAGCTTTACAGAATCCCAATTTCAGAATAACAAAAATGTGTCCAGCTTTATCTGTCTGCAGGAAAAACAAAACAGTCTGTTGGTCTCACTTTTTCCAAAAAACCGGGAGAACATTGTTCATTTCAGTCCAACATTGCACGTCGCGCATTTCTGCACAACATTGTACGTTTGCCCAACATTGGTTGGAACATACTGTTTACATCAAGTTGAAATTTACCAAGACGTTAGCGGGGCCGTCAGAAAAAGATCAGATTTTATTACATAAAAGGACTTTAACATTTAAAGTTATTGCTAAGATAGTTGCTACACTTGAATCGAAAGAAAAGTTTTCTTAAAAAATTTTCGGCGCATACTTTGGCGCATTCTTACACTTCTTGAGATCAGAAAAATAATCTTGTCACGTGTAATCACCCTGTCTATCTCAGTTTGAAAGTATTTCAAGTTTAAAAGTTTCTAACCAGTTGCTTTTCATATATATTCATTTCTCCATCAGCTTCATGACCTCTTACCATATCAAGCTGCAGTCCCAGGAAGTTGCAGGAACTTTAAAAAAGTTGTTGAGTTGAGCATTGATTGAACCCGTGCGAAAAATGATTCGTTTTTTGCAACATAATAGCTGTATCTATACATCTTAAATATAATACATATTAATTAGACCAGTGACTACTTTTCTAGATATTGCCGAAGGGTTTAAATATAATCAACCTAAAAGGAATAGTAGGACGGACATGTTCATAAATTTTTCTATATTATATGTTGTTGAAGAAATTAGGAAAAAACAGGCCTTTGGATTATATTATAAAGTCAGGGCATTAACCAGAAATTGTCAATTGGGGCAGTTTGACCCCATTTTATAACTGTCAAACCAGCCAGTGAAACTATCATCGGCTAGGAGTAGACGATCATTGTCAAAGTGCAAAGAAAAAATTTTCTTTCTGACACAAATGGAAAAACATCATCAGTCACGTCAAAAACTACGATTTTTTTCTTAAAAATTCAGATAAAGTTTTGGAAATCTCAATTGGAAAAGTACATTATTATATACTAGATCCAGTTGAGTAGGGGCTGCTTACAGGTTCCTATAATTTCTGATTAACACCCTGAAAGTGTATATATAGCCCTTATGATAGTAAGGTATACCTTAGGTTTACCTCAGGTATACCTAACATGTACATTTGACACATACAGCGTAAAAAAATGTACCTGAACTGTACCTTAAAATTCAGGTATATACATAAAAGATACATCAAGCAAACTACCTAATGTGCACCTACTATATATGTACCTAAAATGTACCTCAAGATCAGGTACATTATAGGTACAGAAAGCCGCAAAACTAAAGTGTACCTACTATATGAACCTAAATCGTACCTCAAGATCAGGTACAATATAGGTACAAAAAGCCACCTAATATGTATATACCTACTATGCACTTAAAATATATACCTCGAGATCAGGTATACAACGTGAAAACTTTGCGTGCAATAGCAATAAATTTAACACCTAAAATGTATATACCTAATGTGTACCTAAAATATACCTTTGGGTCATATTAGGTATTAAGTATTAAGGTATTAATAGGACAACAGATCCAAAGTCGTTCATTTCTTTTTGATAAGGATCCAGGAATACTTGTTATTGAACGCTTGAAGGTTTGGTGAATTTCAGGTACAGTTAAGGTATTCTTAAACAGTCCAAAATTAACCTTTTAATAATGTACCCAATACTTTCAATGTACCCAAACTGTACCTGGGTCAATTTTTAAGAAATCTGAGGTTTGGCGAACGCTGTACCACGAATGTACTCTTGATGTACCTGAGATATATCTTCATTAATATACCTTAGGTATACCAATGTCCTAAATTAGGCCTATTTATGTACATTTGAGGTACAGTTCAGGTACATTGATCTAAATGAAAGGTTTGCACATAATAATACCTATAACGTACCGGAGCTGTACCTGAGGTATACCTGAGGTACAATCATGTGTCATTATGTATGTACCTGAGGTATACCTCAGGTTCAAAAAAGGTATATATACCTAAAAAAAAGTATATATGCCTAAGGTATACCTCATTATCATAAGGGTATATATATTACATTTGCATGAAATGAAATGAAATTTCATAGGTATATATTAATGGTTAATGGTTATAATGGTATGGTTATATATATTTCTTATAATTTCATATTATGTATCAAAAATTTATTTAAAGCTGAGGGTAAAAGGATATAGTTGTTGTTTATTTGTTTTAGTATATTTATACTTGTCAGAATTTGCAGAATAAAGAAGAAAGATGTTACAATCAAATAGAATTCAGTTTTGCAAAAGTCAAAGATCATTTCTGAAAAGCTTTTATTTAAAAATGATGTTGAAGTCTTTGGTTGCAAACCCATTTACCAGAGAATCGTTAAACACAAGAGGTAAGGTTTTGGTATAATACGAAAAGGGAAAATGTCTTTATTTGAATGAAAATAAAGTCAAATTATTGCTCTGGGGAGATGTGGGATATGAGATATATAAAATTACAAAAATAGAAAAATGAAATGTATCAGTTGAATTCTAATAAACATAGTTTTAACTGCCTTGTGGTAGAGTGCTTGCTTCCTGTTTGGGAAGTCATGGGTTCAACCCCCGACCAAGTCATGCCAGCAACTATAACTGTGTGAATCACTCTTCTCTCCTAAGCACTCAGCAATACAATAATACAGCTTTCGTAGCCCAAATGCGGGCTTTAAATGCTTTAAATGTCCTTCGTAGGACTTTAATTGATAACAGTACCTTAAGGAACTGAAGAGGCTATCCTGGGTAAACATTCGTTAAAATAAAAAAATTAAAAAAACATAGAACATGATTGTTATACTTTCTTTATGTAAAAGTTACAGGGAATTTGTTTTTTGTCAAAGATGGGGGTTGTCTTTTCTGAAAGTCTTTAATTTCATTATTTTATGATGCTTAATGTTTTCTTCAGCTCTTTCAACAATCTCAGAGCAAGAGATGAGTCAATTTCAAAAGTTTACTAATGAATGGTGGAGGCCTGGTGGTGAATACACTGCATTGCGAAAGTTGAATGAGTTACGTGTGCCTAAGATAAAACAGTTACTACTAAAAGACAGTGTTTCGTTCCAGCATTTTATGCCATTAACTGGTTTTAAAGTTCTAGACGTTGGCAGTGGCGGAGGAATATTATCTGAGGTAAATTGTCATCTTTAATCTTGATCATGACCTTGTTAGCTTAAACAATTTATGAATTTCAAACATGTGCATAAAACAATTTTACAACATATCTGTATGTATTTCACTTTTATTTGCAATACATTATACTTTTAATATTGAACTGGAAACCAATTTATTAATGTATATAATATCAAATTGTCAGGTATACAAATCACAAGTTCAGGGCGTTAGCTAGAAATTCTCAATTGAGGCCGTTAGAATATAACTACGATGAACATTTTTATAACGAAGCGGAAACGCATGTTAGTGATGAGTTTAAGCCGATGTTTCAAAACAGAATCAAATCATTTATTTTAACAGCAAGCTTATTTACTAACTTTTCATAAATTTATTGCTGGACTCAATTGGGAAACTTATTAGTTTTTTGGATTGGGAAAGAGCCGTCTAACGGCGCCTGTGGGACCCTAGCTAACACCCTGAAGTTAGGCTCCAAAACTTGAATATTTCAAAGTTTTTATCACAGTGACGATATTAGAAATGCTGCACACTATCATAATAAATTGACAGTTTATTGGAAATGGGCAATCCCTGTAGTAGTCTGTTTATAATTCAAACAGACAACGGTTTTAGATCAGGTTTCTTTTTTTCCATTTCTTAGATAATTGTTTTGGAACATCTTTTGTGCGGTTTTTTGAATGATATATGAATAATTTTCAAGAACCTCTTGCATATTTTGTACAAAAAATTTCCTTCTTTTTGGAATGTTTAAAACTTTTATTTTAGTGAGTATATGATCAATTCTACTTGGCACCAGTCTTTTAATGTCTGATGAAAAATGATTCATGACCTAAATGAACTTTTGCACACAAATTTTGTTTATTCCGTTATTCACCACTTTCAGAACAAATTAGATTTTTCAATATTGAAACACATGCTCAAATTTCCATACCTTTTGTTTACTGTGTGCTCAGGTTCATTAACAGAATTGTGAAAGTGTTGTTTGCTCAAATCAAATTCATTTGAAACCTATAGTAACAAGATTCTAAAGTTATTTTAAATTTACTAGGTCATCAAGAGTATCTCTCGATATTCTTTTACAACTGTTGTATATAAATCATTTCCATATCTCCTCTGCTACATTTATTATGTTCGTTTTGATGACTCCTGAAAATACCTTTAACCTTCCCTCTTAACTCTTTAGATCAGCTAGAATATCTATCAGTTGCATTGACCTTATTGGATTATAGGTAACAAGGATGTGATGACACAAGAATGACAAAAAAGCCCAAAAATAAACAAAAAAACATAAAAAACACAAGAAAAACAGCAAGAGCACAAAACAAGAAAGATGTTACTGATAGGATAAGGGAATATCAGTTTGAAGAACATCAAGTCAGAGAACACAAAGTTATTTTTTTTTATTTAAGAAGCCACCTACAGAACTATGTTAGCATATCTTAGGAAAATTGTCACTATGAACAGATATAAAGTCACATCACTTCCAATTATTATTCAGGGTTCACAGCATCTGAAAATTCAGGGGAAAAAATATGTTTAACAGGAAGTTTCTGGAATGTCAGAAAAAAAAAGTTTTTTTGCCCTTTAGGTCAGGGAAAAATTTCATAAAATTGTTTATGACAGTGTCTATAGTGACTTTGTTCAATGATAATTTTGTTTGCCCAAACTTCTATTCTATTTTTTTTTTTTTTTTTTTTTTTTTTTTTTTGTTTAACTAACATAGTATTGTAATATCTTCAATCCTAATTTGAAATGATAATTGATACTTCTGGATGTGTAATCTTGAATCTTAATCTTAATCGCAGTTTAAGTAGGCAATAAATTCACGAAAAAACAGGGTGTTTTTAGAGAAAAATCAGGAAAAATGATACCTTTTTAACTCCTTAAAGTCGGGAGAAAGTCAGGGAAAATATTTTGGGAAAAGTGCTACGAACCTTTGTTATTGCAAAATAGATAAAAGAGAGAGAAAGTAGATTTTAGAAGTTTAATAATGATTAATAATGATTACACTCAATAATAAGAAAATAAGAAAATATTAACTAATAAGAACATAATGTTGAATGTTGAATAAATTTGTATCAAACCTTCACTAAGAATGACCACAGTCAGGTGTTTGGTGTTATTGTAATGTATTATTTTATTTAACCAGATAGAATGAATTCTTTGAAATTCAAGGGATGTTTTTTATGTGAAAATGTTTTTGATTGAAATTCAACTTAAACATGTTTACCTGCTACTTTGTTTTAATACAGTAAAGAGTCAACTATAGTTCCCTGTTCCCGTTAAATTAATGCCAAGCCAAGAAAAACTTGGTCGAAGGGGGGATTTATACATGTGAATTTTTCGCTGGTGGACCATTGTTTTGGAAAAGTTGATTGTGCCTTAAATGTATTAACCAGTAATGATCATATTCCCCGTATAGAAAGTTATCTAAAACTTTGTGTACCAAGGTAAAGTGAACTTGAAAAAACTTTTGTAGGCACCACACCGTTTCATTTCATATATGCTTAGTTTGGTTTAGTCTTTCAGTAACTGAAATTCACCATTAATTTTAGTCTCTACATCTTTTATCATAGCCACTAGCACGTCTAGGTGCTGATGTTCTTGGTATTGATCCGTTACCTGACAATGTTGAAGCAGCGACAAATCATGCTAAATATGATAAACAGTTAGACAGCTTGAGCTATCAATGCAGTGCGGTTGAAGATCTTAGTGAAACACACCAAAATCATTTTGACATCGTAGTTGCTTCAGAGGTTTTAGAACATGTTCAGAGTCCTGATGTATTTATCAAATCATGCTGTGACGTCATTCAGGTATTTATCCATAAACTGTGTTATATATCTACCTAATGATTTATTCAGGTTGTTTTGAACCTACTTTAGGGAAAAGATGAATTACTGACATTTTCGTTTACTTCTTTCATAGCCGGGTGGTCATATATTTGTAACAACCATCAATCGCAATTTATTATCAACTTTGCTGGTGAAGTATGCTGCAGAATACTTATTTCGCATTGTTCCCATGGATACACATGATGAAAATAAATTTGTGAAACCTGATGAGTTGACTGACATGCTGAGATCTGGTAAACTGCCTTTTCTTGTAGAAATTTGATGTTAGTTTTATTTGCAACTAGCGTTACGTTTCTTTAATCCTTTCCTTTAAGGTGATATGATAAATTTGAACTACCAAGGAATGTGGATGAATCCTATCACACAGACCTGGTCATGGAACACTTCAACCTCGTTGAATTATGCATGTTGGGCCAAGAAACCCTATTTCATAAGCGCTAAGTGATGTCGCTGGTTAGTTGTACCGAATTCTTAATCTCTTGTTTGGGTATTTTCCAATACCCTTGTGAGCAGGATTTGCATGAAAAACTACTAAATAAATCACGGCAACATCCCATCATAAAAACTTGCTGCGGTACCGGTGGATGGCCGCACTGCCTTGAATGAAAACACAACGACTTTTCAACAAAGTTATTTTGTGATGTCATGAAATGATTTTGCCGGGAAAATACTCCTTGCGGGCCGAAACTTTCGCAGTTTTTTTGTTGTTTTTCTTTTCTTTTTCTTTTTTTACCATAACGCGAAAGTTTTTTCACCCAAAAAAAAAGTTCAAAAAAGGAGACGAAATATTTATTTTTGAAGTGTTATTTTTTTTATGTTGTTCTGTTATTGAAAATTAATTTATTACAACGATTTTTATGCTTTTTTCTTTTTTCTTCTCGCCAACATTACTCTGAGAGCATCACTTCCTTTTTTTTGTTGCTATAAAGCCTGGTTCAGACCTGACGATTACGACGATTAAAATTCAGTGTAGTATGTTGAGAATGAAATTGCCATAACACGAACTTGCATAACTTAAGACAATTTTACTAAATGTACTCGTTATCAATATTTTACTATCAACAGTAATGTACTCACTGTGAGAATCCTAAACATTATTTTAGCTAAAACTCAATCGGCATGAATAATTGATAGGAGGCATTTACCAGGAAGCGTATGGTAGCAGTAAACAATGATTTATTATCGAATGGTCCGGTGGTTTGCTTACGTTTGACTTTCATTTCTCCATCCATCGGTAGATTGTGAGACGTTCTTGTTGAGATAACTGTTTGTTTGAGTGCGCGGAAATTTAAGAAATTGTCCAACTGGAGAAGTATGGCTCAATGGAAGTTTAGGCACATCATTTTTTTTAGAACTATTGTGCAGCTGATGATCTGATGTTTCTGGTAGCCATAAACCTCAAAATCGATGAATACAGATTGTTTGCTTTGTCGAAATGTTAATTGCATTGTTTGGTAGAGTATTTTAGTGTGACGGCCGAAGCAACCAAATTTATACGAATTGTGGATCCAAAATTAACATAAACAAATTCAGCAGATACCAAGAAAAATAATCCATCATTTGTAAATTGTTGTTTTCATTATGAATGCTGTTTCATGTTTCTCTCCGAAGATTTATGGGAAGAACAATCTAGTTGTCGATGGTGATTTCCTGAAGTTTTCGCAACCAAAAATTGCCATTGGAAAAAAAGTACATTTTGCAGACGAGCTTGAAGGAGGGGTTTTGTGTGTAACGATACTTTTCGAAACTTCTCCCATTATTTATAAACCGAAGTTGAGTTTTCGGCAGCGGTCACCAACTGTCGGTCGTGTAAGTCGATACCGTTTCGTCTATAACGAGACTCGTTTGTTACTGAAACATGTTTGCGTCGTTGCGTACGGTTATACCAACGAAAATATTTTCGGTGGAATTGCTGTCAAGAATATTGCGTATGAAAAGTCGGTGTTAGTTCGGGCAACCGAGGATAAGTGGGAAACATTTCGTGACATTCCCTGTAAATACATTCATCAGGATTATTCTGGCCAGATAGACCATTTTGTTTTTTTGTTATCAAGATATGATTGTAAAAAGCTTGCAAGCTTTGAATTCGCTGTTCGTTATACTGTTTGTGTTGGCGAATTTTGGGACAACAATAGTGGTTTGAACTATAGTTTTAGAGAAGCTCGATAGCGTCTCAAGGCAATCTCTATTTACGACAGGCCGAGTATTATTTTCATCGTTTCTTAGAGCTGTTATCTACCAAGCTGAAGAAATTAGAATATTTGTCGATCAGTCTGTCAGTCTGTGTATTACATTTCAAGTGACCGAACCGTGCTTGCGACAACTGTGCCGTACGCTTTGGTGGTCTTGAGCTGTCGTACAAAAGCAACTGCAGAGTAAGGATTGGTGCATGTTATCATGAAAGTGCTCAACAAGGATCATTTTATATTCACATACCATGGTTAACTTTTGCCGAAAATTTCTGACTTCAACTTCACTTCACCAACACAGTGACTAAACCAGTTCTAAATTATGTCTTCATGTAATTTGTGTTGTGTTTTATCCAATGCTTTTTGACATCTGAATTAAGAGAATGACAAGGACAGTTGACAGTTGTTCAGGTTATTTACTGTTAATTACAACCTCATCCCCAGGGCTTCTTGCCTTTTTCGATATGCAGATGGCGGCGAAGAAAGCCCTGGTCAGGGGCCGCGCCGTATATTTTGAAGTGGAGGGGCCAAAATCAGCAGCAATGCTGCTGATCAACGAGCGACAGCTCGTTGTTTTAGCAGCTGGGGTCCAGGGGCGCTGTAAGCCCCCTGGTGGGGTCCAGGGGCGAAGCCCCTGGAAGCCAAAGCAATTTTACGAATATTATTTACTCAGAGTGCCAAAACAAGCACCACTATTCTAAAAATAATAAAAGAGTTTTCTCCCGATAAATCTAGTTAGTTGAAAAGAGTAAATCACTTTCCACATAAGTATGGAACAAAGTGACAATTGACAACATCATGACAACATAAATATGCTTTTTAATTTATGCTCAACATGTTTACAAAGATAATCGGACTAACTTTTATTAAAAATAAGAATATCTTAAGCATACCCAGGAGCCTGCCTGTAAAATCGAGGCAGTTTAACAAATATTTTTCAAAAGAAAAGATTAAGGAAACAGACGGTTTCCGGGTGCACTTAATTGGAGATCTGCATTGATAAAGGTGTTCGGATAATTTCCGATGTCAAACAAATTCAGCTTGAAACGGAAACCTTATATGGTTTTACTCAAAGTAGTTCCCTTTAAGGAATTCGAAAAATTTTACTTTGCAAAAAAGTGGGGGGGCCAGGGCCCCCCTGGCCCCCCCGCTCGCGCGGCCCCTGCTGGTGCAGGCCGGTCGTTTCTCACTTGTGATTGGTTGTCCAGAATTAAATAATTAAGAAAATATTGCCCTTGGCGTCGAATGAGATTTAAAAAAAAAACCATGCCGAGAGAAGTTTCAAAGCCAGAAATGGGAATAAGATTGAAAATATTCTGATGATCTGTTGAGTTATGTTTATGTGAAGGAGTTTTCTACATATATGATGATTTTGTAGCATGCTTCCATTCATAAACAGATAAAAATAGTTTCATTGTTAAAGATTTTACCCAGTGAACAAAATTGTCAAATAATTACTGCGATGAAGAGCATTTTTATTGGAAATTTTATAGAAATGCACTCCTTCGCAGCACTTTTCCAACACATCTACCGATTGGGAAATGGCCTTTTACTCATTAAGGAGTGTTTGCTTTTTGGTCCCAATTTCTGATGTTTGATGAAAACATTTATAGGCCCGTGGGCCTTGGAAACGTTTTTCAAAGAGAGAACCATCCTAGCTTTCTTACGGAGCATGGCACCATCGAGGCACTTTTAGGTCAAAAGACACATAGAGTGGAAGTTCGACATAACTTACTCGATATCTTTGAGCGCTATGTAAAATTTGAATAAATTTGAATAAGTAAATAAGCCCTGGGGATGAGGTTGTAATTGTAACAACTGTCAAGAAAGCTTTTCTCCCAAGAAAGCTTGATGTTTGATAGTTCACCTGATAATATGTAACAAAATTATCTGTCATTACATACCGTATTTCCTCTATTAACCACCCGGACGCTTTATTAAAGTTTTTCGAAGTTTAAGGGGGCGCTTAAAAGAGGGAGGGGCTATTGATAAAGCACAGCAACAGTATTATTTCTTGATTATATCACGATCGAGATTTGTCCACGTTTGAATCCATTGACTAATCGAGTTGAGTGGAGGACCACGGAGTTTTTAGTTTAGAGAGTTTAGTGGGTTTTTTTTAATTTACGGTCAAAATTTTCTTGATCGTGGTCATATAGCGGCAGTTAGACCACGTAGGAAACATTAACGATTAGTATAATAGCACGTGGCATTTTTTTAAAAGCGTCGCGGGGAACCATTGCATTGCATCCCCAATGGAACGCGACGTTTTTGGGGAAATAGTCCGAGAACCAATAGAGATAACTGACGTTTTCGGAGAACCGCGATAAGGGCGACGGGGTGACGAAAAATTTGGACCTAATTTCTTTTGGGCAATGCGGCTATGACGTCATCAAAACTTTTGTCACGGGGTTCACACACGGGAAAGGCAGATTTAAACTAGGTAAAAAAATTTTACCCGGGTTACTAGTATTATTCTATTAGTAATTAATCCATTATCTAGGAAAACTAGACTAGGCCTCTAGCCTGATGTCCCTCCCCTGCTACCATACCATAAATCCCTTAAAAGAGCAAAAAGTGCATCACGGATCACATGAAAGAAATACAAACGGATAATGAAAGTGTGTGTTACTAAAAAGTGAGTGTATGTTGTTATATTATCCATACAATGTTACTTGAACATTGAGAACGTTTTATTTTTCCATCCTCTTAAAGACTCCGCAGTGATCAAATTGTTCATAGTTTGTTACAGTTTAGTCTTCAGCCTTTCTCTTCTGATACGTCCCTGTCCTTAATACTTTCCCATTACGTCGATCATCCAGTTATCATTACAAATATATGAAGTGGGGAAATTTATGCAAATAAAGTCATTATTGAAGAACTAAATACAACATCGTACGTTGTCACATTACACTTTACTTTTCTTTGAATGAGTCGCAAAACTGGGCCTTGCCTTTCAGAATTTCATTGCAGTGCAATTCACGGAATATGACCATGATGGTGCATTACCATGTTTCTCATAATTTGCTGCCTGCATAGCAGCCACAGAAGGTACGAATGGGTTTGGTGCAGTTGCTTGAGAGATTGGCATCAAGATAAACTGCTGACCGGAGGAGCTGGTAACAAGCTGGGGTTGATGTGCCTGATTGAGATGTTGTAGTTGTGGTTGAAGATAGGTCAGCTGATGAACAAGGTAATCCATTTGCATCTGTCCAGTAGAACCTATGTGATTATTGTATGTTTGTTATTATAATTTATTACACATATTAGCATATCGAAAAGATATATCAACAAAGCTTTCTCTTGATACCATCTGTCTTTGTCAATGTACAAACTATATATAATTCAACAAGTCCTAACATAATATGTGTGATATATTTGATATGTGAGTAGAAATATTGCAAGAAATCAAAGGTACTCTCATAATTATAGATATATAACCATACTTTGATTCTCACGACAGCAATTGCAATCTTCTCCACTACCTTCACAACATCCATCACAGGAACTGGTACAACAGTTGAATATTCGAAATCCGTACACAGCTGATACAATGAAAAAGACCAATTCAAGGGTACTTAATGCAGCCAACATCCCATAAATCGGTTGGCCAGTGTTTCTGATCATTTTGGAGTGACACTCAAATGGATGATAATAATTGTTAACAACTGCAGCCATTCTTTGATAGTTCCGATCAAAGTAATAGTAACAAGCTACTATGGTTTGTTTTGCAATTGTAAAATCTAAGAAACAAAAGATCTAGAAGACTGTGTACTTTACATACATTTGCTGTCTTACATACATTTATCATGCGGTGGTACATTGAATATAATATGCATGTTAAATTACGTCACGAGAGTCCTATTTGTTATGTTTTATAACATGGTGCTTGTATAATGCATGTAATTCACCCTGTATCCTTTGGTACTTTTATTTTTTATGTGAACTATTTTGTTCTTAAGTTCATCAAAATCATATGTCCAACTTAAGTTAGATAGAGGGCATTTGAAGGCTTTCATTACCGGGTATAGCTCTGTCAGTCCATCAGTCTAGAATGTTCTTTGCGCCCACATGTATAACGTATACTGAATTTAAACTTTAATTTGTTCATCTGAAAACAGAAAATATAAGCACATTTATATAAATGCTATAAGTTGCTTACAAGTTACCGTTAAAGTCGCCGACGTTTAATTTCTTTCAAATAGCTATAATAGAATAGATTTGTAAAACGTGCTAATCATGTGAGGAACACACAATTTGAAAAGTATTTTTATTGTACTGAACTCTGAGATCCACTGACAACGTTTTAGCTCAATTTCCGCACAAGGTTTGACCATCTCAATGGATTTAACTTGAAGTAGTTTATTGGTTCAAAACAAAATGGTTTTCAAAGACCGTAAGAGCCTGAATATGCCTCTTGACGCTGTTTCTTTGTTGTTAAATTGATTCGCACATCTTGAGAATGACATTAAAAGCATCGTTTGCAGTCCTTCTTAAATATAAGGACTTAATCTTTATATTCTTAGCCCAGAAATTAAAGCAAAGTATACGAAATTGATGTTCTAAATACTGCTGCTATCAACGAAAAATGCATGGGCATGGACAAAAGAACATGGCAAGTCAAACACATTCTCGTAAACCATACCACGGTCCACTTTTACGACATAACGAGACCTACAAATTTGAAAGTAGATGGAAGCAAACTGAACGGGATAAATGTCATGCTGTACCAGTAATATGATGGAGAATGGATCCTAAGTGCCATATTGTACCAGTTATATGATGGAGAGTGGAGCCTAGTATCATGTGCATCACGATTCATGTCCATACATGAAATCGAAATGCTAGCAGTGAGCTGGAGATGCCGAAAAATGCACATGTATTTACATGGATTGTCACACTTCAAAATCCAAACCGTCGGTGCCAAAGGTATATGGCCAGGTATCAGAAATCAATTTTTATGAAGTAAGCGATACAAATAACATAACTACATATATATCTATGTTACCTATGTTACTTGTGTTACCTATGTTACCTATGTTACCTATGTTACCTGTGATACCTATGTTACCTATGTTACCTATGTTACCTATGTTACTTGTGTCTCCTGTGTTAAATACGTGCTACCTATGTTGTACATGTAATTGATGTTAACTAATGCGATGCTACTTATGATAAATGGACATAGATGGATATATGATGGCGTATTTATGTCATAATGTAATGTTTATTTTCAATTATTTCGTTATCAGTAGAAACCAAACATGCATAATCAAGAACCGCTGACCACTTTAATTCACGAAGTATAAGAGTTCGGTAAAAATTGGATGATTTCCTGGATTTTCCCTGCGAGAGAACGCAGGAACTGATGAACATCTGTGTCAGAAAGGACCCAAACAATTACTGGACGTGATGGGTCCCTTATCAACTTTGCGAGTAACAATACTTCTAAGGTATGTAAAATACCTAATAAGCGTAATAAAAATCAGATAAAAAGACAAAAACTTTTTGTTTCAACTATGAAAACTTGTTAAAATTGAAATGAAATATCGAATAATAATAACAATAACAAATTTTTACGGTCACTTCAGTAACATACAATGGCATAACATAGAACTAGGAAGCATATTTTAAAGGAAATGTGACGGTCACAACAATATTAAAAGCATGTTCAATCAAGCGATCTTTGCAAGTTCTGCTAGTTCCATATCGTCAATTTTGTTCGCAACCCCAGCAAACACAAAAACGTCTTCAAGACGTCTTTCAAGATATCAAAAGGACGTCTGTGACTGCCCTTTGTTTTGACATATATTTCGACACTTGAAATTAAGGCTACAAACAAAATAAACTATGTCTAAATAATATGTACATAAAGTAACATAACAAAATAGATAAAAGGACTAAACGTATGAGAGAAGACTAACCAAAGGACTACTGAATGAATAACCAAGGCATGAGTATAAAATGGTAGGCAAATGGAAACAAAATGGCTGAAAGGGGTGGGGCAAGGCAAAAGTAACACAAGCAAACTGTAAAATGAACAAAATATAAATAAAAAACTTACTGAAATATAAGGTCCAATTATATAAAGCAGCCACAAGCAAGTGGATGTAAAATGTCAATCCAATATGATAACTAAGAGACTTAGAGACTTAGAGACTTTACTAAGTGCTAGGGAACAACTGCTCTGGTTAAAATCTATATGCAACTGAACTGTCCAATTATTTAACAAAAGCTATTTATAGCAAAACATAAACAAAAATGGTAGCTACGAATCAAAACAAAAATAAATTTACATCAGGAACAACGTCTTTAATACGTCTCTATTTGGTTGAAATCTGTCAAGTCTCGCTTCGTCTCCGACGTTTGCTGTCTGTTCATCGAGCTTTTCTCCAGATAGTTTGCTTAGGCTTTGACATAGCAACACAGTTGGTCTGCAGTGATCTCGATCCCCAAAAGCATAATATCGATCTTAATAACGATATAAAATGACAATTTTGTGCGTATGAATGAAGTCGAGATGGATTTTGAAACATTTCGTTTTTCACCGATCATCTGTGTCAATCGACTATAAAATGCTTGACATTCTCTGCCCATCATTCCTCCGTTAACGTTGAATACCAATGGCGTGAAAACTTCCATTTTCAAATTGCAACACACGTTCGTTGTAAGTAAGTAAGTAAGTAAGTAAGTAAGTAACGGGAGTTTTTAGTCCTTGGGCTTCCATCCGTAATGGTTGGTTCTTCCACCCGCCGACTTGCAACTATTAGTTGACTTACCGCCAGAGATACGTATAGCATTGCTCTAACTTGCCCGAAGGCCAGTGTGCAGTCAGTCGATGGCTCCTAATGGGCTGATACGCTGCTTTTAAAGCGCATCGGAGTGGTGTATTGAGATACGACATGACTGGACTCGAACACGGGTCACAGCGGTCGCACTCAAAGGTACTAACCACTACACCATCGCTGCATCGTTGTAGTGTTTTTCTTCTCCTTTTTACTCTTCGTGAAGCACTTCTGTAGGTTATTGTTCCTGTATCGCAGAGCGTTGTGGTCAAAGATTGTTACGTCGCAAAATACTTGTTGACCAGGACTCCAAAAACCTACAGCACTGATGTCAAGTCTCGCTTCGTCTCCGATGTTTGCTGTTTGTTCATCGAGCTTTTCTCCAGATAGTTTGCTTAGGTTCGGCTCTTTTCCTACGTCTTTGCAAACTTAATTCAAAAACGAAGCAGTGATATCCCTTACTTCGCTATGTCGTAGCGAAACAAATCCACCCTTTTTGCAGGATAGGGCATGCTGTACATCAAATTGGCACAAGCACGTTCCATTGGTGTTCTTGGAATGAACCAATTGTATCTGACCCTCAAAGCATCGCAGAATTGATCCTTACTTAATTGAACCCATCTAACGGTAGCGTTGTTAACCAGTTACATGTGCCAGTTTGCTGATTTGCGTTATTGCTTTTAAGTTGCTGAGAATCCGTCCGTGATTTTATATCTTTCAGCGGTTCTTCATTTTTTGTCTTTCCTTCTTTTCTGATATCAAGTTTAATCTTTGAAGTCTTCATTTTTCGGATGTGCCCTTAATCGAGAATAGTTCTGGACAGTTCTTCTGTCACCTTTATGGAATTGTTGTTCTCCACATCTGCAACGTCTGTAATTATCTTGACCACCAAGACGTGGAAGCAGCGATAGCAAAATTATTTCATGATTATTGCATATGTGTTGTCCATCCATTACAGCTGGTAATACGTAATGGCACACAGCATCTTCAACGGATTTAGGTACGTTTTAAATCCTTTTATTGTTCTGATGAAGTATTTGTATTTGTACTTTTGATAACATTTAACTTCATTTTATTTCTCGTGAACACAACGCAAGCTGAACATGAGCGACAAGCGACACCGCCTTAGCGGCTAGTTTTAAATATAATTATATGCAGTTTGTACTTGAGACCAAAGTCAAAGTTTGGGAACGTGAGTAGTCAGTAGTGGAAGATTTATGCTTGATTTCTAAAGATTACTGGCAATCTTTCAATGCTTTGAGTTTTGATGTTTAAGTTTATATAGCAACTTACAGACTTTCCTGTTTCATTCAATGACAGTTTTTTTCTGTTTTAATGAATCAATGCCATCATCCACATTGCGCAAATGTAATTTGTTGCTGAGATGTAGCAGCATGTGCACATGAGGTAAACCCCTTTTCTGAAACTCTATAACAACCACCTGTGCTACACACCCAGAACAGAATCTTTGACAATATCATTTTAAAAAGACGTCTTAAAAATCATAAACTAGTTGAATTTGCCTATTTAAAACACGTCTTTTATTACGTTTTATCGACATCTTAAAGACGTCTTCAGAATCGGAGGATTCCGTCTTTAACGGAATCAAACGTTTCAAACGTTTATTACCAAATGGGACCGTGCTAACTATATTAGCATGGGAGTGTGCTAATATTTTATACTAGCATGTACCTTTAGCTAAAAGTGCCCCCGCGCTCAAGCATTCCAATTTGTACACACAGCAAGCTATACATCAACAACAGAAACAAAAAGAACTGTTTTGGTTGATTTGGGACCTGATAAGTGGCATACGTATATGCTTAAATATTTCGACAAAGAGTTTTTTAGGAAGCCTCAAAACTGCTCAACACTCGCTCAAAATTGTTTTAAAACTGCCTTGAGTTATGATCAAAGTCACGAGACAATTAGCATTGAGGCTACAGTCATAACACTTGTAACTTTTAATGCATCGAAACAGGCATAAAATAACTCCCTTCATTCACAGAGTTGACAGGATGGCATGAATTGAACTTCAGGACAACCTAGTTAATGGAAAAACTATTGAATCGGCCAACGGTCATAAAGAACAAGCATGGTTTTAGACGTCATTTCTATTGTTTTGAAGAGAGCAAGGGTAAGGGAGATCAAAAAGTTCAGATGAAGCCTTTGATAACATTGTATAAACACAATAAAAACAAGAAGAATTATGAGCATGATCATTTTGAAATGGGAGATCAGATTTGAAGACTCATTGACGGATGGTCTTCACGATTTTTCACTTACATTGGAATTGAGTTAAACTTTCTTTAGAATAACTTTTTCCAATTAAAAGAACAGTTAATTGTTCATATGAAACAATGGTTAAAAAGTTTTGCAATACAATAAATAATTTAATGAGTAGTGTAACCATGTGACATAGTGTCAACCTCGTCCCCAGGGCTTCTTGCCTTTTTCAATATACGGATAGCCGCCATTCGCAAGAGTTCCATCGGAAAACTTCGCGATTTGACTTTTCCGACGGAACTCTTGAACTGGATGATGAGAAGCGCCTGGGTTGGAAATCACATTCGGCCGCAGTATCACCTGAGCAGGATCAAGGCGTGTGCCTTTGACCTGGACATGATGCGAAACAATAATGGCGCATCAGCAACAGGCAACACATGAAAGCTACATTCTTTTCTTTTATAATCTTTACAACTTGGGTTATAATGTTTTTTTTTTTCATATGGTATAATCCCTATGCTGTTAACAAAGACTTTGTAATGAGAAGGTAGAATTTCTATGAAATGGCCTTCCTTTTTCTTATATTATACACATTTGTGTTCGAGTTTATTTGCAGCTGTTATTATTGCTACAGATTTTTGTCTGGTGATATCTTCATTTGTATTAGGAAGGAGTGTACTGAAACGAAGTACTTCGCCAACACCGTTAGGTCCTTGTCCTAATCCTTTTGTCCAGAGGTACGAGTCGGCAGGCTAGGAAAGATTCCAATGAGTTATACTGAATGTCTTCTCCACATTAAGGGGATTTTTTTTGCGTGGCTTTATTTTTGCGAGTTTGGCCAAAAGTCGCAAGACATCAAGACATGAACGATTCGCAAAAAAAAAAAATCACGCAAAATTTTATGATTTTATTTGCTCAATTTTTTGGCTCTGTGCACGTTTTGTATTAACTATTTCCTTGTACTTATCAAGCATACTGGTTTGGCAATGTGACAGGCATGGAAATGGTGATTTTTGCTGCTATTTCTAAACTAAAATACACACATTGAACTTTGTGCACATTCGCAAAAATAAATCCAAACATTTTCCTTGAGAAGCTCTGACTCGGAAAAATTAATCCACGCCATACGCTCTCAAACCGTGGCTCGCAAAAATTAGTACACGCAAAAAAAATCCCCTTAAAGTATCTTTTTGTGAACGTTTTTTCTCAAGTCCTTCTTCTTCTTCTTTTCCGTTCACTTTTATAGACGCAGCACTGAACTTTGGCCTAGCTAAGGTAGATGAGAAGAGAGGCTAGTCTTCAGTGAAGTGGTACGCCATTGCATATGATGATTCAAGAGATAAAACATTAAATGATGCAAATGAATGGTTTTATTTCAGTGTCTCCCTAAAATTTTTTAAAATTTTTTGTGTTCTATTTTGAATGAATGTGTAAAAAATCAGAAAAAAAGTTATCAAATGTCACCGATGTTTTGTTTTTGTGTTGTTGATGATAAACACTCGTGTTACGATGATTGGTAATTAAATTCTTGCAACAGTAAAGGATTGAAGCTGTGACTTCAGAGCAAAGGTGAAAGTTCATGGCGCTATTGCACTTTTTAAATTAACGCTGCTTATTGATAAACCTAACCCTGTCCTGACCCTAACCCTAACCTTAAAGGGATTCCTGCGTCTAAAATGATATATTTACAAATTTGATAGCGCTCAAAAAGTTGTTTAACAAGTCTCTTTTCAGTATTATAATTATTTATAGTTTCTGAGATATTTCGTTTTTAAAATACACAGCAGGATTGAGACAACTGAATAATAATAATCTGAAAGAATCTGCCGAGTGTGCTTCCTGTATAAATATATAGTCGTTTTATCTATCAATAGAAACATAATTTTCTATGGATGAATTCTATGATCGCATAATTGATTGTTTTGATACTGTATACTGTTAATTTTCCTAATTACAAACAACCTTTCTTTACTAACTTAAATCAAAATACATTCCAGCATAACATTCTATGAATTAAAAACTTTACACATCCTGTGTTGACCTCTGCCTTCAGCTAATAATGTATAGTGATTTGGGTATGGATGTATTCACTACCAAAATCTGTTTATTTATTATATATTTCCCCATAGGGCGAAATTATATGTTAAAACCGGCGTTTCCTTCTCCTTCTTCTCCTTTTCGTTCACTTTTATAGCCGCAGTTCAGTATCGAACTCTCTCGCTTAGCCAAGATAGATGAGAATAGAGGCTAGTCATCAATAAAGCAGTACGCCATGTTTTTTAACCGTGCAGTGGGGAAGTAGGAGATTTTTGCTTTCAATAGATAAAACGTTAAATGATGGAAATAAAATTGTTTTAGTGTTGTCCTAAAAGGTTTTGTAAAAATGTCACAGATGTTTTGTTTGTTTTTGTTGATAACAATATATATATAATACGATGATTGGTAATTAATGCTTGGAACAAAAAATCATTTATTAAAAACCAGGCTGAAGATTTCTTTTAATGAAAACATACCCACAGCCATGATGAAGGAAACCTTTTGGTGGAGACTATCCAAATGCAAACCAACCAGTTATGTTAGTTTAGCAGAGAGTACATAACAAAAACTGCAAGTGAAAACGTGATGTTGTTAGAACTTCAGAAAACCGATTGCGAATAATATTTTAATACACAATGTGTTTCCTGGATAGTCGTTTAACCTAAAAACAGAAACTTAGTTTACTATGGATGAATTCCATGACCACATACTGTTCTGATACTATATATGATATTTTATTTTGTAAAAATTAAGATATATACTGTAAATATTCCTCACGAGCAACAAACCTAATCAAACGCTGTGTCTGCATGGCCGGCAGCTGGTCAATGTCTTGGCATATACTAAATAGCCGGCAGAAAATATTTGTGATATACTGCCGTCCAGCGGGAACGCACAAATAATGGTTGGTAATTAAAAAGTCTCTACAGCCGGCCAGTGACTAAGAATATAAACAAATAATTCGATTCTTTATTATAAGAAGAAAGATCTTTTTATGGAAAATACTCTTTTATGTAATTTTGCAAAATTTAATATTAAACAATCTACTCTAATATTCAGTAAACTGATAAATACATATCATAGTATAACTATGGCAGTTTTCTTGCATTTTTGCAACCCTATTCTCTCTGTGGCGTGGAATACCTACAGCTAACACCAAATAAGGTTATATACTTTATGAAAGTTTCTTTTTTCACTTTTCATTGTCATCTAATGTAAACAAAGTAAAAAGACCAAGACAACCAATACTTGAAAAATTTAGCATGAAGCATTGTGTCATAATTATATATTTCCCCATAGGGCGAAATATATGTTAAAACCGGCATTTTCCTTCTCCTTCTCCTTCTTCTTCTTCTCCTTCTCCGTTCACTTTTATAGCCGCGGTTCGGTATTGAATTTTCGCCTAGCCGCCAAAGTAGATAAGAATAGAGGCTAGTCTACAGCACGCCATTTTTTTCAGTCAGTGCAGATGAGCAGTGGAAGATTTTTGCTTTTTTTCTGCTAGCTTTTAAAATGATTCAATAGATGAAACGTTAAATGATGGAAATTAATCGTTTTAGTTCAGTGTTGTCTTAAAAAGCTTTGTAAAAACTTTTGAATGAACGTGTAAAAACCAGAAAAAATTGATATATCAATTTGTTGATAACAATGTTATGATGATTGGTAATTAATTTGCTTCGAACAGCAAACCATTTAGCTGTGGTTTCAGTGCAAAGGTGAAAATTCATTATCAATAGCCAGGCCGAAGATTTATTTTTATTTTACATCCTGATATAATGTAGCCCAACTGAACTGAAAGCACGATGTACCAGCCATAAAAAGGAAACCCTTTTCATGTGGAGAACAACCAGTTCAACCAGTTTGTTAATTCAAAAAGTACATACAAAAACAGCAAGTAAAAACATGATGTCGTATATGCAATAAGAAGTTCAGAAAACCAATTACGTATAATATTTTAAAACACGATTATTGATGATGAGACACATAATTAACTTGAAAGAATCTGTTCGAGTGTGCTTCCCTGGATAGTCATTAAATCCAACAACAGAAACATAGTTTACTATGGATGAATTCCATGATCACGTATACTGTTCTGATACTGTATAATCATTTTATTTTGTAAAATTTAATATATATATGTACTGTCAATCCTGTACGAACAACGAACGTAATTCAAAACACAATACAAATGACAGTCTGTAAATTAAATCAAGCCGGAACAGGAACTTCTACTTTCAGCTATGTAGTGATTTGGTTATGGATATGTATTTTCACTACCAAAGTTTGTTTTTTTTCCATTTGGGATTTATATATGAAAGTCATTTTTACCACAAAATAAACAATGAGTGTGAACATATTTTTTTCAACAGAGATGTTTATTCTTAATACGTGAATTTAGTTTTATAAATTCACTTTAAGCCCATCTTTTTTTTAAAAAATAACTATTCTGTCCTAATTTGAAATGTTACATGTAACATTTATTAGTAGAGGTTTTGATTACTTTTGATAGTTATTTGCTTATATGTCTACCTGAAAGTATACTGTGGTATCGAAATTAGGTTTAACAATTTTCTTTTCTTCTTTTGTACAGAAAACCTCTATATATAAAAATTTGATTGTATAATGTTGTAAGATAGTTTTGTCCGAGCATAGTTAATAGAATTAATTAACTATGGTCCGAGTTACAAAAGGCAAGTGTTCTGTTAAATTACATTGTTTACGGTGATTTTATGGTATAAAGAATAGAAAACTTGTCAAGCTTCTGCAACAATAAAGATCATACATTATTATATGATAAAATTGTCTTACACATTGATGGGTTTGTTGATATGCAGTTGTTTAAGGGAAAATATTAGTCGCACTTAGGTCTTATAATTTTTAGCTACGTGTCCATAGTAACTTCTCGGTCACTTTTTAACTCCTCAGCAAAACATTTTAAGAGAAACCTTATCATTTGACTGTGAACAACTTCATTTCATAATAAGTTCAAAGTAAGTTTTTTTGTGGTATTAAATTCAATCTGGGTATCAGGTCGATGGTAGTTATACTGTAATTATTTAATCATACATTTTTCTCATGATTATCAATGTACACACAATAATTGATAAAATGTTTGCAACTTTGGGGAAATATATAGTCGCATTTTTGCGAATCTTGTTTTCAGTTCATTCAGTTTTATTCCTCACAACTTTGTCGGTAAAAATGGTAGTGGTATCATAATCTCAAAATTCTTCGCAGCGACTTTGCCAATTCTGTTGTTCACAAGTAGCTCTAGCTGCACTGCCGGTCATTTTAGTATATGCCAAGACATTGACCGGCTGCCGGCCATGCAGACACAGCATAAATCAAAACACGTTCTTACACAACAGTTTGTAAATTAAATCAAAACAGAGCATAAACTTCTACTTTTCAGTTATGTAGTGATATGGTTTATGGATTTATATTTTCACTACCAAAATCTGCTTATTTTTTTTGATTCACAAAAGTTATTTTTATTTAATAATATATGTGTATGAACATATTTTTTAAAAAGGAGATGTTTATTCTGAACATATACTTGAATATAATTTTATAAATTGTCATTTTAAGCCTTTCTTCTTTTTTGAAAATACTTTTCTTTCTTACACATAATATTTTGTCAGTAGAGAGATTGGTTTTCGATTGCCTTTGATAGTTATTTGCTTATGTCTACCCCAAAGTAGATACTATCCCCAAAGTAGATACTATGTAATACTATGTTAGTAGTATAAGCATTTTGTTTTTTTTCTTCTTTTGAAAACCTATATACTTTATGTTGTAAGTTTTATCCAAATTATAAAAAGCAAATGTTATATTGAATTACATTGTTTCCCTTGATTTTATGGCACATTTATTATGACGAAATTGACATACACATTGATGTGGTTGTTGATATTCATACCTTATCGTTTGACCATGAACATCTGCACATCTTATTTCATAAGTACAAAATAATTTCTTTTTTGGTCAATTCTACACTGTTTATTATCTGAGTATCAGGTTGCTGAGTTGTACCATTGTAATTGTTTTGGTACATTTTTCTTATTGTTATCAATGCACACATAAATTGGGAAAATTTTCGCAACTTAGGGGAAATATATAGTCGCATCTTTGCAAATCTTGTTTATTTTTTTCATTTAGGATTTAGGGTCATTCATCACATTGACAATAAATGTTTAGAAGTTTAGAAGAATCAGAGATATATTTTCGGAATACTGTATTTGAGTTTGATTTTATAAATTGCGATTTTAAACCCTTCTCTTTTTTTCCTAATTACTGTTGCACATAATGTTTGCTATAGAGGTTGGTTTTTGATTGCCTTTAATAGTTATTTTATGAATATGTCTACCCCAAAGTATTTTAATGCACTGTATACACTGTAGTATTACAATTAGGTTTGACAGATTTTCTTTTGTTCTTTCGTAAACCTGTATGCAACTTTGATTGTATAGTGTTATAAGATGTTATCCGAGTTACGAAAAGGAACTGCTCTATTGAATTACATTGTTTCCCCATGATTTTATGGTACAAGCTTCTACAAGAACAAAGGTATGTTTATTATGATGGAATTGCGTTACATAATAATGCAGTTGTTGATGTGTTCTGTAAGAAAACTATTCAGTTGTTTAAGGGAAATATTAGACACATTTAGGCATTAAAACACAAAGCATTTGTTGTTAAAACGTGTGTCACTCAAGTGAAATGAATGAGAATGCACTTTCTTGTTCGTTTCGTTCTTAGGTGTCAAGCAATGAATATTCTCAATGACGTGTGCATTGACCTTTTAAAGAAGTTGGTAGAAGATTACCATCCTAATGGATCACTGAAATATTTCAGTAATACCTACGATATGGTTGATGCACCTCTTGGTTTGGAAACTCTGTGTTTACCAAATATTATAGTGTGGGATCCTTTAAGTCAAATCAAAGAATGTGTCTTGACCTGTCCACATTGTTTCGAAGATAAGAATATTCATCAAAACTTACGTGAATCTAATTATTGGACTCTATGTCAGTCAAATTCAATGTCGCCACGTACAATATATGATGTTGGCTGGGTTTGTGTTGTGATTGGCAAAATATACATATGTCACAATCATCACCGAATCATTTCATATCATGCTGGATTGTTAAATCAGTTAAGCACTGCTCAATTACCCTTTATTCTATCACATGACAGTGGTATGACTATTGAGCTGCTTGATTTTATAATACGATTAGTGGAAAGCAATACTTCCTTTAACACAATTCAGAAAATTTTGAAAGAAAGTATGTACGATGAGTTTATGCGAAGGAAGAACAAGATGGCTATGGTTCCATTGAGTGTAGATGATTTCCAGTTAACAGCCCCAACCGTCAATTCGATTATAAATGTCCTTGTGACCTTTTATGAAAAACATAAACACATGTTCAAGGAACATTTTAATGAACAATCATTTACCTCCCTTACAATTGATCATACTTTTAAAGCAGTCACTAATATAGGATACATGAAGGGCAAAAAATGGATCAATCTTTATAATTCAATTTTAATTTTGATGACAGAGACTGGTTACGTGAAGAATTTTTCATTTGTTAAAGGAACGTCTTTGGAAATGTCTTCTGACATTCTTTCAGAGGTGTCTTCTGAAAATCCACATCCAGAGTATATTGTTGTTGATAATTGTTGTACAGCGAGAAACATATTAAAATCTTATTTTCCTGACACAACTGTGAAATTAGACGTTTTTCATGCTGTTCAAAGATTAACGAAGCACATGTCGATGAAACACGCATTTCATCATGAGGCTGTTAAAGAAGTTGATCTTCTTTTTCGTGAACCTGACGATGTTGGAAAACTCCGCCAACGTCCAACACCCGATATTGATCGAATGAAGGAAAATATGGATGCGTTTCTTTTCAAGTGGAAGGACCTTCATCACAATGAATGGAAATTGATCAACATTAAAGTGGAAGAAGAATTTCGAAAGCTGCAAGTTCATGTAAGCAAAGGGTGTTTGTCTGGTATTCCAGTTGATATGGGGACAAATCGCAATGAGACATTGCACATAATACTTGGCCAATTTAAAAGAAATCGGCTTTCTGTTCAAAGTGCGTTGGCAATTATTAATCTTGTGTTATACGCTACTAATTGTAAAAAAAGTGGATTTCAAAGTGTGCCACCTATATGGAGCCGATACAAACAAAAACCAACCAGTGTTCAGCTGTATAAAGATTCTTTTCAGAAGCCGGAATATCTTGCCAGTGACGCAAATCATGTGGACAGCTGCAATTTGATAGACGAGTGTTCTGATCATAACTACTGCCATCAATCAGGTTAGAAAAAAATGAGGAAAATAAATTTATAGTATCGTGCAATATCTCTCTGCCTAACAGTAGGCTACAATTTTGTATTAATTGGCATTAACTGTAAGGCAAAAATTTCTTCTTTGTTTCCAGATGCGTTAAAGACACTTTTACTTGCCGAAATATTGAGGTCATTAAATAAGAAGCTACCAAATATTGTTGTTGAGCAGCTGTTTCGGTATCAGGGCTTTAGTACTTTGCCTGTGGAATGTTGGGATTCACGAGAATATTTTCGGAAAGCTTCCAGTGGTGCAGATTTTAATCTGACTACATTGCAGACAGTTTTCAAACATATGGGTTTGCGAGTGGTTGAAACCGATGGTAGCTTTCTGTCAGCATACCTTGAGTTACTCAAGAACTGTTTGTCATCATCATCAAATTTACCGGATTCATTGAAATCATTTATAAATGACATACTCTCAAGCGATAACTGTTGTGAGAAGTTGCGTGATATTCTTAGAGATGAAATCACTGGACCAAATGAACATCTCTATTCTCAAGATGTTAGCGATCAAGGCATTGAATGTTGGTGGAATATTCTTCCTTTGGCTGCTGCCAATGTATTTGCTATTCCTCTGGTGGTAGTTCCATCTAAATCTGGTCTGCCAATGTATCCTATATTTCCTTCCACTGGTTCCAGTATTTTCAATAATATTTTCTTTGTGTTTTTTGATGGTGATAAAAATTACTTTTATGGGCTATGTGACATTCCTCCTTTGTCAAATGTTGAACAAGAGGTTCAACACGGATGTTATTGTGGTACGAAAACAAAAGATTTATCGAAGCAGAACTGTTTTCGAAATTTTCGCTGCAAATGCATAAAAGCTGGCAAAAGTTGCTTTTCTTCATGTAAGTGTAAAAACTGTGGTAACAACAAAGTTATTGAACAACCAAGAAAAAGGCGTAAAAGGATGATCCATGAAGTAAGCTTCGACCATCAAATTACATCATTGCAGTACCTGCTCAATATGGGAGAAAAGCCAAATGAAGCATTTATCAATGATTTTCAGCATTTTGTTTTGGAAGCAGTTGTTCATTTTGCTGTCATTGATATGAAAGGGAACGAGTGGTTTTTAACTAATGATCTGGAAGCTGTTTCGAGAACAATCTATCAACTTTGCTGCAGCTTAAAGAAGAGACATCTAATTCAAATGGTTTCGATATTGAAAAACACCTGATACGTAGATGGGTTAAATTAAGAAGACTTAAACATAATGTCATGATTTAACATGAAGATAACACACATCATAATTGATTTTTATCATGTTATATATTCTAATGCTTTAGGAAGCATTTTGAATTTTATATTTGTATAGCGCTTCGAAAGGGGCATTATTACTATTCCATTTTATTCCAAACTTTCGTTTGATTACAAAGCTATCTTTATTTTAGTGAGTTTAAAACCAAGTACATGAGTTTGCCATGATTATAAAACATCGATGTTGGACTCATAAATCGCTTTTTCGCTGTTAAATACTTTTTTGTACGTTACTTACTATTACTTTGTCTTCCTTATTTTGTCTTTTCAATTTTTTCTGTTTTTGTTTTTCCTTAAAACCACTGTCTTTACTACTAGCAGACGAGAGGTAAGCCATTTTGATTTATCAATGTTCGCTTAGGTAGGAATTCATAGTGTTATAATATTCTATCGTTATGATCCATTGTATTTATGTTAAGAAAATAAAGTAAGTTTAATATAACGTTGTTTAATTGAACACTATAAACATCACCGTTCGTATATTTTGTTCTTCTGCAAGAAAATACCGTTTCACATCATTAAAAGATAAGTTAGAGCAAGAAGGAAAGTTGAATAGTGCTTCATTAACAAAAAGTAAACATTTCACAATGACTTGATTTTGCAGATGGTCTAGTTGCAGTTGGATTTTTTTCTTCTTTTTACTTTTTTTCAAAAAAATGCTTCCTCTCAAACGTATCAAATAGTTTGTCAAACTCGCTGGTTTGATGGAGTTTGATGAACTTTTTGATACGTTTGCTCCGGCCTTAAACAAATAGTATTTTCGCGAGCCTTAATAGTTGCGAGCAGCCTAAACTGATAAAAATTGCGTACATTAAAAGTCGCATAAAATGCTGTAAAATGCATGGATTGAAGCAATATCGAAAAATTATCCTCTAAAGACACCATTCTCAATAAGAATACACCCTCTTTCTGCATTCACTGACTTTCTTCGTTCAGTTGTGGGGTGAGACTAAAACTAAAGTAGGGCTGGCAATTCAACAGGGAGCAATACTTCAGCGTTCACTTTTCCGGAAACGAGGAACTTCACGAAAGATTTTTATGAAAATATTTAAAAGTCGCGAGAAGTTACTCGCGAAAATTTGTGCTCGCAACTTTTTTGTATTTGCGACTTTCTCAATCAGTTCTTCTGTATGTACGAAGAAAAATTTAATCCATACATTTTTGTACTCTTTGCTATCCTTGCAATTGATTGACTCTTTGTGTTAAAGAATATACTGGGTGTTGGCCTGAAAAGGGACGAATGGCCTTTTATAAACATCCATCCGCTTGTGTTGCCTACTGTAGAAAGCAAGTAAGAAACTTTCAGTACTGAAAACGCAAAACAACTAAGAAATACTCAATAGTAGGGCCTTTCACTGGTTTCTAATAAAAAAAATACGTGTACTCTTGGCTGTGTATAATGTATTATACGCATCTTCGTCCACCATTATACATTACGCAATCTTGGTAAATTATCGGCTTCCGTAAATATAACGATCAGCTCAGATCACAACAGTAGCAATTGGACAAATAATATTTATTTAACTGCAAAACATGCTCAGCTGTGTAAGCATCTCACAACATGTTAATCTGAGAGAAAGTGTTTTGAAACACACACTCTAAGCAACAACTCTTAGATGGTAGTAATACATCGTAGTGTAAGCAATAAAGCTTTTATTTTGGTAGAAGAATGAATTTACTGGACAAATTTATAATTTTTTCCAGTATATCGCTTAGCTTTGGTAAGATGAACTTTTGTAACTGAAAACAGAGTAATCTTAAACCAGAACTCGACCTTTATAACTATAGACTATTATACAAGAAATTTTTCTAATTTCTTTAATATTTTTTAACATGTTTTTTGAATCTTTTGAAAAAAAATAGCAGTATCGTTTCCACAGTGGTGTTCTGAAAAAGATTTATTATAGGACTCATCGGACTTTTGATTGAGAAAGAACTCATCACCAGCAGAAACCGATATGCTTCTGGACTAAAAACTGGAATTTGGCCGCGAGGAATACCTTACGCTATTGACAAATCCTTGGGTATGTAGGAACAACAATTATGTGGAGAATTGATTTGGATCCCTGTTCACTTATTCACAATATTTCCCGGTGGTCTGAAATAGATGTTTAAACCAAATGTTTTCCTTTCTGCCTATGCCAAAATAAAATACTATGGTAGCATTGAAAATAAGAAGGTTGTCTTTTATTGGAGAGTTGATAAATCTGTATACAAATTTGATTTTATGTTATCTGCATAATGAATAATTTCCAGTCAACATATAATTTTAGGTAACTACCCTGACATATACCCTCTAGCCGTATGCTAGCTGTGAAAGAAGCATTGCTTTTTATCATAAAAGAATAAGAACAACTATATTTTTCATCATGGCAACGAAATAAGATTTTGTACTTATAACCTACATTTAGACACCACAAAAATATAGTTTTCTGTTTCTATTACAGAATTTTCGCTTTTTGTTCAAAGTTCTAATTACCGTCCGGGCGCTTATTAAGTTCTGAGTTAATGTTAAGTCACTCAAATAAGCGCCCGGGCGCTTATTATAGAGGGGCGCTAATAAAAATATTTCTGACAAGAGGGGGCGCTAATTAGACAGGGGCGGTTATTGTAGAGGAGGAGCGCTAATAAGAAAGAATACGGTACTTTTTAATGTTAAAAAACAAAAAGCAAGACTCTGTAGGCTTTAATGAGCGAACGATCGATAAGTTAAGGATCGATAAGGAGCTTCTGCAAGAATAAAGATTTTAAGTTAACTTTGTTTTATTGTAAAATTACTTTACCTTTTACATCTTGCACAATTTAAATGGAAACATTGGTCGCATTTATATGAATGTTGTTCACATTTCTTAGATAAAATTTTTCCCACCCATTCTTTAGATCAAAACATTCGAAATGGGGTAAAACAGGCCATAGCTGAAATTGAAAGCAAAACCTGTTTACGTTTCATCAGTCGTGCCAATGAAACAGCTTTTATGGAGTTCAAAAAAGGATATAGGTATTAATGATTTTTTGTATGTTTTTGTTATATATCTCTTAAAATTTGTATCAATAAATTGACTTAGAGCATATGTTCATTTTTTGTAGATGCTCTTCCCCAGTTGGTTATATCAAGAGTCGACATCGTACAATATTTTTGTCAAACTTATGTCGGACAAAAGGCTTAATACTTCATGAAATTGTTCATAGTTTAGGATTTATGATTGAAAGCAATCGTCCAGACAGAGACGAATATGTAAAAGTTGTTTGGGACAATATTCCTTTAGGTGAGAAGTCCATAGAATGAGAGCATATGTTCTCAGCAACTCACTCTCTCGGGCGGTCCGCAATTCTTTAGAGATTGTTTACGCACATGTTGCAAATAGTTAAGAATTTACCGAATGCCTCCTTCATGATCTAACGAATGAAACAAGAAAAAAGGCACTGATGTAAGTTTTTAAGAATCGAAGAAACATTTTAACCAATTAGAAATAAGCATTGCTCATTAAACAGATCAAAATCAGTTTTACCGAGAGTCGAATTCAAAAATTACAAGAAAACTTGCTTCTTTTGATTTTGTTACAACATCACTTCCACATAGCAATTCGACGCTACGATCATGAAAACTTGGTTCTAAAAAAGGAATTCTATTTTAAAATAAATTTTTTTTCAGTAAAATTTGTTAAGGGTGAATTTAATATGATCCACCCTAATATGTGTCTGATGAAACAATTCATTAACAAATCTTTCATTGAAATCATATCCTTTACATTACTAGATAATCATCGCTATTTCAAACGTCTTGATGCATATTCATCACTCGCAAGATATTTTCGTATACCGTATGATTATCAAAGCATAATGCACCCGTCACGATACTGGAAAGGCAATTATTCCGTAACATTACTTACAACGGACTATTATCAAAGATACAAGATTGGTCAAAGAAAAAAATTGAGTGAATTGGATGCACTATCAATAAATCTTCTTTATAAATGTGCAGGTACTCACCTAACTAACTAAACCTTTCGGTTAAAATTTGCACTCTGTTACCACGATACTGTTTGGTCAAAAATCTTTTATTTTCGTTTGAAAATACGAGGCAATATAAGAAATGTTCCAGATAGTCTAGAAAGAAACAGCAAAATTTCAAAGCAGCTTTAATTTATGTTAGCGACATTGTAGCTGAACATTAGCGACATTGTAGCTGCTGAACATGTTTCATCATATCATCTCATAGTTACTGTCTGTATTTAGGTGCAACCAAGCCACCTATGACCATCCCTCCTGATCCAACAAAACCTTCACCACCAGAATTGAAGCCATATTTACAAGAAAGTATATGAGAATATGATTCCACTTCTATCATTACTGTTGTGTTGTTCTATTATGATATGAATGTTTGGATAACAATAACAACAATAATAAAAAAATCTTCTCCGATCTATTGCGTTGCTTTGTTTTGTGGAACTTTTGTTTCTTCATATTTTCGACAAACATTACTGTTTTGTTATGATATCTATTTCCTTGCTTACAAGAAACGATTTGTGGGTTTCTCACTGATGACGTCAGATGTCGCTATGGTTACACTATTTGGTTAGAGCAAGCGATGTATGGTCGTCGTAGCGATACAGTTTGTACATACGGTCGTGGATTGCAAAACAAATGTTCCGCCGCAGGTGTATTTGATGTGGTTAAGGCTAAATGCCACGGTAAAATGGAGTGTCGGTTGCATGCTTACAACAGGGAGTTTGGAGGTGATCCATGTCCTGGAACGTACAAATATCTGGAAACTAAATATCGATGTGTCAAAACGGGTCAATACTTTTTGTTTTGTTTCTGCTTTTAATCATTCCATATTGTTTTGATATGTCTTCCGCAACTGGTGTATCAACCAATCAATATTTAGTATGATGTGTTTCCATTCTTTTCAAGCCCTAAAACAAGCTTTATTGATCCAAAATTATTGTATTGTTCAGATACCATGTGTTTTACATCTGGAAAGACTATTGGCTGCCCGACAGGTCAAGTATTGAAAATACTAGACGCCACTTATGGGAGATTATCCAGAAGTGTTTGCCCAACAATTTTTGCTAAAACCCATCAATGTAAATCGGAAAAATCACTGGAAATAACCAAAGAATTATGCGATGGTAAAAATTCCTGCAAAGTTCTTTCTTCACATAAGGTATACGGAGATCCATGTCCTGGAACACTAAAATATTTTCAAGTCACACATCAATGTGTGTTGCCAGGTACGTAAAAAAATTGTTGTTGCTTCTTTCATTCGCCATGGCTAACTTGTTTATTATGGGTCCGCTAATTTGCTTTATCTGATCAACACTCTCCCCACCTAAGACCTCGATTGTAGCAGATTCTACTAACAAGATAATTCAAAATGAACTTTTAATTTCCAGCTGTTAGTCTTACCGATGAACTTAAGAGCAACTGTGGAAAATTTAAAATATATTATTATCATTTAAGGGCATTTCAAACCCGTCTGATGTCATTGGAAGAGAAATGAAAGAAGAGCTATTATGTATTAGTAAACATTTGTACTCACATAAAATCGATCCAAATTTATCATCAGTGAAAACAAGAACATCACAAAAAATGAAATTTGAATTTTTTCTCATCCCTCAATTTGATCGTTAAAATATGTTGACACTCCTTTCTAGCAAACATGTCATGATTCACTAAATTTAGACTGGAATATTTTTTGGCCTGTTTATGCTGCAGTCACTTGTTGATTTTGCGTAAACTCTTAATAAACCTTTGCAAATGAAACATATTTTGTATTTTTGTTGTTGTTGTTGTTGTTGTTGTTGTTGTTGTTGTTGTTGTTGTTGTTGTTGTTGCTGTTGTTGCTGTCCAAAAGGTTGTCCAAACAAGGACATGGTCACTATGTGTGACCGGTGCCGGTAAAATTTGTTAGGGTAGTAACTTTTTAGGTGATGACATCCCACAAATTAATGCTATAAATTTATGTACTTTGTATTATGTATTATGTACGTTTTCATATTATACACGTTTTTATACGCAACCAAGGTCAGACATAAATTATGAAACGCGAGTATAAAATGGTTGTACACCACTGGTGTAGCGCTTTATTTTAACTCCCTGGAAATACTTAAGGACATCATCGAGATGAACAATTCCACAAGCTTTGAACCCTGATTGAGGTGGAAAAGAGACATTTTAATAATTTTAGTTTTTAGTTTTTTTTGAAGCTACTGTTAAAACGTTACATGATATGAAATTGATGTTCTTCTCTGAGAACAGATGGTACTGAATAATCCAAAAGTTATGAAATAAATAGCTGAAACATCATACTAACCAGAAATTAAATTTTTTTCCATTGCTGGCTGATAATTCTGTCATTACGACCATAAGTATACTAGGAAAGCATGCTTTTGGTACATCCCCACTTCTTCTGCTTTCCTTTCTCCACGCTACCAAAGCATCAAGCCTGACCATTTTCAACGGTCGAAACACCGCCACATCCAATGGTTGGCACAAATGCATGGAGTTAGGCAATAGAGGAATGAAAGAAATGTTATGATTCTTGCATGCAAGAATAACTTTCTCTGAAAAATTGCACCCCAGGTTATCAGTGATCATGAAAATCTTCCCTTCTAGGGTTTGTGCATGCGGGAGAAACACTTCTCGGAGTCACTGTACGAATATTCTGGTTTCAGGCAAACCATTTTTGCTGTGACCGTATACAGCACCTTTAAGAATATAGTATGATTAACAAAAGCAATTGCGATAATTTTGATGAGCTGCTAACTAGAAAGAGTCATTGATTTTATAATACCTGCTGGACCATTCTGTGTCCAATTTTCGTACACATTTAGAGCTTTATAAACCACCTTGTGTGGAAGGAATTTCCTTCAGCGTTACCACAAAACATCACCGAAAAGGATTGCTTGCTGTGGTCTGACACAGTTTCAACTCTTCGGAGACCCCTTTGGACAACAACCTGTTTAAAGATAATGACTTTCTTTATACAGTGTGTTTCATAATGTTGGAAACGGAAATTTTAAAGCTGTTTTTTTAAATGAATATACCGAATTTTGAATTAATTTTTACATCGATGGAAAGCCATTTTCAAGTTCTTTAGGCTTGTATATTTTTGTGAAAAATGAAAAAGTGGCTTTTGTAAAAATAAGGAAAATGCCTTGCAATTAAATTTTAAATTATTCTTATACTGAGTTCATTCAACCTAACCGTTTGATCCACCTGGAGCTCGAGAGTATTATCGGGGTAAGCAACAAGGAAAAGACATGTTTGAAGATCTAAACTTTATTTTCAAATAAAGCAGTAAAAATCAGTTTCCATATCTGCTGTATCCATGAAATTCTAAAAAGAGAAAGAATGTAATTGTAAATCATGAGGGAGGCAGAGGACGGGCAGCATTCGCAGCTTCGCACCCTTACGTAATTCTTTAATCTTATTACGTAAGAATCTCAGTCGATCTAACACTAAGTTCATTCAACCTTACCGTTTGATCCAGCTGGATATCGGTATATCGGTTTAACAATAGCTAAGCTGTGGTACTTTAAACGTACAAACTTTCGCGGGCAGAAACTTTCGCTTTTTTCGCGTATTCAATCAAAAATTGCGAATGTTTGTGCCGCGAAAACTTTCAGAAGGTTCGATTAGCGGACGTTTATGTCCACGAAATGTTTCAAATTTGGTCAAACGTGAAAGTTAATGATAGCACAATAGCACAAAATATGCAAAATGAACGAGAAGTAAAATACAAAGAACTATAAATTTTCTTGTTTTAGTTTGTAATTGTTAATTGTTAATTGTTAATGTTTTTGTGAAATGCCTGTACATTTCTTTTCCGTACTGGTGGAGTTCTATGTTCATCCCAGCCGGTTGAAGAGTTTGTATATTAAGTATATTCACGCGAAAATAAATGGAAACTTTGATTCGCGAAAGTTTATGTTCGTTGAATAAAAAAATTTCGCATTTGGCTTAAAACGTTTAAAGTTTTTGCCCGCGAAAGTCTGTACGTTTAAAGTACCACATGAAAATGGACTAATTTGTCTCCTATTACACCAGTCAGCCCACTTACTCCAGGACGATTCATAATTTCCTGTTGATGATTCCCTTCTTGTGTCAGAGATAAGTCTGGAAGCTGTTTCTGAAATTCCCGACATAAGTAATCTCTTCCTGAGATTTTCCATGCCGCCAATCTGAGAGTATTGTTCTGAACTAATGGATGTGGCTTACGTAAAGGATATTTGAGTAAGTTCCTTTGCCTTGGTAACAACAGTGGTATTTCTATTGACATCCGCAATAGTTGAGGATACCAGGGTTGGGAATGCCATGTTGGTGTTACTAATAACATGGCATGTGCTTGATCCTGTATCACTTTTTGCAGTACCCTGATTTTCATGCATAAAGCAACCCTTGGGACCAATCCTGCAGCATGGCATCTGTTCCCTGACTGTATGGATCTGGTCTCCAGGTGATGTAATTTTTCAGTTGATGACAAAGTCTTGACCAAGGAGATCTATCTATTGTTGGGGTTCCCATGACTTGACAAACTTTCTGAAATACGCCCTAATGTAGGAACCATTCCGAATTGATTGTCTGGATTCTTGGTCTGTTAGTACGTTCATTGCACTTGGAATATACTCCGCAGTAATCATGATCCCCCGAATCAAAAGGTATTCCCAGATCTCCTTGCTCAATTTTGTCATCATTTGACATTTGGTACCTCCCATTTTCATAAGATACCTTACATGTATAGCAGTTGTGTTATCGATCTGGAAATGAATCGCTTTGACAACTTTGTTCTTTGTGAAACTCAAGAGAGCTAACTTCACCGCCAGAAGTTCTAAGATGTTAATATTGAGACTCTTTTCCTTTTCTGACCAGACCCCCCTTGTCTTCATCCCTTGACAGGCTGCACCCCAACCTGACTTTGAGGCATCTGTTTGAATAACCAACTGTGGCGGAGGTTGTACAAGGCATTTTCCATTTGAGAGTTCTAAATTTTTGACCCACCAAATTAGTTCCTGTTTGCTGTCTGGATTTAGGTAAATTTGTTGTTGATAGCAATAATTTTGCTTCAAGGTTTGTATTTGTTGTTGTTGTAAATAACGCATTTGTATTTGTGCTGGTAACACAGCTTGAGCTGTTGACGATAAAAGTCGTAGAAGTCTTGTTAATTCTAAAATGGACACTTTGGTTGTCTTGTACATCTCCATACAGTTGTTTACTATTTTGTGTAATTTGTGAGGAGTTAACGACAGGGTTAGATTTTTTGAATTGATCTTCAAGCCTAGGAACTCCAACTCTTGAGTGGGAATTAATACAGATTTTCTCACATTTATTATGAACCCCAGATGCTGCAGTAGAAAGATTACTGTATCTCTGCCTTTCAAAACTTCCTGTATGGAACTTCCCATCAATAACATATCGTCCAGATATATCACTAGACAAATATTCGACCTTCTCAGTAATAACATTGGTATTTTCAAAATCTTTGTAAAAATATTCTAAGTGCAAAACCCAAAACAAAGGCAGAGAAATTCGTATAAGTTTCCTGACCATTGAAAGTGCACTTTTGTCCTTGAAGAACTGTGTAATGGGATTGAAAAGTATGCATCTTTTAAATCTAGATTGCATAAAAAATCTCCCTGTCTCAACATGTATTTTAAATTGTGTAAACCCTTCATCTTGAAGTGTTGGTAGGGTGAGTTCCTTTAAATTTATTACAGGTCGATGCTCTCCCATCCTTCTTGGGCACTAAGAACAAATTGCTTAAGAACTGGTCTGATTGATGTTGACAAAGATTTATTGCCCCTTTCTGCAACATTCCGAATATCTCTTTGTCTACTAGTTCCTGTTGAGACTTTAACATGTGGATATTTTATGGAAGTTTTGATTGGACTGGCTTTTGACTTTAGTGGCATTTCGTAACCCATTGTTATAGACAATATATTTTGATCTTTTATTAATTTTTTCCAATTTTTGAGGAAATATTTCAGTCGCCCTGCTAGAGGAACTTCTGGGATTTTTAATCCCTTGAATAATTGATTTACAAACGGGTGAACATTTGGAACTAGGGCTTGAGAGTTCAACTTTGGTTCTTGGCCTCTTCTGTTGTAAAAAACACACTTGGAGTTTTTCAACGTTGTTTGGAACCGGATTAATGTTCAAAATGGATTCTTTTAGCTCAGAATCTCCAATACATTTCTTTATGTAACTGTTTTACATATTCGCCTAATTCTTCCGGAAGATCATATTCGTTTTGCTCTTCCTTCGATTTCACTTGAAATCTAGCATCATCCTGTTTGGGAGGCAATTGGTTTTCATCGTCGCTCTCATGACGACGAAGAAGAGGAACTACTCGATGATGAAGATACCTCTCTTCTGCGTTTTTTCTTGTTTTTCTTGTTTACAGAACGTTCATGCTTTCGTTTACGTCCTTTTGCATCTTCAGTATGCCCACTCAGATGGTGTATATACTGGAATCACTATCACCCACGTGCCCACTCTGGTGCACGTCGATATCCTTTGTGACTTCTCTTCACCACTCCGGTGTTCGCGAGAGAGTTTTCACTCATTTTTTGTAATATGATACTTTTATGAGGCGGCATCGGGGTCAGAATTCGCAATTTTCTGTCATCCGTAAACGTTCGCCTAATTTCGAAATCGTCCGTCGGAAACTTCGCTTAATTACGAGGTCGGTCGCGATTAGACTTTTCCGACGGATCCTCGCATCAGCTAACCTCTCTTTCGTTGTGGTCACTAAAATCTCGGTGATCCGGTGATAAAAATTGTGGACCAGATATACTTTGGATATAACTGGATTAAAATTCCACAAGCTCCTGTTCGTGTTTCTCGAAGACGAAGATTGAAAGAGGAGAAGAAACCGTGATCCAGCTAAGTTATTGTTAAACATACCGATATCCAGCTAGATCAAACGGTTATGTTGAATGAAATCAGTATTAGATCGACTGAGATTCTTACGTAATAAAATTGCATCAAAATATTGCATCAAAGTATTTTCGATGACATGTGCGAAATTTAATTCTGTTTTCACCATCGCTTGCAATTTGTGATTAACCTACAACTGCTATAAATATCAATGGATTTTCAAAATATTTATATGTGTGCTTCGAATCAAGTTAAACATGGTGTTAAAAAGATCAAAGTTCGGAGGAAACTCTGGAAATACTCTTAGAAGAAAACCTAATGGTATAAAATGTTTATACTTTTAATAATGTATCACACCACTCATACATATAACACTTTCTCTTCACAATAAATGATTATACCAAACATGAGTTAATTGAATTGAATCTATGTTGATATCAACATTTGATATTGTACTTTGGTATTTTTGCTGATGTTTTGTTTTGTTTTTTTAATTTCAGGTGTTTTTAACCCAACTTTCCAAAGGAATTCATTCATTACAAAGTCTACAAAGACAGACAAACACGATGTTGTGAAAGAAGAGTGGATTGATGATCTTCATTTAAGTAAAAACTCAAAAAATCCGAATTCATATAACAAAACAACAAATTCAGTAAAATTTTCGCTTAATAAAAAGAAAAGATGGCAACTTCCAGATAAATTGAAATATGAAGTTGAAGAAGAATTTCAACAAATAGATGATGAAGTAGTGAATGAAGTGTTGCATAAAGAAAAGAAAATTAAGAAAACAAAAAAGCAGAATAAATTGGGTAACCCGCCAAGGTCACGTGTTGCAGTCATAGAAGAACCGAAGGATGACTATCTTGCTACAAACCAAAACTACTGCAGCCATTTCAGTGATTCTCAAGACAAGATGGCATTTAAAGAGTCAAAGAACATGTAAGGAATGATTTTAGTTTTCCAGTTATTTGCATGAGATTTTTTATATAATATACATAACATTACAATTGTTGTTTTTCTAGGAGAGCAAAGATAGAAGTCACTCCTCACATTGAAGATGTGGTAGATATCCTATATACTATTCAAAAGCCATTCTCATCAAAAGTATGGCCCTATCATGTTGAAAGTTCCAAAAAGAAAGAGAAAGGATGCTGCAAAAAATCTAAAAGATTATATGCAAGGGACGATTTTGATGAAGAATCTCCGGATGATTTTGCAGAATCCTATGAAATTTATGATGACGAATATCAACACACAGTGAGTAAAGCATTAAAACCAGAGTCATTAAAGTTAAAGAACTTTTTGAAAACTGATGAAAAGGTATCATCTGAAAATGAAAGAACACAAGAATTCCCATCTGAGAAAGTTAATCCTGCATCCACTGATGCTGTTCAGAAATATCCCAAAGGTAGTTTTATTGTTGTTGAAAATCAAATGGAACTGCTGAAAAAGATTGAGACTAAACCCCAAATTTTGGCAGAAGTTGACCCTGTTACTAGTTCTTATCAAGAATTTCAATGTTTACTGTCAACAAAGGAAATTACTAGTACCAACCTTAAGCGATCATTTGGTAATTGTTACCGAGAAGGAGGCTCCTATCCCAGATCATTTCTCATTACCAATGAAGAATACTCAATGAATGGCACCCTTGCTCATTTCCAAGTTTGTTCAAACATTGAAGATGATACCAGTTTAGTTTCTGTGCAGATATTTTGTCCTTTGTACGAAAAACCAGTGATATGTGATGAAGTAATGGAAATGACTCATTTAACCAGACTTATTTTTGGGGAAAAAACGAAAACAGTCAACTGCAATGCCAGGATTTGTGAATCATCTATTCATCCAAAATATCAGCCTGAGGCAAGTATAATTGATGCTGATAAAATATGGTTTAATGCCATCAAAAGTTACCCACCATCATCTTTTTACCATCAACAGCCTTCCCATATCTGCCCAATCTGTTTTAGTGATGACAACATCAGCATCGTCTACTTAAAAGAATGTGGACACAGCTTTTGCTCTCATTGTTTTGAAAGTTATATCAAAATGAAGATATCAGATGGTATTTTCACATTTTCCTGCTTGGAATACGAATGTGAAATGGAAGTCGATTATGTTACCCTTCTGGGATATGTTGATGTTAAATTCATCAGTATGCTAAATAAAAAGATTGTTGAGATGTTTGTACAGAAGAATAACAAGTTAGAATTTTGTCCAAATAATGATTGCAACAAAGTGGCATTGGTAAAGGAAAAAGCGAGAGAAGCAGAAGCAATGGCTGTGAGTAACAACGCAATTGTAGTTTGCGCATGTTTAAAGACATGGTGTTTTGGTTGTCAGAAAAACAACCACTGGCCATCTTCCTGTGCAGCTTATGAAAGTTATATGAAGCAAAGGGAGATAGATGTTGGTGTAATTTTTGACACATGTGGCAACTTCTATGAAGTTTCTATTAACTTCCGAAGATGTCCATTCTGTCGAAATCCAGTAGAAAAAGATGGTGGCTGTAATTACATGGATTGTAATTGTGGTAGAGAGTTTTGTTGGGATTGCCTAAGAGATTATAATGATTGTGATTATTCTGACTGCCAACCTTTGGTCGATGACAGTGCAGTACTTACAAGCTTAGATGATAAAAATGGAGCTGGAAAACTGGTTCAAATACAACGAAAAGCGTATTTGTATTCATCAATTATTCAAGAGATATCTTTAATAAAAAGGAAGTTGAAAATTGAAAAGTATCTAACAGACTTTAAGTTGGTAATGGATGAACAGAAATCTCTGTTACTTATAGTAAAACGCTGTTTTGACTTGTTGAAGGACGGTTATACATTGATGGAGAACCTGACTGTTGCAAGAGCATTCTCAAAATCAAAACATTTAAGTGATAAAATACTGAATTTTGCAGTTGGTTTGGATTTTGATTTGAACATTTTGAAACAATCATTGCCAGTACAAGAAATCAAACAAGTTGATATTGACACTGTGTTGAAAAATGAGCAGTTTGTTAGGAGTCATTTGGACAGACTAAAATTTATTGTCCATTAATGTGAAAGTTTTTTTTATTTGTTTTATAGTTTTATGAGGTATATAATTGAAGACCTGGTTAACAAAGTCACAATCCTTTGAAATAATGATTCAAAATGGTCTCTCGAAAATATCATAATAAATAAGGAAGAATAGGGATCAAAATATAAATTTCTTCATTGTGGCTTTCATAACCAGTTGTTTGAGTTCGAAATTTAGAGATCAGATGGCGAAGTCATTATAGGTTTGTTTAACATGATGCGATCATAAAGTCTACCATCAAAACTTTTTTATATTATATATATATAATTTTGCCTCATTCTTTCAAACGAAAATAAGAGACATTCGACCGTGAAGATTGTATGAACGTATCTTGTTCAGCGATCGATCGTCTGTTTGCTTTTAGTTTACTTTGTTTCAATCTGATCGATCGCCGCTCAAATTCCTTGACTGGAAAATCACCTATATAGCCAATATTCATCCTGACTTTACTGAAATCATTTGTTTAATATAGAGGCGTTGAAGAATGTTTAAGGAATGTGATTTGTCTGAAACGACTTTCAGGATAAATTTTAGAAACTTATTTTTTGTAGTTACCTATCATTTTTTTACGGATTGTTATTTTATTTACGTCATTGTTATATGTAATCTCTATGATAGTCAATAGATTTTGTTATTATCTTCACGTGCCATGGTTCACTTCCGCCGTCACTTCACCGCTATCGGTTGAATGAGATTTACACACTGCTGAGATGACGTAAAAGCTCGATGCAGGAGGCCTCTAATAAACGCCCCCTTCTTTTAACGCCCCCTCTTCAACTCGAAAAATTAAGGATTTACGGTATCTTTGTTCAGTCAGTTTTGATTTGTTTTTTTAATTTCACCTTCACGCAAACAAAAATATTGTGCTTTAATTTAAGAAACTTAACCAATAAGAAAGACATTGCTATCATATGATTAAAAGAAGAGGAAAAATAGTGAAAGAGGCATGAATTGTAAGTCTATGGAACGTAAGCAAAAAGTGAAATTTCTGAAGATTTCATCCATCACACTGCTTCTCCTGATATGAGGAAGATGAAGTAAAAGTTAACCAGAATGTAACAACTGACTTAATATTTCCTGGCAAGTTTAACTTCCACTTTTTCAGCCATTTTTTATTTGTTTTGATGCTTTTACTGAATCAACATTTTATGCGTATTTTGACTTGTTGTTTAACCAAGCGAATTTTTGACAAGCGAAAAAGTTCAAATCTATCCTACTCTGCAGACGGCTAAAAAGTCGCTTATTAATACAGTTATTTACCAAGGAAAACCTCTTCAGTACCTTAAGGTCCAGGTATCAATGAAGGGGGTACATGCAAAGAAAATCCTAGAGCAATTGGAGCCCCCCATTTGAGCTACAGAAGCTGTAACCATCCTGGACATCATTCCTACTCTCTTGCTGAGTGCTACGCAGAGAGGAGTGATTCACTCTTTTATAGTTGGTCAGCGCGATAGCAGCTTGTAGTATAGTGTTTGTACGTCCGCCCGTAATTCCAAGATTTCGTGTCCTCGACTGTGTAGGCTGAAGTTTGTTGTAGGCTCAATCAGAGGCTATTTTCCAACTATGGTTGTTGCATGAGAACGTTTTGTATTGTGTAAAATATCTACTTCGTCACGTACAAGTGACACATTTTCCAAAAATCAACATCGTGCATTAAAATTTCTGTTTTTGAAATGATAAAATTAAACGGGCGTATAACTAAGGCGTGAAGAACTGCGATCTTACACACGGACGGACAGACTAACAGACACGGGGAAATGAAAGATCAGCTACCTTGGCGGCGCTGACCAAAAACCCTGTATTTGGTATGATTTCGGGCAATTTCGTATCTTAAATGTATACCTACTTGTACACTTAATTTTTTAATCGGAACCCATGTAACTTCTGCCAGGTGTTTTGCCTTTGTGACATCGAAAAAAACTCTGAGGAACTACGTTTTGATTGCCGCCTGGTTAACTAATTCATTGTCAATTGCTTCCAATAAAAATGGATGAACATCTTGTACGTCATCTTCCATGAGGATAGCTTGGGAAGCAACCTTTCCATCAGGATGTTTTTGATGCAACTGTTTTAGTGTTAATACTCCATTTGACATGTTATTACCCAGCATCTTCAGGGCTCCACTAATGTTGCCTTTCGACATCAAAATTCCTTCCTTGAAGTTCCTTCGACATTTGAGCAATGCCTTTTTAGCGACGAAAGTCTCAGTTGAATCGATTCGGCTTCAAATAAAAGAACTGCTATGTCACCTTTCTACCAAAGATTCAAACTTCCATGAGGCTAATGTGATCTTCGGTTTTTGATGGTTTATTAGGTTTCTGGAGTAGTAAACTTGGCATCAAATGTACAGCGTTCGTTACTATTTTTCCCAAAAGTGAGTAAGAGCACAGAAATACGAATATTTCTATGGTTAGAGTTTCAATCGTTTTATGAGTCGAGTTATCTCCAGTAAGATTGTCCAACTGAACCGGATGCATACTCTTTTCGCAAGCAACTTGAATATCATGGGTAACAGCGAGGCCATCCTTATCACCACATGTAAAGTTTGAGTGGCGGAGAAAGCACTTACAACTACAGTGATCGGTTGACTGCTAGTTACTGATTGTAGTGTATTCTGAGCTGATGTGATGTATTCTTTTGTTCTTTTCCGTTCCTGACCGCGGAAAATTTTCTACAGTGGAAAGCCGCTTATAAAAGTGAAAACATAAACAACGTTCCATTGAAATTGACACAACCAATTGTTATACATGTTGAATGAATGATTGAAGCCTCTAGTTTCTTATAAACGGTCTTCTTTAAAAAAATACGTGTACTACAAATTAGGGCAAGCTTTATTACAAACAAGAAGCCGCTTAGCTTGAAGACTTCAGGACGTAACACAACGATACATATCTAGTCTCAAAAATACAACATGCCGAATTGCCAAATTATGGTCAAATCTAACAAAATGACTGTCAAATCCGAAATCAGCACCTTTCAAATATATGATCTGTGCAAAATTTTGTGACAGTTGAAGAACTTCGCAAATTTGGTCCAAATTTGGCCTAAATTGTCCAATTTTACTTAAATATGACAAAATGACTGTCAAATTCGAGAAATCAGCACCTTTCAAATGTGCTCCGTGCAAAATTTCATGAAAATTGAAGAACTTTGCAAATTTGGTACAAATCCGGCCTAAATTGCCCAATTTTAGCCAAACCTGTCAACAAAATTGTGAAAAACGAAATCAGCACCTTTCAATTGTGCTTAGTGCAAATTTTTATGAAAATTGGTCAACTGAAAGTCAAAATTTGGCCGAAAATGTGAATTCGGCAACGATGTCATGTAAACGTTGCACGAAAGCGTTCATAACTAGTAGGAGGAGGAGAAGGAGGAGAAACCGCGGGTATTTTAAACACTTTACTCCACCACGGGTGTCCTAAAGTCAATAAGGGCAGGCATGTCACTAAAATCAAAGAAAAAGGCGAAATAAACGGAAAGCATGTACACAAAACATTGTTTATACAATCAAATTGGCATAAATATTTCTTCACCTGCAACTTTCTCATCTTCGAGAAAATGTTCTGTCTCTCATTTCTCTTTTGTTGTAAACGTTTCGTTTATTCTAACATTTTCGAATGCGTTTCGAACGTTTGGAACTTTGGAGTTATTCCGTTAATCTTACATGAGGGGGGAGGAGGAGCGGTAAAAAATCCGTCGGTAAAAACTTTCGTCGGCAAAAAATTTCGTCGGTTATAAATATTCCTCACCAAGACAAATATTCCTCACCAAGACAAATATTCGTCACTTTTTACCGACGAAATTTTTTGCCGAGCTATATGTGAAACGTTCATTTTTTTCTGGTTTTCTTTATTCTACTTTATTAACACTTTGTTAACATTATAAGCTAAATCAATCATCGTCATTTATTTCCAAATCAATTCTGTTCGACTGATTTTCCGTCTCAATCTCTTGACTGTCGGTATCTTCTGACTTGATGATGATGGCTTGACAATCCTCCTCATCGTTATCGTCATCTTCTTTATATTGTATCAACAACCCAAAGCACAGGTATCACGGGGGCTGTTAAGTCAGCAAATGAAGTCATTTCAAGAATCGAAAACCCGTTCACTCAGAAACGACAATAATTGTACTTATGATATATAATTTTTTATTATTTTCCTGAAAAAAATAATCTTTTCAAACTTCGATTCATTTCAAACTTAAGCTGGATTTCCACTTAGGTGGATCAGAACGGATTGGAACGGAATGGATCAGAATTTTAATCCACGCATGCGTAATAGTTGCACATTTCGTGATCCAGGTCGGTCGTAAGCGGTCCAAAACGGATCGAAAAAAAGTTGAGAAACATTCAACTTTTCTCTGGATCATCCTGGATCGATTTGTTTGGATCTGTTTTAAGCCAATGAAAACGAGTGTTGATCATGTGACTTTAAATTAATAAGGGCAGACACTACAGCGCCAAAACTTCACGTGGTGAATTAGTTATGGACAATCAGCAACTTATGGGTAATCAAGAAGTTATTTTAAACAGGATTTTAAACGAAGAAGATAATTCACAGCTGGAATCGATTTACAAAACGTCTCGTATTTATGAGGCAGCATTCGAAGATGCCTAAAGAAATATTCGTGATCAAACACTCTCATATCTTGAATGAGTAAATGATGCTCTCCTTTTTGTTTACGTTCTTTCAAAAGCCGACGCACCCAAAACCTTTTTTTATATTTTGACTTTTTTTGCTTTCTCTGTAAATATTTCCTCACCAGTAAGGTAAGTAATATTGCACGAGCATTAGCAGCCATGTTTGTTTACTATTTACAAAAACATTGCGCGCTAAAATCCTGTATGTGAGTGGAAATCCATTTTTCACCTGGAATGGAATGGATCTTGTTCCAATCCATTCCAGTCCGGTCTGATCCAGCAAAGTGGAAATCCAGCTTTACGCATTCCATTTATTTTTCAATACTTATTGATTGATTGATATATTTTTAGTTAAGAAACATTACAAGTCCGTAACTGTTAAAAAATTTTCAATTAAAAGTCTTTATCATATATATAGTAGATATAAGAATGTTTACATAAACTATCTGAAATATAGATCGTCCTTGTACATATTGTTTCAAGTAACACGGGAAACTCGTAGAAGATCATGAATGATCTTATCGCCGAGAACCGAGTGATTACACAGCGTAAATGTTACAATCTTACAATTTTATCAAACTGTTAAAAAGGAATAAGTATGTAACTAGACTTGACTTGAAAATTGATCAAAAATATTGAAGGATATTTTCAAATTTGATTGTTTTTAATAATTTCTTAAATTGAGGAACATATTCAATATCTGAAAGAATATTCGATGATGAAACGAGAGCATTCCACAAGTGTGGTCCACGATATGAAATATTAAATTGACTGAGCTTATTTTTGAACATCGGCTTAAGCAAAATTCTTGAATTTCGAGTCGTATATTTGTTTTGGGGTTTGAGCGTGTAAAGACTATGAAAAACAGATGGCGATTGCTTCGTTTTGCACTTTAACATAAAAATTAGAGTTTGGAAGATGTTAAGTTCGTATAGTGTTGGTATGAAGGATTCTGCAAAGAGAGGCTTTGTATGAGTAAAACGATCTTTATTGTGTATAACTCTGATGGCATGCTTCTGACGTTGGAAAAGAGATGTTAGTTTACTTTTTTGTGTGCTAGCCCATATGACATTTGCATAGCTTAAGTGACTATGTACAAAAGAATAATAAAGTTGCTTTAATAGATGTTTGTTCAAAATGGTTTTAGCTTTATATAATGCGCCAATTCCTTTGGATACTTTTGAGTGCACGTACTCAATTTGATTCGTCCATGTCAGATTTTCATCTACGTAAATTCCAAGGAACTTTGTGACTGTTTGTCTGGTTATTTTTGTGTTATTTATTTCTAATAGTGGAAGATTTAGTTCTATTGTATTTTTTTTCTTGGAAGTATGGAAAAGTGTAAAGTTTGTTTTCTTAGCATTTAAAGATAATTTATTTACCTGAAACCACAACGCTACATTTTTTAATTCTTTGTTCATGTTATTAAAAAGTTTAGGAATATCATTGTCTGAAAGGAACAGATTTGTATCGTCAGCAAACATAACTGGTTTCAGTATTGACGAACAGTTTACAAAATCGTTTACATATATCAAAAATAGTAAAAAATTCGTCACTTTTTACCGACGGATTTTTTACCGATAAGGTATCGTAAACCGGCAATAAGAAGATTCACAGTCACAATAGTTGTTGTCACTATGTCTCCAGTTATAATCACTTTTCCAAAATGAATTTGTCCCCGAATAGTCCATTTGCTTTTTCTCCAGTAAGTTTCTTGATTCTAAAGATAGTTATCCATTTTTGTTCGTTTCACTCGTAGTTACTAATACTTTAGGATTGGGAAAAAAGAGAACTGTCGACTGCGGTTATGTTATCAAGGTTCAAATAGATACACAGTAATTAGTAAAAAAAATTCAATGTCACCAATAGACATTTCTTGAGTTTGGTATAATTTTTTTTAATAGAACCATGATAGAACCCAGTCAATATTGTTTAACTACTGGATGTATGATTCAACTACCTACAACAGTCGACTTCGATTTCAGCATAAGGATTACTAATTTGGGTATTAGTAATTGATTAGGTTAAAATACAATGTTCGAACTGAAATTCACAATAAACTTTTTTATCAAAAAGGCTGGTCAGAATGGGAGGGCCATAAAGAATGATCCATGATCAAAATAAACACAACATTATTGAGCCTAAGTGCTTCAAGTTGTAGTGTGACAAGATTCAAAGCACTTACTAAAACAGCATTAGCTAATGTTTCACAAAAGTTGTTAAAATCATATACAATAGATAAGGCTGCTTGACTTTATTTTTGTAAATAATTATCGTAAATAAAGTAACAATTTTTTTTATTTTTCCATTCATTTGCTTGCATAAAGATTTTTTTTGCCCGTTAATAGAGGTAAAATTAGACATTGGGGCAATAGAAAGTGGCCGTTTGGCCGTTGATTGTATATATAATATTTCTTTCGTAGTTCACATACACGATTGAATAAATTTAGCCCATTCTACATACAGTGTGTCTCAAAATGATGGGTGTATCAAACGGCTATATTAATATTCACATAAAAATATCAAAATATCTCATTATATACCTTATCGGGGAAAAAAAAGTCGGGGGTAAGTGACTAATTTTTTGGGCTAGTGACTAAAATTTTCCCCGACCAAATTTTCCCCCGACTTTTCAACACCCGTCCAAAAATTTCACCCGATTTTTCATTTCCCCGTCCAAAAATTTTCCCCGGTTTTTTTACTCCCGCCCAAAACATTTCCCCGATTTTTTAGTCCCCGACCGAAACTTTTCCCCGATTTTTGATAATCTCAAGTAGAGTCTATCTATCGATTTTCGACTGGAATTATGACGGTCAAGCAAAGGAAGGGGAATCGAATGAAGTTGAATCAGTCAATGAGGACGATACAGATTTTTCTGTTACGATTAAGGGAAACAAAATTGATGTCAGTGAAAATAAAATGGATGTCAGTGAAGATATAATTGATGTTTGTGAAAGCAATATGGATGATGATGATGAAAATAATGACGATCAAACCTCAAAAACTGTTATTGTATTAGATTGAACTCTTAATTAGTTATTTTGTAATATAATTTTTAGTTCAAATTGAAAGTGTCGACAAAAATTGTGTTCCATTTTCTACTTGTATTGCAAATTTTGGTCAGGGAAAAGTGACTTATTTAGAAATTTTAGTCGGGGAAAAGCGACTAATTTCGAAATTTTAGTCGGGGAAAAGCGACTAATTTCGAAATTTTGGTCGGGGAAAAGTGACTAAAATTTCTCGAGGTGACTAAATTTTTCCCCGACCAAAATTTTCCCCGACTAAAATAAATCCCGACTTTTTTTTCCCCGATAAGGTATATGGAAAGTGCCTTAATTTTTTGGATTTCCTTTAAATGTTTCTCAAACATAAAAGAAACATTTACATAAATTGACACATTTTTACAAAAAAAATTCATTTTTTGTAAGGTGTCAAATTTTGAAAATTAAAATAACAACTGTATTTTCAGTTTTCAATTTTTATTTTCAGTTTTGAGCAATAACTGGAAAAAGAAAGTTCATGATCGATAAAGTACAGACTATAAGCCAAATTCATACCCAGGCCATTTCTATAGTAGATCTGCTCGGAATATAATGAAAGCTTGTAAAATACAGGGCGCGCAGTGTATTTTCCTGAAACGCTTTTCCAGCCTGCTTTCATTCAAAACTTCTCTAACATTTGTCACAAAATCCAGTTTCCTCTCTGAAGTGGTTTCGGCTGCCCGATTTGGGTTCTGTTTATTACATTTACTTTCGAATGAAGAATGATTGTAGATCAAAATATCACTTAAGTACTGATTATATTAAGCGTATTGACCTGGGTTGGGTTGTAGAATAAAGTTATGGCAAGAAACGTCTTAAGAGTATCTATGTGATTTACAGTTATCACGTAGTACATTAACAAAGCGAACTCTTGAACCAAGCCTGTCCAGCGTAGACGCCATTTTGATCTGTAGAATGTGCTTGCAAGGGACTGGGAACAAATGGCCTGGACACTAGTTAACAGGTTGATACCTTAACTGGTCTTGGAAATATTCAGAGTAAATGCTAAAACCAATATTTTATTTTAGGCAAACGAAATTTTTGAAAATTTATTTTTTGAATCAAAATTTTAAAAATGAACAAAAAAGTTCTAATAATCAGAATTGATTTTCAATTTAATTTCAATTTTCAAATTTCGGCAATTGTAAAAATTGAAAATTGAAAATTGAATTTTAAAAAATCATTCAATTTTCAAATTTTATTAGACGATGCAATCACAGAAAATCAATGTGGCCGTTTGATACACCGACCCAAAATGTCTTATCCACCAACTTTCAAGGCGTATATCTCATTACATGTTTTATAAAATATTGTAAATTTTATATCACAAGAAAGAGCTTTTCATGCTGTATCCATTAATATAAAATGTTTGCCAAAATATTTGTTCTTCGATAAGATATTGAAGAAAAACTCAACGATTTGGCTCATTAAATTCTTAAAAGTCAATTAACTCATTTTACAATGAAGGCCATTTGTAAACACAATAAAAAAATTAAAAATCATCACACAGTAAAAAAATTTTATTTGAAATTTTTATGATTAGTTGTTATGGGAAATTAATACGCAAAGCTATACTTAAAACTTTCTAAAGGCTTCATCAGCAAAACAAAAGAAAATTACACCATTAAAAATTCATTAACATGTCAGTTAATTGACTTTTAATCTGTTCTTCATTGACTTTGAATCGACAGTAGTTGTTATTCAAGATTAAAATAGATATATAGTGATTAGAAAAAAAGTGTCCACCAAACAGACATTTCTCGAGTTCTGTGAAATTCTTTTCATTAGAAACCTTGTCAATATTATTTCAGTGGATATATGATTCAATTTATCTACTGATGACCTCGATTAATCACACTTTCAGCACAAGTATTACCAATGAGGGTATTAAAAACGAGGCGGGCGATTTTGATTTGGTAAAAAATTCGAACTGAAACTCATAAAATGTCTATTGTATTACTTGAGAAGTGCGAATAATATTTTTCGTGATACAGTCGTTGATAAACTTAGGGAATATATTAAAATAGCCGCCAAGGCGGCGTCGCTCGCCGCCCATGTTCAGCCTGCGTCGAGTTCAAAAAATAAAATTAAAGAATTGGCAATGGTAAGGGTAACCATGTTGTAGAGCTCGAAAAACTGATCAAAACAATGTATGGGATCGTCTTGTTACGACCAACCTTTATAGAGATATCGTCGTTGATCAAAAATTTTGATGACGTCACGGAGCCGTCCCCAAAAAAATTTGATCCAATTTTTTTCGTCACCCCATGGCCAATATCGCGGACCCCAAAAAACGTCAGTTATCCCTATTGGTTACAGAGATAATTTTCCCTAAACGTCGCATTCGATTAGGGTCTCCAAACAATGGTTTCACACTGACGTCGCACAAAATAAAATAAAGAAGTCTCTCTCATATCTCAGAGAATCGAGTATTAATATATAGATCAAAGTAAGAGGTAAAAAATAAATACTTAAAATAATAATCCTTACGAAAGAATATATCAAATATGAAAAATGTATATTGTTCAATAATGACAAACGACGTGTGAAAGTTGATAGAAAAGTTTATGGCAGCATAGAAGAAGCAGAGGAAGAAGAAGAACTTCTACTTTCACCCTTCACTCTCTTCTTTAATACATCATAATACACTTGCGGCTTCTTTAACTCGCAAAATCCTTCCATAGCATGTGCCAACCGATACATCAAATCTTCTTCCCACCAAGCTGTTTGAAGTAGCAAGCCGATAGGCAGACCGTCTTTAGAAGAGTAGCCCACAGGAACAGATATTGATGGGTGACCAGCGAGATTACCAAGAACACAAAACCTACATTAACCAACCAAGATGTGGTTAGTGCGAATCTGTTGGACCGGTTTTAATAAACCATATCGGCATACATACCTGATGATACTGGTCAAATGGCTTAAATCATTGAAACCATGCTTTAACATATCTGCATTTAATTTAGGCATGAAGTCACCACACACTAGAAAACACGAAAACTGGTCATATAAGAGCTCTAATATAACTCACCCAAAAATAAATAGTCATACAAACCTGGAGTTGCAATACAATCAACTTGTTGAAACAGCCTTCTTAAGATGTTTATATTTCTTGTCCGTTGTTTCTGAGCCTAAATGTAAACAAACATTATGATAACATGACGTCAACTATTAGTGACGCATACAAGGACAGACCACGCACCAGAAAATATTCACTGGATGTAAAGGTGCCTCCAATCGCCAAGTTAATCTCGGAGTCTGTGTTCTAATCAAAAAGATAAATACTTTACTAAAAGGCCATGAAATTCGCAATAGTTGTTATTATGATATAATCAAAATTCTATCGAGGTGGTCATTGGATTTCCAACTGTTGGTAAGAAATATATCTTTTCCCATGAAAAACCCACTTCCAATATATGAAGACTTGAAAAGTCTCATCGATCGGAAAAAAAATCCTGACAGCACCAGAGTCTGAGAGATTTTGAAGTGAATGACTTCGATTAAAAAGAATTACAACAGAAACTTTTAGTTCAACAGAATCTGAGAATGAGAGAAACATACTAATTCGTGATGATGTTTGTGATAATTCTCCTTCCCATATGTATACATCTCTGTTAAAGTGGTAACAACATGTGCACGAGCACCTTCCTATCAACACAATGTGATTCCTGTTATCAACTCTCGTGAGCTACAACCACAAGCACAATGATATCACAAACGAGAATTCAAACCTGCAGTTCAGGAATGGATATATCAATGATTTTCGCTCCGCATGACGTCACCATATATTCAACACCTGGGAAAAAAACCCGGCAATGAATGGAAACTGAATGCAAGAGAACTAAATCACCATTTTCAAGAGATTCAGGGTTATAAGATAAAATAGATCCATGTATGTACCTTTCTTGCAAGCTTCTGCTATTTCAGGAATGCAGTCCTAAAAGAAAAAATAAGAACACCGTCGCAAAAACAAAATTCGTTAAATCGAGAACAGAATTTACTTTAGCATAAACTTTAGTACGTTAAAAAATGCCCAGTCAACTCCGATTCGGATTCCATTCAAATCTGTTCTCTCAAAACTTTCAACAGTCGGAAAAGGTTGAACAAGACCTAGAAAAAATCAGTGTTCTTCATAAAAATGATTTTAAAGAAACATACAAATAAAAACTATAATAATAATAGATCACTGCGTCGATCTCCTCAGAGGAGAAAGTATTAGGTATGCGGGTTAAATACCTTCAGGACAATCAGGATGGCGACCTGCTACAGTTCCTATAAACAACAAGATGACGAAGAGGTGAAAAAGAAAGGAATGATGTCAGCAAAATCACATGTTAACAAAGTGAACGAAAAAGGTTACCATAAAACATAGCAGCATCACGAGCAGTCGCACATATAGCACCTATAAATAATCGATACATATGTACATAAATGGAGAAGAACAGTTAATTCTTTTGTTTCATTGTCCATGCTCAATGAAACCATCTAATGTTTGAAAAGATACACTAGGCTACTCGTACCTGCATGCGAAACAGTATCACAGCCAGGATGAAAACCGCTACCACAAATCCTTCCAAAAGAAGCTGAATATACAGAAAAAACAGTTTGAAATATAGGCGAGCGTCGTAGAAATATAAAACAGTAATATAAATGTACCTTTAGCACCAATAACACCGTTTACACTAGCTGGTATTCGAATTGATCCTCCACCATCAGCGGAAAGCGCGACAGGGCATAAACCTGTAAGATTTGTGAACGATAAAAAAACAGTTTCAAACTTCTATTTCTTAGCTAATAAATCTACGGATTTACCGCAAGCCACAGCAGCTGCTGATCCACTAGAGCTGCCTCCTGGTGGGTGTTCAATGTTATAAGGATTTCTGCAAGTACCATGATACCTGGAAAAAAAATTTAGATAATTCACACGTGTGTTTCACTATGGGTCAGGGAAACAGCTGATTCCTAGTGACTCACTTGGAAGGATTGATACCAGTGATTCCGATGCCCATCTGGTGCATATTTGATATTCCGATGAAAACTGCACCAGCATCTCTCATACGCTCCACCATTACACCTTCATCTGATAAAGATTTTTTTGCAGATAGATGTTCTAATGGTAAACCATCTCTGCAAGGGTAGCCAGCCTAAAAAGTTCAACAGGAGGGTTGCACAATACTTTCATTTCCAAATTTGTTGAGTTTGCATAATTGAAACAAGTAAATATTTTGTGTATACTCGATGTATTTCAGAAAACACGTTCTTTCATCATTTTCAAAACATTCAAAAAAGAGAGGCTGTCTTAGATCGGAAGTAAATTGAATTTTCAAACAGGGTGCTGTTTCATATTTGAATTATGATTACCAGGAAAATTTCATCTTTTACAGCGACTGGCACGCCATCAAAGACAGACAATGGTGAATTTTTTCTCCATCTATCGGTGGATTCGGAGGCACGCTTAAAATAACAAAAGAAGACACTTAGAAAATAACAACAATAATAATAATAATACATGAGGAGGACATAGATACTTTCATTGACACTAAATCATTATCTCAAAGATACAGCAGAATTTTATCATCTCTGTCATGACGCAAAAACACGTCATAATTATTCCAATACGAAACAGGCATACCAAAGAAACAGAGAAACCGAAAAACCGGAATCTCTATGTGCGATCCTACCAGAAAACCCGGGCCTTCTAAGTAAACAGTAGCTCATCTTCATCCTTACAACAACACGAGGTGTTATTGAGACGTGGTTTCAACTGGAATGGAACAGCTTATATCTTACCTTTAAAATGTCATCTTCATGAAACTCAATTATAATACGTAGTTTAGGTGAACCACTTTCAGATTCTTTTATTGCACAAATAACATTCCTGGCAACTTCTAATGGTGTGGTTGATCCTGATCTAAGATTTACAGATAAAAGCCAAAGAACCAAGAATGAATGAGTGACATAATGAATGAATAAAATGGATACCTGTAAGCTTCTATGTAATCTGATATCGTGTTGAAATGAAAGGATTGGGTTGCGTCGCTATAACAAACAAAAAGCGATCTCAGTTCAAATATGTACCACTGGTGATGAGCCCACGGAATGAAGAGTCCCAATCAATTCGCATTGGTGAATTCACTAAAAGAAGACATACAAGAACACAAAAGAGAGAGAGGCGAACCTTGGCTTTAGTAGAGACCACAAATCAATTGGTTTCTGTTCGTTTTCAAATTTGTCAGGATAAACGATCGGCTTTAATGTTGGTTCATCAGGTAAATCTAATTTCAAAAATAAATCCAAATCTCCTTGCCTATAAAACATAAATGCTGAAAGTGAGATGCTGAAAAGAAAGAATGAATGGATTAAGAACCATGCGCAACTTACTGTTTTGAATTGCTCATTAAAAAAGCTCGTCCGAAAGGCTACAAAATAAAAACGAAAGGTGTGAGAGCCACGAACAAGACAAGATAGAAAATCACTATAATGAAAATATTTACCGAACGAAGGAGTTTCTTATATAAAACAGATAACCAGCCATTTAATGCTGGAATGTTCTACAACATAAGAAAGAATAAGAAATAGTTTGCATGTTCTCGTCTGATTACGTCGTATTAACAATTAGTTACCACAGGTTGTGGTGCGTATGGACTGTCATCTTTATTTGCAGCAGTGGTGAGTTGACATGATTTCTTGGTGATTTTATCAGTATCTTCGAAGCCACTCTCCTTCCAAAACAGTAGGTAGAATACAGATAACGCTGAACATGGCCAGATTAAATGTCGCAAATCAACATCAACTTCTTTGCCATTTACTCGGAAGATCAAGTGATGCCCCACTATCTCATATACTTTGTCCATCTTTATTTTTTATCACTTTAAAACAACTGTAAGTGAAATCATGGAAACAAAACATACGGGTTTCTCGTGATATAGATTAAAGTCCAACAGAAGTAGTTATTTGATACCACACTTGCAAAGACAACAAATAACTTCACAAAGGAAATAGTGTTGCTGGTGAGAATGCAGACAGACATATAGATGTTACTTAAAAGGATGACATGAACAGAAAAAACTTTTCAAGTTTTGATGGAATCTATTCAGTTATTACTTTCGGTTTGTTTCGGATTACTTTCATTTAAATATATTTGTGTTTCTAATCGTCGAAACTTCTCTTCCTTTTCCAATAGAGTTTTGATTCTACCAAGATTGGTTCCTTCTTCAAGTCTTTTCAACCGTCTCTCCTCTTTTATGACTTGCTTTTCTTTTTTCAATTTGTGCTGAATCTTCTTTTTCCATGAATAAACTGCTTCATTTTGCTTTTGGAAGATACGCACAAACTCCGGACTCCTCTTTCTCGTGTGACCATACATGTACCGATTCAAATGACCACGATAAAACATACCACGACCCTCTATTTTAACAAATAGAACTTAAATCAAATCACGAAAGGTGAAACTCAGAAGTCATTAGATTAGATTAGATTAGATTACATAAAAGATAAAGTACAATGAAGAAAAAAAACGAACCTTTCTTGCGAACAGTATATGGTAGAAGGGGTTGATTGCGTAGACTTTGTCCAATACCATCAGGTGTATATAACGTTAAGGCGACCTTTGCTTCAAGGACAGCAGCTACCGATAACCATCCTACGCCATGCAAGGCTAAATCACAGGCATTTATGTTTAAGTTCTTTCCGATAATGATATAGTCTTGAGGTATAAGACGAGGATATCTCTTGAAACGCTCCTCGTTGCCATTGGGCAGCTACAAAAAAATGTACATATCAAGAATTCAGTCGATAACTTTCTTTAGATGAAAATAAAACATAACATTACCTCAAGAAAATTATTGACGAATAGCTTTCTAAATTTTTCGTCAGCAGTTTCACTAATGGTCACGTGACAAGGAACATTCGGTGATACCATCACTGTCAGGTAGATTGATTGAGCGGACTAAAAGTAATTGTCCACTAGTTGAGAGAATTTCTGCATGATCATAAATTATCCCTGGTAAACAGCTGTATTTGACTAGATTCATCTCAAATTCTCAAATTCAGATCTAACTTCCTTCAACTCAGGAGTTTTCTGTTTGTTTACATGAAATCAAATGATAGTCTTTCACAGACGAAATTTAATTTCACTGAGAACACCAACCACGATGAATGGAAATATAATACATAGTTGTTAACGAAAAAATTGCTTACATAACAAGAAAGTGATACGATAACACGAAAAAACAAATAGAAAGTCCCATGACGTTGAAGGATGTTTTTTGTTTCTTTCAACTTAATTCAATGCTTATGAGCAGTAAAGAAACATCGAAATATGTGAAGAATAATATTTTTACAATGATGAAACACAAATGTATGAAAATTTGATATAATTAAGTATTAAGAAGAAGCCAGGTCTAATGTTTTTTTCTGGTTACACACATTAAGCAAACAAAAAAAAAACACAAACAAATGATGGAATGTTCAATTACATTGACAAGGTCGTCTTCACCGTCATTTTGTAAATGAACTCTTTTGATCTGAAATAAAAATCAATATCAAAAAGATTTAGTTAACAAAGTTGATTTTCTGAGTATCATTGTAGAGGGATCGTCCTGGAGATTATAATAAAACTTACGCTTTTGTAGTCTAACCTAGCAAGGCCACCGATGAAAATGCAGTTTCCAGGCTTTAAGATAAACGTTCTTGGTACTATCCATTTTGTAGGAGATAAATAATTAATTTCTTTCGGATCCAGATACCTCAGCAGCTGGAATGTGAATAGAAATTCAACATGGTTAACAATGAATTTTTATTTTCATTTTAACTTGAGAATGTCAATTAAGACATGACAAAAGCTTTGTTGAATAAAAAAGTAACTTTGTGTTATGTTTCAATTTACTATATATTTCGAATATTATCATCATCCAAAAACAACTACAAAAAAAATAAAGAAATTCTCCTTTCCTCTTACCTGAGATTCATTTATTACTCCTGGTGTATCATACAAATGGCAAGGTCTCTCTTTCTTTTCCAAATTTTCCAGGTCAACAAACTCTAAAGGTTTCTTTTGAATAGCTTTCTCAGGATTTTCAAGAAGAACCTTTGTTTTCTTTTCGGGTAAGGGATCTTTGTATCCTACAAGATCTAACAGTTCCTCGTCAAATGTAAATTCTTCGTCAACCTAAAAACATCAATTTCATTTTCAATGTCTTATTTCAATATTCCAGTGATATATTTTAGCTTGTTTACCTTCCACGGTCCATTTTTAATCCTTTCCTCCATCCTCCTCAATCTTCTCATGCTGATGCCTTGCCTTACCAGACTATTTGTCGTACCTGGAACATAGTGCTCAATAGCCTGGGTGGGCATCTCACTAGACTTGTGCACATTCAATAGATTTACCAGCATGTTGTACAGTGTAGACTTTCCTGTGTTGGCACATCCAACTAAATAAACATCCATATCAACATCTCTATGTTTATTGATTTTGGAAACAAGGGCTTGCAAACCATAACCAGTCCTTGCACTTACTAAACAAATGTCTCGAAAATTACAATCAGAAAGTCCATTACTGTAACAAATGTTTTTCAAAATGTCCTTCATGTGTTCAAGCTGCTGTGCTGGTTTTTTATCGTCCTGTGGCAAACGGTCAATCTTATTTCCAACGATAATGATTCGCTTACGTTTGCCAATTACGCTAAGGATTTTGTGAAATTGAGTTCCTTCAATATCAAACATATCCACAATATACAAAACCAGTGCTTTACGTTGTCTCAAATGTTGCAATTGATCAGACACCTCTATGGAATCATACCTTCTCATATGCACTTCATTATGATATTTAAGTCTATAACAGTTATAGCAGGATAATTTATGTAGATTGTTTTCTTTAAAAGAATTAGTAAGTTTTTCTTCAGGCACATAACCCAACACATTCTTATCCTCCGTTTGCAATAGAATTCCACATGAACCACATTTCGGAGGAAGTTTTTCAAATTCATCAGCTTGAGCAGTTAAAACTAATCGATGTATTGAACTGTCCTTAATAGTTTCTGGAAGGTATGAGATTCCACAATCTTCAATTAAGTTATCAGGTGATTTGTTGTTGTAATTTGACAATATTGAAGAGATGTATGGTCTAACGTGGTAGCGTCTTTGCCAAATTATCCTTGATAACGTAACATTCCAGTATCTCTGACGACAGCCCCCTAATATCAACTTCGCTGCCATTTCATCATCCAATCATTCGTTGAAACAATTTTGAGGCTTATGATAAAAATATAAAAAATTTGAAGTGAAACTTGAAATTTGAAAAACTTACTTGCGGTATGAATTACTTCCTTAATTATAAATAATCCAGTTCAAAACATCAACAAGTTATTTAAAGGAGATAGAAAGAAAATAAGATGAATATGTGATCTTCATAATTTCAAGTAAATATTCCACATTATAACACATTATATACATAATCTAAAATCATCTAGCAAAATTACAATATTGGCACAACATTTTGAATGACACGAGTAACAAAAAGGGACGTGCTACAACTTCCACCGAGATCCATTGTCAGATACTAAAATAAAGATTGAAATAATTCACGAGTACAGAAATCACACCAATGAAATTGATACTACAATTTAACAATATCAGTACATCAAACATTGTTTTATACACAGACAGAAAATTCGATGGGTAACAATAACAATACCTTCCCTTCAGCAACCGTCTTAAGCACTGCTTCTCTAATCATCCTAGCATGCTTCTTGAAACTAAACAATAAACATAAAAGTTAATGATCCAGTTGTTGCAGATTAAACAGCAAAAAAACATTTGACCAACAAGATATGAAGAATAAACATACTGTATATGTTCCAACATGTCACAGGATGTCAATAACATGGCTGTCGGATTAGCAACATTTTGACCAGCAACTTGTGCAAATGTGTGACGTGCACCCTGAAAAGCAGAACAGTTTGGGAGAGGTAGAGTTTATCAGACGCATTAAATCTGCAATATGTACTTAGCTAATAATTACGTTACTCAAATTTGAAGGCTCTCTCTTTTTAATCAATGGATCTTTTTTAGAAAGGAGCACAATTTTCAAAAATTGGATTTTCACTAGAAAGAACATGGCAACCACCAAGAGAAAAAGTAAAGAGTAACAATCAAACCAGATGCTAAAAAAAACAAAAACAAAAAACAAATAGTCATAATTTATCAAAGTTCATCATACAGGTTCAAATATAGCATATGTTTTTCCGAAACTTCGACCAGGTACAACACCTGCCCCTCCAACCAGTCCTGCTCCAACATTATCAACAATGCTTCCATACAGATTTGGTAAAACCATAACATCGAATTGCTGCGGTTTGGAAACAAGTTGCATGCAAGTGTTATCAACAATCATTCCTTCAAATTCAATTTTAGGATACAATTCTGCAATTTTTTTACAACTGTCAAAAAATAATCCATCTGCTAATTTCCTAAAGTTGCAAAAAATCCCAAAAATATTGAGCAACAATTGAACAAAACTACAGCAGCCTTCAAAACCTTCCAAAAGCTTTCCAACTTACATTATGTTAGCCTTATGGACGCAAGTCACCTTCTTGCGATTATTTTTAATTGCATAATCGAAAGCAAACTTTGCAATTCGTTCAGATTTTTTCCTTGTAATCACTTTGATCATTTCAATGACACCGGGGACGCTCTAGAAATAAAAATTTCTCAAAATTTGAAATTAAATAGAAACATGGAACAACCTTGAACAAACAGAAGTGCAAACCTTACTTCATGTTCAAGACTTGAGTATTCTCCTTCAGTTTGCTCTCTTATGACGACAATATCAATATCATCATGTCTACAAAACAAATGAAGCAATATAATACACTTTACTGTTATTTTGTGAAACACATGGTTTTATAAACTCACCTTGTCTTTATTCCTGGATACGTTTTACAATGAACAACATTTGCAAAAAGATCAAGTTTCAATCTATTATAAAAATAAATCAGAGTATACAGTGAAAAAAGAAATACCTTATCACATGAAATGTGCAAAGCAAGTAAATAGCGGTCAAAAACTTAACAAGATCAGAAATTAACGTGAATTGTCGTCAAGATTTAAAGTGTGCAGTAATTAATGTGAATTCTCTTAGCAGTATGACTTTGAGTAAACTGAAAATTTCAAACTTGAAAAAGAGTAAAAGAAAATAATTTTTCAAAATACAATGTTGAAGTTTTTAAAACGAAACCAATACCATCTCCCTTAGTTCAAGGTGGGAAGAAAGGGCTCAGCGTACGTTTCGTACGTACATTTTTGACAGATGCAATCATGAGGTTATTATTACAATACATTTAAAGTTATAGCGAAAAATAATGCTTTTTGAGAAAGTTATGGGCATTTTTTGTTATTCAACATTTCTAGGTCATGACAACCTTTAATACAATCTGTTATATATACTCAAAAGGCGTTTAATTAAATTAGCAGCTCACTTTGTGAATTTATTAAAGGCTGTCACATTGTCGTTTATGTGATGAAAAATTATTAGTGTTCTACCTTCTATGAGCTCCATCTTCCCAGCAAGTGGCTCATTTCCTTTAAAACTTTGCACAGCAGTAGATGAAAGCCTGTTAACGAAAAGTGTGCCCGCGATTTGAGACAAAATTCCTGATCGGCTCAAAATCCGAGATTGTTTTCAACTATCCAATAGCCCAAAAGTATGGAAAAAACAAAAAACTGTTTTTCTCCTGAACAAAACCATTAATTGAGATTCGCGGGCACACTTTGTTTCCACTAATTGTGAGGATTCAGCACAGCCAAAAAAACATGTAAAAAACCTTTTTCTTCGGGAGTTGGAGCTCAATGAAGCAAACAAAAGTCCGTATTTTTTATCGTTTTCGCAGAATAATTTCTTCCTTATTATTTATGTAAATATATCATTTTATGCACCGTTGGAAAGAAAATTTATTGCTCTACACGAATTCATGAAATATTTTTACTTAAAATGTAATGGTAAAAAGAAATAACAGAAAAAGTTGTGCAATGCATGAGTAAAACGTACACTGAGCCCTTAAAAGCATTGTGTAATATGGAGTGATCCTGAAAAACTATCTATATTATCTATAAGATGAAGACAGTGATGACCAATATGATGACAGTGATTATGAAGCGGATACTTACTTTGAGACAGAAAAAATGGCAAGAGAAGATACAGAAAAGTCTCAATATTTTTTTTACTTTTTACGTAGGAATGATTATAGTCAATAGATAAAAAAATAAGACCAATCAACTGTTATTTTTCCATGAGCCTACAGAGTATCAAGGAAAAGCTGGAAGACTGGTAAAAATTTTTATAAAAAATTAAGGTTTGATAAAATTAACATAGGAGAAAATTATGCAATACATTAGTACATTAATTAACACGGAAATTTCAAATTTATGTTAATTACTTGCTTTACACATTTCATGTAATAAGGTAGTAACAGTTTTCAGAAGCTGGAAACACAAGTAGGTGAATAACTGCTGACAGCATTACAGGGTAAACCTAATGCATCCTTAGAAGCTCCTAATCGCTCCCAGCATTCGATATTCTTGATGTGAATCTACAGGATGATGATTTTCAATAGAAAATGAGATGGAAAAACTAAAGTTTCCATTTACCAAATAAAAAATTACATCAGAAGCAGCAAAAGGAGCAAATATTGTTGTTTCTACAAGTTTCATTAGCTGCAATATCATTTGGAAAGAAACAAACTGAAATAAACAAATTCATGTGTTCACCTGAAAGCTAAGAAAAGAAAACATACCTCAAATTCTGATTCAGGGATATGGTATCTGGTGATAAGTTGGAAGGAGTTGTAAGAACACCTATGAAATATCATTGGTGAGTGTTTACTATACAGCAAGATACATCCTGTTTTCTCTTGACATAATAACAAAGGTAATTATAATGACCAATTATCATTCTGCATTTAATTGACACAAATAATATAACTTTGTAATTCAGGAAAAATTGGTTTAGTTGTTATTGTGAGGTAAACAAAGAAAACCACAATACATAATAATGTCAGATGTCTCAAAAACAAGCGAGGAACTCTTGTCTTAATGGATTACACACAAGGAAAGTAGTTATAGATGGTTTATGTAGATAAATAAATTAATAACCTGAAATTAAAAGTAAGGCTACATGAAATATTTTCAAGATGGCTTCATTTGAAAATTATAACTGTTTGAAAATTAATGAATATCTACAAACCTTTCAAAGCTATGCCAGTTTGATCAATAGACTTCATAACACGTTTTAAAGCAGACTCATCACCGCCAAATGAACCAATGTCACTACAAAAGAAGATTTTACATTTCACTTTCTATCAAATCAAAAACTTAAGTGGTAGATGCAACAAGATCATAAGAAACATGCAAAGCAAACATCCAGCAATTAATAATGCATTTATATATAAAACAAATTAACGAGCTGGAAGTAGAAGTAAGGCTTCATGCAATATTTTCAAAATAACTTCATTTGAAAATTGTTGAATATCTCCAACTGCAATTATATATCCTGTATAGTATATGTTTACAACAAGATGATGGGTTTTTTTTAAGTAGCTTAAAAAGTATAACAACCTTGCATATACTTCATCCCAATCAACTGGTACTCCAATTGAACTGAAAAGTAAGATAACAAAATAATGAATATGAAAAAAAAGCTGAAGTCAAAATTTTAAAGAAAATAATCAGTAAAAAACCCCACCTGAACACATGCTTAACAGCTCCAACCAGTTCTGGTCCAACGCCATCACCAGGGATGAGTGTTATTAGTTTTCTTTCAGCTCCTTCAATCTATTACAAGGGAATGTTTAAAATTTAAAAAACAAGAGCTGGAGTAAAACCTGAAATTATAATGAGAATAATTTTGCCGCATTTATTTATGTGCTATAAAAATAATCCAAAAGCATCCAAAATTTCATTCAAAAAAAAGGATGGACGGTACATTAGTGCCGTCTATAACTGGCAGGAGACCCGGCGAAATTTTGCCGATCTAAGCTAAATGCAGGTCGGCATTGCCGTTCTGAGGCCTACCACAGGTCGACAATTTATTAACTTACATGCCGAAATGCTCAAAACAATTTATGTTCAACTCCAAGTTTTGAATGGAATTTTTCAAGGGCTACAGCATCCACCTCAGTTGGTTCTTCGAGTGACATAAGGGGAAATGTGTTGTTAAGAAATGAAAACGACATTGTAAATTTTAACAAAAATCATTTGGCATAATGGACAAGGAAGTAAAAATATACTGAATACACGTTAGTGATTTTTCGCAAAACAGATCGCGAAAAGCGAAAAAGTTTTCTACTGCAGCGTGCTTAATATTTTCACGATCATACATTTTCAAATTAATTCGCTCCCTGTGTGAGATACATTTTCACTCTTTCTGCAATTGTTAGCAAGATAAATTCTATATCTTATGTGCATGTTCTTCTATATGTTTCAAAATTCATAATCACAAACACTTCAGAAGGGTATTTCAGAAATTTTTGTTTATTCAAGTTTTTCATCAATGCTATCAATCAAGGTCCAATGGGTTTACTTTTGGAGGCATCCACAACGAAGAATCATGATGACTAATGATAATAATAATTTTTGTTTTTACGAGCTAAGAAACATTAAGGCCATAGTTATTTAATACTTTGTTCAGCATAACCCACCCGCATTATGATTTTTCGGACAAATAATGCACATTAAAATACATTATTTTTACAACTTGAAGCATCTTTAAAAAACTTAACTAAAACAAAAAAAAAAACATTATAGAGGAACCTCGTCACGTACATTACCATGCTTATGTGAAAGGTACTTCACCATTGATAATGTTTTAATACATATTTCTATTTAATTAAGACTCCTCAGTGTTTTATGCCCTGGTTTCGTAAATCTTTCCTCTGTCGTTGCAACCCGAATTGTAAATAAGTACTCTGGACATTTCATTGCATATAGCAGTCCTTGATTGAGTTCAATACAATTTGATAAAATAAACTGGAGTGGTCAGGTGGGGTACAAAGAAATTCTTGATTTTCCAAATTCGTCAAATTCACATGAGATTAATTAAAGGCCCTTAAAAATTTATGTTTTTTCTAATAGTAAAAACACTGAAAATACTTGTATTAATATTTCAAAATATTTTATGAAAAAATATAATTTTTGTTCATGAATGGTTTTCCTTGTATAATATTGATTCAACTCAACAATCCGCACAATCACTCTTACAACAAATATAAGTCCAATGAAAATAATACTTACCGGATCATCGAATGTCTGGACATGACCAGAAATTTGCCGATGTGATTGGACCAATTGCTGAAAAAAAATTACATTTATCTCATCTACAAAATTTAGATTAATAGGGTCCATAGTATTAAAAGAATATCAAGTACATTTCCTATTGGTTAGACCCTAAAAAGAAAAGGTTTTTGTAGTGATGTTGGAGAAAACTCTTTTGGGTTCCACAATATTGGCAATGACAAAAAACCCCAACTTAGGTTGAAATCACTGGAAAAGTTCGATTCAGACAGCCAATCTCATTTCAAGCTTCTATTTTCATGATGCTATTTTCATATCAGTATTAGGAAGGTGTTACAGGCACAAAGGGTGTTGCAACATCTATCTGCAACATTTAGAACATTATTACATTTAGAAACATTATTGACAAAGATCCCTTATTAAGAACTAATATATCAGGAAGATTATAGAAAATATATGAAAGAAAATACAAAGAGGCTGAAGATAAATGTATTACGAAGAAAACTATTTAAGTTGGGAAACATAGCCTGTAGTGTTCATTGGATTAGAAAACTTAAAGAAAATGATATGGAAAAGAAAATAAGGGTAAAAAGTATATGAAAAATGTCGTAAATGAAGAAATCAATTGCACCAAATGACAACAAAAGCAACCAAACAAGAAAAAAAGAGATGAAAAGCATGAAAACAAAACTCCAATCCTAGGATGTAAAGATGATTTGACAATCAAGAAACTTACAAAAACACAAGTTCTTAGAACATTTTCATCAGAGAGTGTCTGTTGAGAAAATTATCTAATAAAATCCACAAGACATTTCCACAATCAAAGCTTCTTAGGTATTTATTTTATTGTAACTTACAATTTTGTAACTTTTTTAACTGGTAATAGATTGATGAATGACCTTGGCATGGTTTTGAAGAATGTAACGTTTGCAAAATAATATATAATGTGGAATTCACAATTGAAGATTTGCAATCCAGTAAAATTCATTTAGTAGGCAATTAATATCATTAACAAAACCTTTAATACATTTCTTTTGCATTGCACCTAAAATAGGCAATACTTGTCTTCTGTAAGAGATTAAATTTTAAAGGAAATTTGACTCATAAATAGAGTACAGTGCAAAGTATACTTTCTAATCAGTCTTTTCTTAATTTTGTGGAATTTATTTTTGTGTTTGAGACATCTTTAGCCATTTTTGCAGAATTCACCTTTGTGATTTAGGGTCAAAACTGCAAAAGTAAATTCTGCAATAACAAATTCCGCAAAAATTTCTTCAGCCAAAAATATGTTCCATTAAGGTAACCTTGGAGGTGATTTTATGTCATTTTATGTTATGTTCAGAAAGCCATAAATAAAGACCTCAAGAGATACTCATTCCAATCATGAATCTGCAGCCAACAGTTAAACAAACAAGAAGAAGGTCCATCGGTTCATTAAATAAAGTTCGAATCCAGTGTATGTACTTTTGATAATAAATAAATTTTTAATTCTAATTTACAGGTAGTACAAGTTTAATATATTGTCAACTCTTTGAGATAACCTTCATGGAATAAAAATAATTATTCGAGGAAACTATATTTATTTAAATTTGTTAAAAATTAAAAAAGTACATGACTGTCAGTTTCATGATATACCTGGTATATCTGAGGATCGCACTAAGTGTGAAACTGACAGTCATGTACTTTTTTAATTTTTAACAAATTTAAATAAATATATTATGCTCTACAGTATTGAGTATTGAGCACTGTCTTCAACATTTGTTCACTTTACTTCATATTTGAGGAAACTAATGCGTTACATGCTATGTTGATCTTCATCAATTTTTGCCTCATCCTTAAGGTATACACGTAAAGATTCTTGAAAAACTTTTCTTTTAAGCTGGTGTTTTAAGGCTTTAAATTTAAATCATACATCAACAAATCAACGCAGTCATGAATAATTAATGAGAGGAGACGCTGAAACTTGACTTTTTGGTTAACAATTTAAATTTAAAGCATTAAAACACCTGCTTAAAGGAGAATTAACGTCAGAAAAAAATGTCAATAATTTTTTTAAAAATCAATTCTTATATAAAAATAAGACATTGTGAAAATTTTTAGTTTGTTTTCGTTAATAATTACAGAGTAATAAAAGTTTAAACTTTTTTGAATGCGTCACAAGGTGACAGCTGTATTTGCAAGAATAGTTGTTCATTTCATGTTTGTTCTGAATAAACTATTAACATGTATTATACAGTGTTTTGTTGTTGAAAATTTTGTTATTAATACAGCGTTCTCTACTGTAGCAACATGGCTTATTGTCAAGCATTTACTTGTTCCAATAAAAGGGGTAGGAGTAAGTGACCTGGAGAGATAATTTCGTATTTTTCCTTTCCCGATCCTGTGAAAGAGAAATGTTGTGCTCATCAAAGACGGCAATATAATATTGGGACTGGTTTTACTATAAAAACTCATTTTAAAAGGCACAAGTAATACAGTTTATAGAAACCATGCATTTAGTTTTGATTTTCCACTTTTGAATGACCTTTGAGCATCATATAAAAATATTTCATATCACAAAAGAAGAATTTTATGATATACGTACTTTGTTATTCATTTCTTTCATCATGGAAAATTTGTTCCTAAATCTGCAATAACAAATGAAAAGCTATTTCAAGGACTTGTTGATTTGTTCAACATCAACACCTCAAAGTCTTAATCAGATGTTATGCAGTTTATATTTTCAAGTTAAAATATTTTGAACTTTTTGTATTGCGCGTTCACAAACAGAAAACAGTAGTCACCTTGTGACGTCAGTAAAAAAGTCACATGATATTTCAAAAGCTTATTTTAACGCTATTAGAAGACTTTTTACAAATTTTGGGAAATGTCTTTCTTTTTCTACATGTGTAATGAGTTATTTATTCAAAAGTTGTTTTTTATACGTTAATTCTCCTTTAAAAGAAAATTTTTCAAGAATCTTTATGGGTAAACCTTGGGTAAACCTTTAAAAGTAGCATTATATTTGAGTAGCATTTGAATATGTCTCATCAATGTAAATACAACACTTGCTTTCACTGAAAATTTATACAGCTTATCCTTTCTGATACTTTGTCTGTCTTGACCTGGTATCCGTGCAAGTTGTTCACTTGAAAAGTCTATTCCAATGAAAAACTTTGGCATTGCTTCTGACCACGCGAAGTGTGGTTAAAGATTGTCTTGTGGAAGTGTGTTTAGGGCATAGAATTGTACTATGAAGGAGATTTCTTATGGTCATGTAATGTAATGTTGATTATTAAATCAACATAAAAATTCTGCACCAGAATCGTTAGGGGATGCCATTGCACTTTCATTCATAATGTGAAGACCTGGTTCGTACCACAGATAAAACAATTTGTTCAGGAACATATGCAGCGGCCATAGTGAATGAAGGTGAAAAAGTAATGAAAATTTTGTTCTACTCAAAAAAGGCATATAGAAAACAACTTGAATAGAAATTAATGCACCTAACTAATACTATGCATTGAGTAAAAGTTTTAATATTCCACTCCAGTTCGCTTTTAAAGCAGTGTATCAGCCCATTAAGAGCCATCGACTGACTGCATATACTGGCCTTCAGGCAAGTTAGAGCAATGTCATACGTATCTCTGGCGGTAAGTCAACTACAGGCCTGGTAGTGAACAAAATGGTTTGTGTGCGGTAACCGCACATCATAAAAGTTTTAAAATTTTTGCCATATGTCAAAATAAGTGATAAAAAAAGTGAATTTCAATAGTAATTATATCTAGTCAGAAAACGAAATGTGCTACGGTTTTGTTACTTGCACACAATCTTTTAACTTTAAAATGCCTCCCGGTACTCAAGGTACAAGTTTGTCACTCGAAGAGGAAATATCTCCTGAATCAGCGACAGTCGCCTGTTTTGGTTAGTGTGCCATAGTTAGTGTGCCATAGTTTATTGACTTTAGGACACCCGTGGTGGAGTAAAGTATTTAAAATACCTGTGGTTTTTCCTACTACTACTACTACCACTACTCCAAGTTATGAACGTTTTCGTGCAGCGTTTACATGACATCCTTGCCGAATTCGCAAATTTGGTCAAATTAGGACTTCCAGTTGACCAATTTTCATGAGCACAATTGAAAGGTGCTGATTTCAAATTTGACAATGATTTTGCCAGGTTTGACTAAAATTGGGCAATTTAGGCCAAATTTGGGACCAAATTTCGAAAGTTCTTCAATTTTCATAAAAATTTGCACGGATCACATTTGAAAGGTGCTGATTTCGAATTTGACAATGATTTTGCCAGGTTTGACTAAAATTGGCCAATTTAGGCCAAATTTGGACCAAATTTCGAAAGTTCTTCAATTTTCATAAAAATTTGCACGGATCACATTTGAAAGGTGCTGATTTCGAATTTGGCAATGATTGTGCCAGGTTTTACTAAAATTGGCCAATTTAGGCCAAATTTGGACCAAATTTCGAAAGTTCTTCAATTTTCATAAAAATTTGCACGGATCACATTGTAAGGTGCTGATTTCGAATTTGACAATGATTTTGCCAGGTTTTACTAAAATTGGCCAATTTAGGTCAAATTTGGACCAAATTTAGAAAGTTTTTCAAATTTCAAAACATTTTGCGCCGATCACATTTTGAAAGGTGCTGATTACGAATTTGTCAGTCATTTTGTCAGATTTGACCAGAAATGGGTAATTCAGGCCAAATTTGGATCAAACTTAGAAAGTTCTGCAATATTCATAAAAATTTCTACAACGCACTTAGAAGTTGCTGATTTTGAATTTGCCAGTCATTTTATTAGATTTGAACATAATTTGGCAATTCGGCAACGTTGTATGTTTGAGACTATGCATCGTTGTGTTACGTCCTGAAGTCTTCAAGCCAAAGCGGCTTCTTGTTATTACTAATCAGGGTGAAATTCTGCATTGAAGTCATCAATAATATTAGGGGGTACAAAAGTGCAATAGCCCCCATTAGGAATTAAACTTAGGGAGTATGGAAATACCATCACAGAAATTTTACAAAAATCAATAAAATCATAAATATAACCGTAAAGCGGGGTGACTTGAAACACCCGGGGTGACTTGTTGAAACAGCATCGAAAAAACGTTATTTCTCATGAAATAATGAATGAAACTCCGAATTTTTTTCAGATTCCGTTCGGAGACTATCTAGCGCAACATTCAATGGAAAAAGTTTTTCAATCAAGGAAGTTCTTCGGGAGCTGAAGATGAAAAAAAGCGCCGAAAATCAGTGATGCTGTAAAATAGCTCGTCACGGCGATACAGCATATCGCCAAATATATATTTTTTTATATTTGTAAAATAGAAAGGTCAAATGGCGTAATTCCAAAATTTTATTGAAAAATGTTTAAAATTGAAAGAGATATATCCCATTAAAATGATTCGTTTTTTTTCACTCGATACACTTCGTCTCTTCGATTATTGCATAAATATTCTTATCAATTATGATGTAATCGAATCATTGATGTGTGATAAAGTTCAGCCGATGGAGTTTCAAAGGTGGTATAAGTCATTTGGTAATTATTATAAGTTCCATAATAGAAAGGGTCAATAATCTAAGAATTGAACCTCAATAGACTCGTTTTGCTCAGTACCATAACTGAATACTAATCAGAATTCTGAACAAATCGGTGTTGCAATTATATCCTCCGTTCAAGGCTATGGGCACACCATACTTATTGTGAAATTGGCGATAGACGGGCTGCATGTTGTTACTTCTACAATTTCATACTTAACCTCGTTACCAGGGCTTCTTCTTGCCTTTTTGATATATGGACCCCGTTTCATACTCCATATACATGTCATATGCAATGGCGCAATAAATTCGCGTAATCCGGATGAAATGAAGAAGCGCTTGTGTGGAAAAAACAAAGACGATGGATCAATTTCTAAGTGACATTTCTATTGAAATGGTAAAGTAAATATATCCTAAACTAAGAGAAGCACGAAAAAGAAAGTTGGATACTCTGAAACAGGAATTTTATTATACATAATTCAATTTATAAGTTTTAAAGTAAGTACAGTCGTGTAAACTAGCTATAAATTCAAATTCATCTTGCCTGCTTTCGATATTGTTTCTAAAACAATTACGTTATCACACGCTTAATGATTTTAATGGCTTCAGATAACTTATTTTTTACAATGTTTTACCATTCTGAAATTTTGAGTTTTCAAAATTTACTAACACTCTCCATCGCTTAATAAAAATGAAACTGGCAATAACAAATTATTTTAATTTATGTTTTATACGCAAGTAATCGTAGATCACACGTTTTCTGTTTTGGCGCTCTATACAACAACATTTTTGTGTAAACAGCACTGTTTCAAGTCACCCCCGCACGATAAATTTCACTTTGTGAAGCAATAACTTGAGGTGGTGTGCATCAATTAGTTTGAACACTTCGTTATCTGAAAGACAAAAGATGAATGAACCTTTTTTCAAAATTTCATAGTAATTACTTTCTTAGATTAAAAGTTATGAGCAAATCTTTTCAAAAAACGGCGAATTTTGTTTCAAGTCACCCCACGGCTGTTACGTTCGGAAATGCGATCGGGAAATTTGAGATTTTTCACCTTGCCTTACCTTTTTTCAAATATCTCAAGTTAGCAAAAAGGTATTTAAGTTCTGTAAAAAGCTTTTGATAGGTGATTAATTTTTCTTATAAATAAAAAAAAAATTGCGAAAATTTCTATAAGATGAGGGTCAGAAAATTGGGGGATTTTGGGAAATTTGCCCCTCTCAAAAAAGAAATCAACAGATTTCAACACTGAAAAGTGTAAATTAGTAACAATTTTGTAGGTGTGATGAAAAATTTCATTGCCCTATGACATTTTAATTAAATCTTGATATCATTTTTGGGCTTATGTCCTATTTTGGGGGATTTTTGGTCCGAAAAAGGGTCGATTAGGTACGTTACCCTGTAAAAGTCTATTTTTGTGACTTTTTTTGAGTTAGCTCAATAGTAAATGATACCTAGATGCTAAGGAGAACCATTCATTCTATATCCTTGTAATTAATTGAATTCAAATTTGGGTAAGTTGGTCCAATTTGGCCCGAAAAAGGGACAATCAAGTACGTTACCCTGTAAATGTCTATTTTTGTGACTTCTTTTGAGTTAGGTCAATAATAAATGATACCTAGATGCTAAGGAGAACCATTCATTCTATATCTTAGTAATTCATTGAATTCAAATTCGGGTAAGTTGGTCCAATTTGGCCCGAAAAAGGGTCAATCAAGTAGGTTATCCTGTAAAAGTATATTTTCTGTTGTTTTTTTAGTTAAGTAGGCTGTTGTAGGGATATCTATATGTTAATGGCATAAATTTGTTTTGATTTTCACAATAAATGCACTTGCAATTGGGGTAAATTGGTCCAATTCGGTCCAAAAAAGGGCTAGTCAGTTACGTTACCCTGTAAAAGTTTATTTTATATTGTTTTTTCTATTTAGGTGAACTGTAGGGATATCAAGATGATAATGAAGACTATAACAACAATATATTTGGAACAATATAACATTAAGAAAAATTAATATGAAAATTACATTAATTTTGAAAAAAACCCTTTCTACCCCGTCCACCCTGATGTGGGGACATAGGTCGAACCAGCATCTGCACAAGTGGAAAAAATTGCACTGACACATGTTGATTTGTCACATGCCTGTTTTCTTACTGTAGGTGACGTACGCCCTTTTCCTTCATGCCTGTCTTTCCAATCATCGTTCCTCTTCTTTCTCTTTCTTCTTCCTCTTCTTCTCCTCTCTTCAATCGGCTTTCACTCTGCATTCGGAATACATTCACGAGACTTCTTTTGGTAACTTTGAAGAAATCAAAAAGTATTTTACATACAGTAATAAAGTTTTGTTATCACATGAAAAATTATATATGTAGCTTTTATATAAAATTTTCCTGATTGGTCATTCTAATCTATGTTAATTCTATACTATTTCTAAACGAAACGTATAAGTCACATTCTATGAACTAATTCAATTCATTATGGAAATGTAAACAAACACGATATTTACATCCTAAGAATTATTCTGAGATAATTCATCTTGGTCAATGTAAATTACACAATATTTTGAAGTTACACTACTACTATGTGTATGTCTTTTCAAACTCCAATTTCATCATACCAAGATTAATTGCCATATCATGAATTTTCTGACTCATTGCAGTATTTTTATTTTTCAGTTTAATGGCACATTCACTGAGCTCATCACACTGTTTGGGAGGTTAAAAAAATTTTGTGCACCTGCCTTTTTCAGATATGAGGGATTAAGATTCTTTTTTTGAGCAATAATATTAAACTTTTAATCCTACTTCTAAGAGCATCCACCTGTAAGGACGGCAGGACTCTCCTCATTCATATTAGTAGTAAGTACAATTTTTCGGAGAATATCAATAATTTTCTTTTCTTTATCTCTATATCCCCCAAAAGACTTATTACTAAAATGAATGTATAAATTCCAAATAAGCTCCTTTGCTATGCATGCAAATGTTAACCATGTAATGTTAGGGGAATTCTCACACCATTCACAAGGTTCGAATTAAGATTTCAAAAGTGTATCGCAATTTTATAGCGAGCGAAGCGAGCTGAAAAGCCCGCCGAAGGCACGAAAATTTTTGCACTTTTGCGATGCGTTTTTATGAATTTGCGATGTATTTTTTGTTGTAGTAAGAATGAACTATTGCATATATATTAAGGCCAGCGCTCCGTCTACATGCTAACACTCAAAGCCCTGACGTTATTCCTTCTTTACCTAACAAATACATTACAAGCCGTATGTACTATGTACCGATCTTGATCAACATACAGGCAAAAAAACTCACTGCGGCCGGCCTGTAAATAAGCATCGGATATTGTCCGGCAAGAAATACGCTACGTCCGACCTGAGATCCTGTACTGCCGGACATGATGTCCGACAGAAATTTATCGCCGTTTCTATCGATCATTTTGAACTCTAACATCCTGCGAATAAAAAGTGTGCAGAACATGCTAGGAATAAAAAGTGTGCAGAATGAATATCATAAGATACAGGATATAAACTCGTTAATTATTAATTTTGTTTACTGTTTAAAATTTTCAAGTTACAGGTAACATATTAATCAGAAAGATTAAGCTATATTTGAATAGCTAAAAGATTCATCAATGAAACAATTGTTTGTTTTCTTTTTATAATTTGAGGAATTGAAAAAGCAAGTTGCTCTCCTCCTGATTTTATATAAAAAGTGTAGAAAGAGTGAAACGAGATGATATTATGAGACAAACAAAAACAATCGTGTCCGGCAAGGGAAAAAACTTATTTACAGCCTGCTGCGGGTGAGTGCACATCTGTGCTGGGTCAGATAAATCCGCAGCTCACAGAAGGGTTGGAGTGCTTCATTATAGGTTTTGAATTTCAGGCGAGTATACACACTATGATGATATGATTTCAATGAAACCTGACGAAATAAGAATTACTAGACATAAAAATTAAAGAAATGTTGCATCGCAATTTTAATGAATTTTGAGATTTTTGCTTCGTGGTTTTTCAAAAACGCATCGCGAATCGCGAAATGCGATACGTTAATTCGAACCCTGATTCAGGTCTTAACAATAAATTTTGAAGCCATAACACACAAGATGATAATTGATATATACTTACATCCTTCGTTTTCAGCTGCCTTCTTCTTGCGTGATCGCATGATATTTGAAATAATTGAAACGGATATTTCTTGGAATCTGATTGGTTTAATCTTGCGGTTATTGACATTTGATTGGCTTCTTCGATGTAAACAAAAATGAAGCGATCGATTTTGAAAATCACTGACGGGGGGGGGGGTAAAAGTGTATGGTATATAAAAGGCTACTTCCCAAACAGAAATGAATATACATGGAAAACTTTAGTTTTTTATGAAAGTTAAAAGATTGGAGTGTAACATGAAATGCGAACACGGTTGATCTGAGCATTTTACAAAACTTTTCTCGTCAATTTAAAAAGAAAATCAAGGTTTTTCATACTGTAGAATCGCTGTCTAGCCCGTGTTCGCACGCTATTTGGTAATTTGGACCCCCCTCTCTTCAAAAAAACTGGTTTTAGGCGGGAAAAAGTACATCTAGTTTGGTTTATAGGCACGGAAGGCAGTGGTACTTTTTTAAAAATTCCCGTTTTCGATGGATTTTTCGGTGAAGTTGTGTATATTTGAAAAATAAATACGACACTTTTTGGTATGAAATTTTTCTTTATAAATATAAATCATAAATACAAAAAGGTATATCTTTCTTATAAAAAAAACCGTATTGTGATATCATTTATACATTTTGAGAAAGGATACCATGAAAATTTGTGTTTTTGCAATGTACACAAAAAAAATTCTGTTGAATTCGAATTTTGAAGAGTTGCTATTTCCACTTTGCAATGCAACGTAACAGCCGTGACCCCGTTTTACGGAAATTCATAAAATCTGCACACTTTTAAAAAAGTGAGAGTTGAGGTGTAAATTTCAATGTCTTAACTCCCTCTTGAAAGACATTGAGTGCTTAATGTTGGTAATTATCCCTACCAAGTCAAATGAAAACAAAAATATTTGCAAGTTATCTTCTAGCTAAATAATTTTTATGGATGGCACAAAAAAAGGAAAACAAAAAAGGTCAATTTACAAAAGGAGCAGGCACTGGTGTGGCAATAGGAAAAAATCAATATACTTAGTATATTTACTTCTCAAGCGTTTAAAATGCATTTCTTACTTTTAACAAATTTCTTCGTTTAACGGCTCCAAACAAAGTTCTTTGCCTGAACAAACTTTTAGTTGCAGCAGCAGTGGCCATGTTGCTCAGTGTTATAGTCTTGAATTTAAACCGTATTTAAAACCGGAGCTAAATAATAGCGTGTTTACAAGACAGTCCGCATATTGATGCGCGGCAATAATTTTTTAGAGTTTTTCCTAAAATTAATAAACTTTATCTGAATTTTTTTTCACTTAATATACTTTATTAGGACGGAGTATTTAATTTTAGTGAAATAACTACACTTCAATTGAGAGATGAGACTATTAGCTAGGAGTAATGACTTTGTCACCAACATTGAATGATAAAATGTGTAACTAGGTTTGTTGTGGTGCTGTTTTGGCACGGTTGGACAGCAGGGAAATTTTTTAAGTTGGACATTCATTCTGGATTGCCAGAAAATACTCTTGTAAACAAAAACATATCATTTTGTAATCCCTTTAAGATTTGTGAATGATTTAGTATGATTAAGTTTTCGAAAAAAATGTTTTTTAGCTACCTTTTTTTTACAAGAAACATTTTCAACCTCAGGAAATATTGACATTAATCATTAATTTTCAAATTAACTATTAAGTCAACTTACCATTCCATAGTTCAAAAAGAAATGTTGATACCTCTGCATGAAAAAAATAAAACAATTTTGAACTAGAAGGTTGAAAGATGAATACAGTCACCACAGAAATCATGTAAACGAGCGATCCCTGATCCCTGCGATCCGTGACTAAAATAGACTTTTACAAAGGATAAAAACAAAGGATGTGTTGAAGGTTGATTTTTTCTGCTCATCATACTGTACTTTTTTTCTTCATAGGTTTAAATGCTGCCAAAAAGTAAGTTTCATGTACTTTATTATTGAACAAGAATCTAATAATCTAACATTGTTAGATTATCCTATAATCAAATGTAAATTTATAGATATATACATGTAAGTGTATTAGAATAAACTCAATAGCTATTTTTCAAGCTTTTTTGAAAATTAAAAATTTTGTTTTTTGCTCATAACTCTTGATCCATTTATCCAAATTTAATAAATAATATGTGACGATTCAAAGGAAAATCACTACAAGCGATAATAGCGCTTAATTTATCGCTAACATTGACGAACTTAGCGATAAATATAAACAGCACAAAAAGCGCTTTCTTGTTTAATTATTCGAGAATAATTATTTTGTTGCTATATAATATGTGACGGTTTATGGGAAAAGGATAACAAGCGAAAAAGCGATTTGAATCGCTTAATCGATTAAGCGATTATTTGAAGCTAAAAAGCGATTCTTTAAAATCGATTTTTAGCTTCAAATAATCGCTTTTCCGATTCACATGAATCGCTTTTCCGATTCTAATGAATCGCTTTTCCGATTCTAATGAATCACTTTTCCGATTCTAATGAATCGCTTTTTAGATTCTAATGAATCGCTTTTCCGATTCTAATGAATCGCTTTTTTGATTCTATATCACTCACTCAAGTGTTGATTAAAATTCTGATAAACATTTTCCCCCAAGGAATAAACCAAAATATCGATCGAACAACTCAAAAAAGAATTGTAAGGGACGGTTTCTATTGGTAGTAACTTTAAAACAAACTTTTTTTTCTTTTTTATTAAACTGAATGTGAACCATGTTCTGTTATGTGAACAGCGGTGGAACAACTTAAACACAAAAAAGAATTATAGCAGACGGTTTCTATTTGTAGCAACTTGAGAACAAACTGTTGTTTATTTTAAGTCCTAGTGAATAAGAACCAGGTAACCAGTTCATTATTTAACACGAACGCGTGCTACCTGTAATTATACATCCGTCACATTGAGTTTTCAAAATAATGCTGAAGTCGCGATAACAACAACATCTTTTGAGAGTGTAGACATCTTTATCAATAAAAAAACTTTTTATTTTTATTTGGCAAAATAGCAATTAGATATAATACTCCCAGTTATGTTCCAACCTCGAAAACTGGCGCATGGGAATATGAAAAATATAAACATACATAGACGTTGAACGAAACGAAACGTAGTAAGTAGGTGAATCCTACTTTTCATATTCTAACAAAATACCGTCACTTTATTTTATTTATATCGTTTGTTATCAAAATCCCTTGGACGGTCACGTATATGAAACATGGAATCTACTATGTAAACAAACAATCTTATTACGGCGATAGCAACGATTTTTAGTTTTTATTTACATTTCCTTTTCGAAAAAGATTTTTTTTTTCTCTCTTGGCGCACATTTGTCTTTAAAATATATTTTGCAGCTCATACAAGTATATTTCTTTTGTTATAAATTCTGGTTATTAATTAAGCTACGTTTACATTAGCGAAAGATCCAATCACGTTCTTTCCCCAGTATTCGCCCGTTTCTCTCTGCGTTAAATTTTCCAAAAGTGGAAAACAGCCTTTAGTCTAAAAATAAAAATCTATTTCCAGATGGATGGTGTTTTTGTATCTATTCATATTATTGCGCCAGTTTTATAATGCCGTTTTTTCACCATTTGGTTCTTGTTTATAATCTGAGGTTTAATGCGTCTATTTTATTATGATACATAGAGAATCTACGATGATGAAAATCTTATTAAATTATTGACTTTATTCTTATAATTAACATCACTTCTGACTTACAAATCGATTTTTTGAAATCGCTTTTCCGATTCAAGTGAATCACTTTTCCGATTCAAGTGAATCGCTTTTCCGATTCAAGTGAATCGCTTTTCCAATTCAAGTGAATCGCTTTTCCGATTCAAGTGAATCGCTTTTCCGATTCAAGTGAATCGCTTTTCCGATTCAAGTGAATCGATTTCGAAATCGCTTTTCCGATTATTTTGAATCGATTTTTTGCAGCTAAAAATCGATTTTAAAGAATCGATTTTTCGCTTGTTATCCTTTTCCCATAAACCGTCACATATATTCATCATAAATATTATTCATCTTTCCGTGTTTTTTATACGTTTTTCAATTATGGTTTTGAAGTTTACTTGTGTGTGTAAACACAACTTTCAGACAATCTTTCACATAAACTTCACGAAAAGCTGAAGGAAACAGGTGTTACTTTATTTAAACGAAGGTGAGTATTTCAAAAGGGAACTTTTGCAACTCGTCAAGCCGACGTTAAAATGTTTTCATTTTTCCCTTCCTACATTCATACTTCATCCCAATGTTGAACCTAAAGACATTATCGAAGTCAATAATGATCACTAAAAACGTTGTGATCAATTTAATTAAGGGTACATCTCCACCCAGTGCAAGTGAAATGTCTTTCGAAAGAATAATGATAAAGGTTTTGCTATCGAAAAAATTTTTACTATAATGTGTCTTTAATATTTTAAAAGTTTTCTCCCAAGAGCTTATAGAATGGCAATCGAACAATTAAGAAAAAAGAATCTGCGATACAGATGGTTTCTACTTGTGGTTAACTTCTGTATCTTTAATCTCCAACTGAATACAAGAACCAGTCAATTAAGTTCAATTTAATGCACAAACAGGTGCTACCTGTAAATGTACGTTTCAAAATAATCAAATCGAATAACACAGTATTTTAAATTGGCTTTCAGATTTGTGCTGAAGGTGCCGGAAACTTTTTATTTCTAGAAAAATATGTCCGCTTGTCTGTTCAATCATAACTGAATGAATCAGAGTTTATCATGTCAAAACAAGCTAGTTTGTTTTGTATTTATTGCTATTTGGCGAAACATAATTAAATCACTGTTATTTGAGAACTTCATAAAACAACACATGCATATGTGAAATGTATAAACAAACGACTTGAACAAAACTTTTTGACAATAATAACGGTAATCTGTGCCCTTAGAGGATATTAATGATATTAACGATTTCACTTTTATCTCATTCGATATTTTGTCCGTTTCACATAATTAACTGAACCAACATTATTATACGAAGAATTTAGTGATAAATCAAATACTTATCGCTAAAATTTAGTGCTTTTTCGTAAAGAGGGATATTTATTAGCGATAATAGTAATAATGATAAAACTACAAGTGCTAAATTTATCACTAATATTGTTACTACATTTGTAAATAAGACCAAATTAGCGCTAAAACCCATTGTTCTTTTAGCACTATTAGCACTTGGTATAAAGCATTATTATTGCTTGTAGTGCTTTTCCTTTGAATTGTCACTATACCAAAATCTAAGTTAAGCCTTCCTCTAAACGATAAAAAAGTTTTTACTGGTGCACCCGGTACATTTAGGCTTTTGATACTTTATACACAAGTTTCGTGTATTTTGGTAAAATATTCTAATTCCAGAACATATTATATTTGTTCCAATTTCTCAACTTTTTGTTCAAATCAATAATAATTCGTAGCAAGTTCACATAAATACCTCACAAGTAAGAAATTTATTACGAACCATATATATTAGCTTTTGTAATGCAATAGTGTCAAGCGTTCATGAATACTGATTTTTAGGGGGTTATCCTGGACCAAAAAGGCTGGTTGTGGAAGTATTTTAATGCAAAATTGTGAATAATAAATAAATGTAGAAAAAACACCAGGATTTTTTCGTTAGTTCTCCTTTGACTAGCTTTCGGAGGAGTCTCCCTCCATGCTCACGTCTACTGTTATATATAATGTTTTTACACATTTCAGTTTAAATAAGTTACAATACCGTGTCAAATTAGATATGACATTAGACGTGAGCATGGAGGGAGACTCCTCCGAAAGCTAGTCAATGTAAACATATGGATTTGTCATAGTTCTCCTTTAATAAGTTAAAATCATTTTTCTTAATTTTATTTTTAACAATAAAACGTTTTATGAAAGGTTTCAATGTTTCTCTCTCTAATTCATGAAATGTTTTCAAATTTTAATAAAAACGTTTATCTTAATTCACTCAAATTTTGCGCCCATCTAATTTTCACACATTTAATTTTAGTGCATTTAATTTTAGCGCAAATTTACCTTTTCCGCAGGAATTCTAAATATAATTTTCGCACATGCCTAAACTGAGAGTCAAAAGGAATTTTTGCAAATGAAAAAATAAGTTTTTATTATAATTCATTCTGGAAATACACCTTTCTTATCGAACAAATCTAACAACTACAAAAATGAATTGGTTGTTAATGTAAACCTCTTCAATATTTGACTTCTCCAACCAGCCAAAATGATTTCGCTATGATTAACGATGCAACCAAATTAGCTTGTAGTGGCTTCATAATGGTTATACGTGTATCAACCTTACTTTCATGCACTTGTTTACCATCCAGGGGGTAATACAGGTCAATTTCGACATCTAATTTAGGGACACCCAAATTATGCAACAGGTTTTGAAAAAAAAAAAATTTCAATATTCAAACAAGGAAATGAAAGAATAATAAACCTCTTTGACAACAAGATTAACAACATTTTGTCTAGTATAATTTCTTTTCGCGATCGTAACGAGTGTTTATGCTCTACGTACCAAACACAAGGTTATCACCATCGTCGCCCCATTACGGCAATAAAATATTTTGGTGTATCAGATTTTAAGCAAACTCGAAAACTCTGATGCACAGAAATAACGTATCAGCGTAATAACGTAATAACGTGCAAATCAATATATTTCAATTTCAATATATATAATAATGTTTTTCGAGAAAGTAAATTTTGCTTCTTGAGTAAATTTTTCTTTCTTAGATGAATGACGTAATTTGTACAGAAATTTAAATAATGGATCTCTTCTCTATTCCCATGTGTTTTAAAAGGAACAAAAGGAAGAAAAAAATGTTGAATCTTTTTAAAATGTATCAACCTGCTGTTGATGTAAAATATAAAATGATTGAAACGAAGTTTGCTGAATAACTGTTTTTTGATTAAAAGAATAACAGACGATTGACTAAGAATGAAGAAATATTGTATGCGTGTTTGTTGGAGTTGTTCGTGTATGTGAGTATTATGTCTCCCTAAATATAAAAGTTTTACTATTATTTCTTGTGCAATTGTTAGTTGCATCTTATTGGCTATGATCCGACTCTAACTGCATATGAGTTCATGAGCCGACGTTAAGTGATGAACAAAAAGAATTGATTTTAAGCAAAAAATGTGTCTCTTGAAGCTTAAATACGCTGAGCTTCCGGGGGCTTTGCCCCCTGGACCCCCATCAAGTATCCGGTGGGGGGCTAACACTGCCCCCCCCAAAAAAAACCCCAAAAGAAACAGGTGCATGTTCTATAAGCCTTCAGCTTACATTTCCATTACTAACGACGCCCAAAATAATTTTCTGGATTACCCTCTGCCATCCTTTAGTTGTCAGTCAGGATAGCATGAGTGATGAAGAGTTTGCTCCGACAGAGGATGGATCTGGGATTGCCAATGAGTCAGAAAGCAAGAACAATGATTAAGAAAATGGCATTTAAAAACAAGACCCTCAAACATGACTGTAGCAGTTGAGCAGGAAGTTAGCAATAACAGACAAACTTTTATTGTAATGGACGATGATTGAAATGAAGCGTAAATGGAAAATACATTTTTTTTCCGATTTTTTGTTTCATGTAATTCAATTTTCACGCATGAATATGTTAGACATATTTCACACAAGTCAAATTTTTGTGCAGCAAACTGAGTGAAAAATAGCAATTTTCATGCAACTATTTTTTCGCACTTTTGCCTGCACGAAAATTTGATGTGTGCGAATTTAAGTGAATTCAGGTACTAACATTGCTAACATTTTTTGCTATTGTTTTCAACATCTTCAATGTTTTTAGAGAAATGTTTGATCTTTTGTTATTAAAATTCTGGTCCAAGGAAACATTTTATTTATTTCTAACTAAAGCTATGGTATAAAGTGCATTGGCTATTTCGTAACCAATGTGACTCACAATGTTATCAATGTTATCTATTATATACTTATATAATCTATTATATACATTTAGAAAAGAATACCATGTCGACTGTATCCGAACTAACAGAATCTGTAGTTGTATTAGCTGAACAGTTTTCAGCAAGCTTGAATTTCACCAGTATAAATGCTATGAAAGAAACTGCAAGAGCATTAGAAAGTTTACATTCAGAGCAAAACTGTACAGAATGCTCTGGTAATCTTCCAGATGCTGTCTCGATTGTTTCATCAAACATCGTAAGAGCTACTACATCATCTAGGAAGAGTCGTAAGTCTTGTGTTCTTCCAAAGTTCATATCATCGTCAGAAAGTGAAGCAGACGTCGATGATGACAAGTCTGAATCTATGGAAAAAGGAGATGAAAGTCCATTGTTTTATCGAAAGAAAAAAGTTGCAAACATTTTGAGTGATGATGAGACAGTTATTGATGATAATGAAAAGGAGAGCCATGTTCAAATATGTAAAGGAGGAAATGTCAGTGAAGTTTTCTGTAATAAACAAAAAAGTGATATTCTCCTATCAGATAGCGGGGATGAGTTCTCATTTGATGAAAAAAGTGTTTCTGAAAAAGTTCATATTGTTGATGAAAGCAGTTGTGATGAGAAAGAATCTGTAAATCACTCAAATCTTTGTGATTCTTTCAATAATGCTCCTAAAAAGGACGAAGGTCAACAAGGTACTTCAAAAATCATAGAAAAAACAGATGGTGAACAAGCAGTAATCATTATAAGTAGCGAGGAAGAGGATTTCGAAAGTTTTGTTCAAGAAATAGCACAAAAAAGAAATAGAGAGGTAAAAAAAGATAGTGATGATGATATTGGAGATTTCATTGTCCCGGATGAAAAATTTGAAATGTCTGATGATAACAAGGAAAAACAAGTGAAGTATGCAACCAGGTGGCATCAGACTTGCCATGCAAATAGAAATGTATTGGGAAGACTTCATACTCCTAAATCAGTACTTGGAACTCCAGCTTACAAACGTGAATTTAATAAAATTAGAGATAACATTGTTAAAGAATTATTTGAATTATTCAATACAACTGTTTTTGATAATAAACTACCTTCAGATTTCGAAATTACATGGAATAACCGAATGACCAAGACTGCTGGTTTCTGTTATTATTCTATGGCTTTTGGAAGTAGGAAAAGTCGAATTGAACTTTCTAGTAAGGTGTTAGATTGTGTTGAAAGAGTACGAGATACATTAATTCACGAGTTGTGTCATGCTGCTACTTGGCTTATCGATGGTGAACAAGCTGGTCATGGTCGATTATGGAAATCGTGGGCTAGAAAGGCAAGCAAAGCTCATCCAGATCTTCCAATAATAAATAGGTGTCATCAATATGAAATTCATACCAAGTATAAATACATTTGTAATGGATGTGGCCTAATATTTGGTAGACATAGCAAGTCCATTGATGCTTTGAAACATAGGTGTGCGCAATGTGGAGGAATACCGGAACTTGAAACTAATAATCCCAAGCCGAACAAATATGCATTATTTGTGAAAGAAAATTTTGCAATGGTCAAAAAGCAAAACCCTGGTGTTTCGCATAAAGAAATCATGGCCAAAATTTCAAAGAAATTCAATGAATTAAAGATGGAAAACAAGGAAAATGAATAAGAATGCTACTGATGAGTAATAGGATTTTATTTTGTGAGCTATTTCTCATAAATGATTATGATTGCAGCAATATGAAACATTTCAATTTTCTGTTTAAGAAGTAGAATATACCAAAGTGCAGAGTCAAACTTTCTTTCCATAAAGATTTGTTTTATAAGTTGATTCTGTTACTCTTTTTGTTATTGTGTTCTATTGTTGTTTTATTTCATTGATATATTTTTTAGTTGGGCTCCTTTCCTAGCACTCTTTCATTTATTTGAATAAAAAGTTTTCTAGATTTTTGATAGAAGGTGTAGTAACTAAAGATTTTTTTGTTTGGTTCTTCATCCTTGTAGTTGAAGTTTTTTGGTGAAATTAACTTTCAGTAGGTTTCTCATTGTTTTATACGGTTGTGTTTCTGACAGCTCTATAACTGAGGGCATTTTAAATTGTTTTTAAAATTTTCAGTACAGGGTTGCCAGGGAAAGAAATGATTAGAAAAATATACAGCATAGTTTTTTCATTTCACATTCTTTTAGGAAACCTGCAAAATAGATTATAATCTTCTCCTGATGGTGATAAAAATCTTGATTCATAAAAATAACTCTTTTTTGACAGTTTGAAACAGCTTTTTCGATTAAAGGACAAAGAAAGCAAGCAAAAAATCTGGTAATTGCAATTTGTTTTGATTAATTGTTGTTTTTACTAAAGAATCTGTTTAAGTTAAAGGGAAATTAAGCCTTAAAATTTCTTTTCTGATTTTGAACATGAAATACTTCATTCATCCTAGAGAAACACCTTTTTATGTATAAAAGGTATTCCAAATGAAAAAAACTGCTAAAAAAACAACTTAGTTAAATCGCCATTACAGCTTTCCTTATAAATATCATGACGTCACAGAGCGAATTTCATTTGCAGAAACATCAGACGTAGGCAGCACATGATGACATGTTTTTTACGCCTACGTTCTAAAGATACGAGAAACAGTAGAAAAAACAACAAAGAAAACACGAAGATATTTATCATTCACCAACATTACAATCTTAAACATCAAGAAACAGCAAAATGTAAAATAAGTTTATCGTTAGCGATTCAAGAAAAACAAAAACAGTCATACTGAAGATTTCAATTTTTATACATCCAAAATATACACATTTGTTCAAAAACTCATTTACGCACGTATACCTGCTATAAATCTAAAACAAAATACTTTTTAATAAAGGTTTTATATCACAAAGAACACAAGAACTTTCATCAACAAAAACAAAATATTGTAGTTTATGTAATCCTTACAAAACAGCGATCGCGCTGTGACGTCAAAATGTCCATCGTAGAGCACTGCAATGGCGTCCGTTGTTAGATACTAAATAACGAAAAACTGAGTATAATTATCATTTAAGATAATTTTTAATGATCACAGAAGATTAATGAGACCTTTTATGCAGCTAATATAAAAAGTTTTTCACAAAGGCTTAATTTCCCTTTAAAGTTAAAAACATGTCCTGTGGCAATCCTGATCAGAGAAAAAGGATTATGTAACAGCTTTATATTGCTGTTGATTTTATTAATATTTTTATGAAATTTTTGTTTATGGATTCAGTTGGAATTTCATTTTGTTGAACTCAGTTTTGTATCTTTCTTTATTTTATATAAACATATTTACTTACTATTTTGTTATGATCTTCAGTCTTGACAGCTTATAATTATTTTTGTTGGAAATAGGAATTCAAACATTAATCATGCATTCGTATAATGATTACTTAAAGCAGTTTTGGCTTTCAAAGCATTTTCAAGTCCTAAATGACTCCATTTCTCCAAGACAGAAAGCTGAAGAATTGCGAAGATTACTTTTTCCAATCCAAGCACAAAAAGCCAGGTGACCAATTCCTTCAACTAATTCTTTCTATTTTATTTTTCTTCTAAACTTTTCTTCTAAAATTCAATTCATGATCAGTATGGAGTTACAAGGCAAAATAAGTTCTATTGGTGATTATATTTAGTTGTCAGGACATCAGATGTGAAAATCAGACATACGAAAAACTAACAGTTTTGCTTAGATTGTGTTTTGTTTTTTGTAACAGTGGTGAGATATCAATCAAAGCTCATTCTCAACTCAATGAAAAGTTATCATCAGCATATTCATCGGTTGTTGATTCCATGGAAAATGGTAAAGAGATTTTCAACATAGATCCTATTATGGATGGTATCTTTCATTACTTCTTTTGTTTTTGATTTATAGGTTTGAATAACTATGATAAACTGTTGTTTCATTCAGAAGAACCAGGAAATGGTTTGTTGTTCTATTATTTTGGGGGTTTATTAAACAAAATATATCATGTTTACCAACATTCAAAATAAAGATTGATTTTGATTTTGATTGTCAAGTTTTCCCTGATCAATAACAACTGTAGCAAAGTAATAAAAGTATTTTGTCACTGTGCTACATGTGTTTTGTTTTTATTTTTATTTCTAGGAAGCCATTGGCAATCAGCACTTGAGTTATCCTCTGATGGTCAGCCTTTATGTTTGAGAAATTTGTTGGCAAATGCCGGAAAGACACTTAAGGTAGCTTCAGGAGTGTATTGAACTACGTAGGAAGTAACAGTTCTACCATTCAGAAATGTCTCGGTAGAGTATACTCTCATTAACTGGAAATTTCAAGAAACATAATGAATATCTTAGAATTTCAGGGGACCCATTGATCCCTACATAAAAAAGCAGGCCTCGCCTGGCTCACATTTCATGTTTTCAACAAAACTCATAATAGTCTTAATTTTGTCTTGTATTTTGTTTTAATTAATGTCATAATTTTGTCATGAGATCTTTTTTCGGAAAATGGATAAATAAACTTTTTATAAAACCAGGTTGCTGAAGTTTTCATGATGTTTTCAAATTAGCCGTAAATCATGATTTTGCAGCTCAAAGGTTGTTGCATCTGTACGAAATATACTCTGCTGGTTTGGTGGAGATTTGAAAAGTTTATTTCACATATTTGGTTTAATTTTGTTCCCACACCTTTCACTAGAGTTGTGTTTTTCTTAATCTGTAAGAAACTGTTTTATGTATAGTGTTCATCTGGCCACATACTGCATGTAAAGTTGTTTAATTGATGATATAACAAGCTGTCTCTATTTCCAGGAACAATTTTACTTATTTTCAAGAAAAAACTATTAATACAATTCATTATTATTATTATTTCAAAGACAATTATTTCTTTTTATATAAACTGACTATTATTTTACACGTCTTATAGAGGGAAAGTGCAGTCATGAAGATGCATTTTTCTCGTAGCAAAAAAGCTGCTCTAGAGACAACAGCAAATGAAGCCAAGGTAACACTCTTGAAGTAAACTTGTAGTTGTTAACACCTTTGACTGTGCACACTTCAAAAGCAATGCAAGCTAAAAGCATGTTATACAACACAATAATGAATGCCTAGGTTTAAGTTAGTTTGCCTAAAGCCCAACCGAAACAAAACGATTTCTGAGGGAAAAAAACCTGAAATATATACTAATATACACTAATATACTAAGATTCCTAAGACTGCTTCCTAAGATTCATAAACGCCTTCATAAAGTACCCGGTAGACCTGTAATTCATCTACAACCTTTGGCTAAGGGCATTAAATCATTCCTTAAAGATACGAATGATTTTCTTAGGAAGTTGAAAGAACTGAATAAGAAATTACCAGAGAATTTTTTATTATGCACAATTGATGTTGTAGGATTGTACCCAAGTATTCCACATAGCGATGATTAGACTTGCTGCCTTAAAAAAAAGCGCTTAACGCTAGAGAGGATCAAACTATATCCACAGATTCTCTGATGGAGCTTGCAGAATGTGTATTAAGGAACAATGTTTTTGATCATGATGGAAAGTTTTTTCAGCAACTCCAAGGTACAGCGATAGGTACAAAAATGGCTCCCTCGTATGCCAATTTATTTATGGCTGATCTTGAAAAGAGGTTTTTAGACTCTTCTCCACTTAAACCTTTTGTGTGGTGGCGATACATTGACGATATCTTTATGATTTGGCAACATGGTGAGCAGAGACTGAAAACTTTTCTTCAAACACTTAATGAATTTCATCCTACTATTACGTTTACGTATGAATTTCTTTTGAAAAGATAAATTTTCTAGATGTGTAGGTGATTTGGAAGGGTAATGAGCTGGTCACTGATTTATGTGTGAAGCCTACAGATACTCATCAGTATCTTCAGGCTACGTCATGTCATGTCCCACATTCCATCAGGGGAACTCCTTATAGTCAAGCCTTAAGGCTAAATAGAATTTGTTCAGAGGGTATTTATTTTGAGGTGCAATGACCTAGAAATGTGGTTGGGAGAGCGAGGTTACAGTGACAAACTTGTTAGAGCTCAGATCCTTAAAGCAAGAAAATTCAAAAGGGATGACCTTCTTTACAGAGAGAGTCGTAAGAGTCAAGGCTCAGTCTTGACTCTCAATATTACGTACCATCCAATGTTTTCTCGTCTTGAGAAAAATCTTTCTGATATACATTTACTTTTAACTCCTGATGAGGAACACCACAATTTTTTCTACCAAATACCAATGGTGGGTTTTAAACGTGGTAAAAGCCTAAGGGACCTTTAAGTTCGTGCGCGGCTCCCAAAATCTAAAGAGGGTTCTGCAGGGTGTAGCAAGTGTGGTAGTAAACGTTGTGAAGTTTGTTCTGTCATCAAGGAGACTGATAAGTTTTCGGACTGTTTCTCAGAGAATCATTACCATATAAAAGCAAACAATTTAAATTGTAATTCTAAGAATGTTGTATATTTACTACAATGTAAAATATGTAAGAAACAGTATGTGGGTAGCGTCACTACTAAATTCAGATTGCGTTTCAACAACTATAAATCTTGTAGTAGAAAACATGAGCAAGGAAAAACTGTTCCACAGGAGGTACTTCATGCTCATTTTAAAAGGAGGGTCATAACGGTATGGGAGACTGGGAGTTTATTTTGATAGACCAGGTCAGCACACTTGATTCTGTACGGCAGAAAGAGTCTTTTTGGCAATATAAATTGAATACTTTTCTGCTAAATGAGCGTGAAGTAACATTCGACTATGGTTAATCTATTTTTTCACGGTTATATATGTTGTTATTTGTGACATGTTTAAAATATTTTAGTTAAAATAGCTTTTGTTTAAACAAATTCATACTTTGGCCTCCACTTTCTCTAGTGTTGAAGCCCATTTAGGTATTGCATATATTACGGAGCGTGATTGCTCCGATGCATTATAGGGAACCTATTTTGTCATTGGTCAGGTCCAGAGAATTTACCTGGTAGACCATCTTATATTAGTGTCTCTATGTGTATTTATTTGTTTTCAAGTGTGCTTGTGTAAGGTTCATTTCCTCTCTCCTCTTACAAAGAATCGGGGTAGGTCGGAGTGACCATTCTGTATTACACCATTCTGTTGCTTAAACTTTTTTTTGTTCTGTGTTTTTCTCGTTCTGTGTTTTCAAGTCTTTTTTAGAAAATAGGTGCAATTCGTTCTTGAGTACCATTGTTTTACACAATCCTTTGCGCCGTCACAATCTTGAGTCTTTTATATTATTTTAACTGCACGCACATTCTTAACTTAATTGATCAACATCTTTATTCAAACCTAACCTCTTGTTAATTTTATTTTTTAATTTTTTTCTCTATATAAACATTCAACGTATCATTTTAAACTTGATAAAGATATGCAATATATCGAAAATTTGTAAAAAGATGTGTTTTTAATTGTTCATACTAATATACTAACATATATCATAATGATAAATATTTTGCCATGTAATTGATGCTGGATGTGGCAGAAGACTTTTACGTTTACTTTTTTTCACGATTACATGAAGCAAAGATATTTTTTAGATTGGTCTAATTAAGACTGGCCATTTAAACAATCAATATGCTTTACAATTTTATGTTTCATTTTAGTCATTACTTCAATTTGAAACAGAACAACAATATTCAGCAACTGCTTCAAGATTTATTCCTTCATTTGGCAAACGCAAGACTTCTGCTGATTTGGATCCAATTGTTGACAAAATTCCAAAAAGCACAATACTTAAACAGAGAGAATATTTGCAATCTCGAAATATTGATAATGTGAGTCAAATAGACTTTCAAAACATATAGTTCATGATTTCATATTCAAGATTTCATTAAAATTTTTATTTTTTCAGACTCATGATAGCGATTTACATTGTGAAGACAAGAAGACACAATCTACTTTCTTGACAGCAAGGGAGCAGCTAGTAAGTTCATGAGCTGTTTTTTTTAAATCCAATTTATTATCATGCTATTCAAGGTGTTTGATATTGTTAAAGCATAATTGAAAAGTCAGGGTTTCCAACAGTCCTGGAATTTCCAGATATCCTGGAAATGTCCTAGAATTTATTTTTATCCTGGAAAATGTCCTAGAAGTGCTATTTTGTCCTGAAATATCCTGGAATTCTGTTTTTTTAGCTAAGTGTGATTTTTAATTGCAATTTTGTCAAGATTGCCATTGTCAAGGGTATTAATTAACTAACTTTTCCTTCATGTCCTTAATTATCAATGCATCAGAACCACTTGCTTTTGAAGATTTCATTGCAATTGAGACAGATAAAATCCCTTTTTGCTCTATGAATAATTTTATAAGAGGTTAAACAAAGTATCAATTAGAAAGTTTGGTCTACTAGCACCATTAGGTGTAAAAATTAAAAAAAAAATTCAGAAAATGTGTTTGGATACCGTAATGCTTCGAATAGACGCCCGGGGCGTTTATTAAATTTTTTGAATTTTTATGGGGGCTTCTATTCGAGGGGGGCGTTTAAAAGAGGGGGGCGTCTATTGAATTTTTGTGAACTCTTCTTTTTCGTAAATATAAACTAAATATAAACATCGACAAAAAATATACGAAATTAAACTTCAAGATCATCGTCAATAAAGACAAAGTTTCCAACTGTTAGTTTAAAATTTAAAAAGAAAGGCGTCTATCGCAAATTTCCATATTTTTATACAAAATGAAAACATTGAGGCTGAAACAATGCAATGCAGTAGTTCTACATGCCTTAATTAGTGTGTCTCTAGAGAGGGGCGTCTATTCGAGGGGGGCGTCTAATAGAGGGGGCGTTTATTTAAAAATCTCCTGAAAAGGGGGGGCGTCTATTCGAGGGGGGCGTTTAAAAGAAGGGGGCGTTTAATCGATGCATTACGGTATTTAACAATAAAAATGGGTGGATGTTCTCACACTTTCAAAAATGGTAATTTGTGACATAAAGATATAAAACTAAATAACAGTATATCTATATTGTGAAGATAGTATATTATTTGAAAGCATATAGTTTTACTTTATAATGATGAGTGATCATTATAATGGTTTGTAGGTAATAAACAAACGAAAGATGGGAAGGTATGAGAATTGTAATGCAGTATCCACATCAAGTTATGGTAATATAAAAAAGTCTTTAGGAACCAGGTAAAGCGTTATTTTTGAAAGAGGCCTTCGCCTCGACATACATTGTCTTCAGTTTCCATTGTTTAATAAGTGAGATGTTGGGCTGCTGTGCCCCTATTAATTAAGTGAAAGATTTGATCATTTGGAAAACATATAGTTTATCTTTTTTCCTTAATACTTATATAGTAAATGAATTTGTGGAGAATGAAAATTCACAGAGTACAGAAAATTCTTTTCTCATTTTGACATGAACATTTGGAACCATGTAAGAAGCACCTTTTTCTATTTTTTTAGAAGAGGACTCAACTCAAAGTTCAAGCCTCCTGTGTGTAACCAGGATAAAGAGGACATGTGAGTAACGTGTTCTTTTTTATACTAAAATTATATCACAAGATTACACACTTGTTGCTATGCAATTATCAATGTTCAATATAGAATCCCATACAATAACACTACAAAAACAACTTTGGATTCAAAATATCAAAATTGTGAATGGATGAGAAATGTTGACCCTAAAATGGTTGAACTTATTGAAAATGAGGTTTTGATTTTCTTCGTTATATCACTTTTATAAAGTAGCTATGATATAAACTAAAATTTATTAGTATTTGAATTCTGTTGATATTACTCAAAAGTTACTCAAAATTTAGATAATGGAAAACAGTCCTGGAGTCTCTTGGGATGATATTGCTGGCCTGGAGTTTGCGAAAACTACAATCCAGGAAATTGTGATATGGCCAATGTTAAGACCGTAAGGCTATTGTCATAACCAATATTTTCATGCTTATCTTCAACTTTTTTGAGGTTTACTTGTTACTTATTAAGCACAATGCTTAGTTTATTTACGATTCCTGAGTTAGTGGAAATTTATGGAGTAACAGTTGAGGGAGTAACAAGTGAAGACCTAACAACAAACTGGATTTTTTCTATGTTTTCAAAAATTTTGGGTATCCTCCAATAAACTGATGAAGATGACATACATTAAAGACCATTTCACTTTCTTGCAGAGATATTTTCACTGGTTTACGTGGTCCACCAAAAGGAATTTTATTATTTGGTCCTCCTGGTACAGGAAAGACATTGATTGGTTTGTTTGTTTTGTTTTGTTGTTTGTTTTTTGTTGTTTTTTATGAGTTTAGAATTGCATTAGCCAATAATCACAAAGGCTGTTGTTAAAAGTGCATACATGTACAATATTAATTTATCAGACCCACCTACATTACACTTTATTGAAGCTTTATTATTCTTATTAAGGTAAATGTATAGCTAGCAGATCCAATGCAACGTTTTTCAGTATCAGTGCTTCGTCATTGACATCGAAATGGGTGTGTTGTTTTACATACTATCTTTCTTTTGATGATCTATACTTCCTTTACTTGTTATAAACCTTTATTGGATTTGTTTTTCCATTATTGGTTGGGGAAGGTGAAAAGATGGTACGTGCATTATTTGGTGTGGCAAGATGTCATCAGCCTGCTGTTATATTTATTGATGAAATTGACTCTTTACTCACACAAAGATCTGACAGTGAACATGAATCATCAAGAAGAATAAAAACAGAATTTCTCATACAACTTGATGGTGCAACATGCTCTGCAGATGATAGGTTGCTTGTTGTAGGTGCCACTAACAGGTATGTTGTCATGTAAACTGCTTTACCAAGTTACTCCAATTACATTCAATGTTGTTTGGACTTTTCACATATACTGCTCTCTTGAGGAACTGTTAGCCCATTCCAGAGAATGTCTTATTGAGTTATACATAGTATCACCAATGTTTGTTGCTCAGGCCACAAGAGTTGGATGAAGCTGCAAGAAGGAGACTGGTGAAAAGGTTGTACATTCCTCTACCTGAGTGTATGGCTAGAAAACAAATCATACAGAATTTGATGTCAAAACAACTAAATGATCTCACCGATGAAGATTTAGATTTGATAATGTCAAAAACTATAGGTTAGTTGGTAGTAATACACGCTCTTTTTTTTATAAGAACCAGTAAAATCTGACCTGAGGCTCACTGTTCTTATGTTTTGAGCCTTTTTCAGCCTGAATTGTTCTTATTTTATTCTTAGCTTTAAGAATACAGTTTCAAATTTCAGCCTCATTTTGTTCTTATTTATGGAACTTCCAGTAAAAATAGAAATACATATTTTTCAAAAACAACTGGTAAAAAGCATGGTTGCTGTTTGGAAATGACCCGATATGAGTATGCAAGGTGAAACAAAAAACAAAACAAACTTCTAAACAATTTACCAGTGAGAGAACTTCCATGAATTTTTTTTATTTTCCAAGAAAATTGAGGCTCGGGCTGTTCTTAATTTTTGGAATAATGATTTGAGCCTCAGGTTGTTCTTATTTTGTTCTTATTTTTTGGCCAAATCTGAGGCTCGTGTTCTTATAAAATTGTTCTTATAAAAAAAAAGGCGTGTATTGTGAAACTTATGCACACATTTAATCTAATAACTTTTACTGTTAATCTTATTGAAGGTTTTTCTGGAGCTGATATGGCTAGTTTATGTCGTGAAGCAGCTCTTGGTCCAATCAGAAATATCAATGATATAAGAAACGTGAATGCAGAAGATGTAAGTGTCAGTTGGTTTTGCGCATTCCATTCATACATTTGATCAAGTGTTGAAATAGAACCTACATAAATGTCTCCTGAGTGCTGAAATACTATAATTGATTCATTAATTTAAAGAGAATGAACTATCGTAAGGTCGAGAAAAAATTTTGTCAGCTGTTTTCTTTTGAGACCACCAAGAGGAAGTCGATCATTTTTTTACTTTGTTTGAGTGCATTTTTAATAATAAACATCTGCAATTAAATCATCACTAAAATATTTTAACTGCGCACTTTTTCTTCAATTATTAATCCAATATCACCCCTTCTAACCAAACCCCCGAAGAACTCCGAAATCGAGCGACTTAATGAAATTGATAGTTACCTTGTACTCAGTACGTGAAAATTGTCTGAGTATTTATTATCTGTGCTGGTTTGTAGTTTCTGAAATGATATCAATAAGATGAAATACAAACTGCTTGTGGTGCAACAAATGCATGCGTAATTCAGTTCTCAGATTAAATGATTGGTCTTGTTTAACCAATTTTCATATTGTTCTCTAACAAAACAACGTTTTATGATTCTGTGATTTAATATCCAAAGTAAGATTTAAAGCCGATTTTGAGAGAATGTAGCTGGGTTTCCTGGCTATAATACATAGGCCTTTAAAAGCTCTAGGAAACAAGTCTGAACAGGTAGATTCTCTTAGATTAAATCTCGCTCGTTCACATATTATTTTCGGCGCTGAAAGACCATACTTCATATTCATTACTTCTGCTCCTGTCTAAGGGCATGTTCATCTGACTAATCGTCACCATTAAACGTTAAAAACACTTAAGCAATTGAAAAAATTAGCCTTACTCTCACTAACCCAAATACAAGGTTTACACCTTAAAAGTCTGATGTTAACAAGACGAACATATTGTTAATATCCCTTGACAGTTGAAAGTTGTGAATCTTTTCTGCTTCAGACCTCATTGAGATCAATCTCAGCTGTGAGACTGCAAGTCAAACTGCACTGGACAAAAGAAAGTAGAGGCGATGGGTGGATATAATCAAGCGATCAACAAGATGATGTTACCTAGGTTTTATCTGGTTAAACAAGACGAATCATTTAAACAGGAAAATTATACGCGCTGTTATGCACGCCACAAGCAGTTTGTATTTCGACTTTATCACATCATGTTAAACCCTTTACTTAAGGTACAAATAAAAATACTCAGACCAATACTTAAATTAACTGAGTAAAAGGTAACTATCAATTTCTCTCTTATCGATTCTTCTCGATTAAATTCGAATTTGGGTGGGGAGGGGTATATACAGATGGAAAGAAAAGCTTGATTATATGTAAGTTTTTTAAACTGGGTGTTTGTCAGGCATTTGACATTGTTAATGAAACATGTAGTCTTCAATGGGCGCATAGAAATTTTTTGTTGACTATTTGTACAGTTGACTCTCTAATACTCGATTTCTTGAATTATTTACTCGGTCTCTTGACCCCTTAGGAACTTCTTCAGGCTAAATTCTCGAACCAGTTTAACCGATCCTTTGGCGGTTTTTCTCAATTATCTTGAATTTTCTTAAATAATTCCAATCTAGAACATTTTTGTTAATGTTCGAATACTCTTTTTCTTCCAAGTTTTTAAAACGAAACTCGCTATCGATTTGTCCTATTCAAATGATGGCACCCATGAAATGAAAGCTGACAAATATGTCTTTAGTAAAAGCAATTTATTTATAATTACAAATTTATGCAGTAAATAATGTTTTACCATAGTGAAAAAGTAATGTAAATCGAGTGGAATATACGCTTCCAAACAATTTTTTTTCGTATCCTGTCTACATATGAGACTTGATGTTTTGGTAGACAACAAGATAATAGGTTGCACACAATATTGACCTTGAAGTTTTTGTAATGGACTATAAAAATGTCAGCGATTTCATTTTCCTATTTATCTGAAAAACTGTCAGTATTTGGAATGTTTTTTGGAGACATTTTAAAAGAGTCTCTTCACCATTTCTTTAACAGAAAATTACAACTGTATGTTTATTCATCTGTTTTAGGTTAGAGCCATATCGAGCAGAGATTTTGAGATGGCTTTAAAGTCTGTACGACCTAGCGTTTCAGAAGACGACATGCAGGTTTATGTGAAATGGAATGCTTTGTATGGCTGTGGAGCTCCTTGAATTTCGAAAGAGTACACCTGTTGCTATAGTTTTAGGCCTCATTTTCGGTTGCTGGACTGTGTAGTTCATCTCCCTCTATTATTCCACTCACCTCGGTTATTATTGATATATTACAACTTATGGAACATCTCTGAGTTCTGTATGACTGAAATTTGTATTTTGCTATTTAAAACTCCAGCAAATTTTATTTAACACTTACTTCGTTGATTTTAAAATTTTATCAATTTCATCAAATGTGTGCTAACCTCCTGGTATGTGATGATTTCTAAAGAAGATACATTCGGGGAATTTGTTCTCAAAGCGATATGTATAACTGTAAGACTGCAACATTTCAACCCCTACGGTGGAGTGCTTTTCCTATCTTCTATGTTATGGTTTTTACTCTTTTTTGGTTAATCCAAGACTTCCATACATGGGCATAAACTCATTCTTGTTTTTGTTCGAAGCAAATTGTGAAGATGTCAATGTTTTGTATTTAACAATCAACAGTGCTGTTTGACACCCTGGATAAACAAAAGTTTTAAGAGGAGGTCAATACGTTCTTTCGCTGGATGGATGCATGATAGTTTTTTTCATACAAAACACTAGATCGTTTCTCTTTTTGACATTTGTTTTAAATGATATATATCTACAATAAAATTATCATAATATAACGTACTGTCACAAACTCTCAACCATTTGATTTAACAACTTAAGTCCTTAATTTGATTTTACAGTTACGGTAACAGATACTGGTTTAGGTTTAGCCTCGGGTTCTTCTTCAGCAACACTTGGCTGGGTATCAATGCTTACTTCCGACGTGACGACCTTCTTTGTCGTTGATTTCCTTCTTTGTGGGTCGATAGGTTCGTATTGTCGCGATACTCTTCGTTGGATTTGATACTCATCAAAATCAGGACCTTCTGCTGCTTGTCTTTTGTGCAACAAAGCTCGAATACGCTTGCGAACATCTTCTTTTTCGGTTGTCAAGCCAATAATACTTCGTGAATGACTGTCGTTTTGTTGCTTCAGTTTTTTCTAAATATTACATAAGGCTTACACAGTCAGTGGGCATTTTATCCCACCCCCACCCCTACTTCACCTTTCTCGTGATATTATTCGGAAGAAAATATTTGCCATTATAAGTGTGAGAAAATATTTGTGGTAACGATGGTGAGAGGGTATCAACAAACTACTATTCTTGTCTTCGAAGTTTTGATTATAATTTTTGATGTACAAAGAAAAAAAATAATGCAAAAACTTTTATGAAGTGGCTTTGAAATATTCATCCTGTGAAATTCTACAGCAACGGGCAGAATTGTTGTTTAGAGGTCTCGGTAAAAATGTATAAGGAAAACCATGGCCTTCCATCAATTACCAAAAACTATACTTGTTTCAAAATACTTCTGCAGCTACGATAATTGCTAAGCATTTTATTTGTGAATACCCTTAACATACATAAGGATAAGAAGGATGATGAAGAGAGAACTTGTAAAGTGTTTAAAACGTCTAGAAGTGGGCGTGTATTCTCATAAGTGGAAAAGAATAAAACCTTACATAAAACTCTTTTAATTCTTCAACTTGTGTTTGCAATGATTCAACTTGCTTTCCGCCTTTCCCGCTGATGACCTCATCGTGTTCTTCTTGAGCACCCATGTTTTTTCAATAACTTTTTTTTTTGTCAAACGAAAAACCCTGCAACCCTATTGATGGTCGACAAAAAACCGACTATTTTGAAGTTCTGTTTGACCAGAATTGTTATGTTTTGTATAAAAGAAACATCACTTTAAAAGTGTTTTTAGAATTAATTATCTTAAGCTGTAAAATAACAAAAAAATCTGCTTGACAAGAAAAAACTATTCTGCTCTTATCAATGAATATGTCAATAATCAGCCTTTTAGAATATGCACTTCTCCGTCTTGTCATTTCTGCTGTCGGGCAAATTCTTCGAATAGCTTAAACGATACTTGTTGAAACTCCTGGTGGTTCTCCATATCATGCCACTCGATCACAGTTTTATTGAGTTTTGAATAACAGATCAACACCTTGCAAAAGGAAGTTATTCAATGATTTTTTTGTTTTGGTAATCCATAGTATTACAGAAAATCCTCAGATCTGGAAAACTAATAATTCGCATGGATTTCAACTATTTTTCATGCACAAAAATTATATACGTCACGTGATGACTGTGGATAATAAACTTACGCAACAAAGAGGGTGTTGAGCGAAGTGTAAAGCGATGATGAAAGGTTTTGAAAGGAGTTTTGAAAGTCTTTTAACCCGCCATCCTCTTACCACCTACCCAACCGCTCCAGTCTGTATGCTTGAAAATGAATGGAAGGTGAAGACCTTATAATAATGTTTGAATGAACATGCAAATGCTTTTTAAACTCGATCACCCAAATAAATTTTACAAGGTTTACGCCATGAAGTTTTTGGGGCCTGAAATTGTCAGTTAGATGAACTATAAAATATCATGTTACTCCAAGATCTCTCATGATGACATCGTATTAGGAAAACCACATACGACTGAATTAAACTTGACAATTTGCCGTTCGCCACTGATAGTATAGTTGAGGTTTCTTCGGCTGTTTAAATAGAGTTTGACATAAAAGGGATTTAGCTGAAACCATGGTGATTTGGTGTCAGTTTTCAGAGATACTTGTTAAAGTATATTTTGTATCACGCCATGACAAGACTGATAAAATTTGTTTCGGTTTTCAGGATTAGGATTCGTTTCAAATATTTTGAAAGAGTCGTCCCCTACATTTCAACTATGAAGAAAATCTAAATGTCTTATTAACGTTCTTTTTTTTATAATGGTTTTATAATGGTAGGATCTGACATGAATATATGACCTGGTTACACGTAGCAACACATCAGGACTCTCAAATTTCAAGAGTTTTCAGAAATCACCTATCACTAAATGGATTTCACTTCGAGACATCAATAGGGACCTTACGAAACTACGACGGCAACGTGGACGACGACGTGAGGCAAACAAAAGATTCACCTTACTCCATAGATTTGCTTCAGAATGGAAGTCTATTTCACACTATACTATTGGGAAATGTTTTTAATTTTACTAATATCATTATTAGATTTGCACGTTCTACACACAACTTGAAAAGTAATATTTTGAAGTCGTACTGAAAACGAAGACGTGAGAATAGCAGTACTTCCGATAAAATTTCCTTGGTTCCTTCATGATTCTGTCTCTCAAAGATGAAAAAAACAAACTTCAAAGGCATTATAAATAAACTTCTTAACCCAAGTGTATAGTTTCTGCTTTTTGTGATTCATTGAAGATGAATATCTTGTACGTCGTCGTCCACGTTGCCGTCATACTTTCGTAAGTAAGGACTTTAAGATTTCACAACCGGAACGGGAACGGGAACGTCGTTCCGTAGTTAGGTTCTCGTTCCGGTTATGTGTAATAACGGGGATTAAGAAAGTGCGCGACTTCATAATGGCGCATTAAATTGTAAACAAACTCAGAAGCGTGAAAGACTGAAAGAGTAACAATGGAGAAAAAAGAGTTTTTACACCTTGCTCATTATGATAAAATTGTTGATGATGAAGAATTTTTATTACTTCTGGATTTAGAAAAATCATCTAATCTGTATCTACCATATTGTAGGTATAAGAAGTTCAGCTTGAATAATCTAGCTGAAGATGAGTATCTGGCTGAATTTCGCTTTGAAGAAGATGATGTTCTAATTTTCAGAACAACCCTAAAAGTCCTTGAGAAAATAATTTGTTGCAATGGCATGAACGTGTGTGTGGCCTCGAGGCACTATGTGTTTTTTTTTTTGAAAAGGTAAACCTCTACAGATACTCAGATATGGTACCTAGGTTTGCTAGGCCTGTACCTGAACTTTGTATAATAAACAATCTCAACCTAATTTATGACCGATGGAGACATTTATTGAGTGATATGAATCAGCTCTAGCTATCACCTAATAATCACCAAATCTTTGCAGACATAGTGCACAAAAGTGATGCCCCATTGAACAACTGTTGAGGTTTCATAGATGGAATCGTAAGACCTATATGTAGACCAAACGAAAATCAGAGGATTGTTTATAATGGGCACAAAAGTGTGCATTCAATCAGGGATATGTAGTAGCTCCTAATGGTCTAATTGCAAACTTATTTGGACCTGTAGAGGCATATGGTAGAGGGTAAGCGCCACGACAGTGGAATGCTCGGCGGTTTTTGCTCAGCAGTTTCAGCCATCTTTCTTCCTTGTGCGTTCACGTTTTCTCAGAACTTCAAAATGTGTGATTTCACGTTCGGAGCAAACAGAGCGAACTTCAAAATTTCATGGGCATCACCTCGCGCATGCGCAGTCAAACGATATTATGAAGTTCCCGTTCCCGTTTTCGAAATCTTAAAGTCCCTAGTTCCCTATATGGCAACTCTAGGTTTCATTTTGTTATTTCACAAATATAAAACTATTTACAATAAAGAAAACCAAACTATGTATTGTTCAGTAATAAATTTAGATGAATATTCCCCCGTCTTTATGTTTCTCGATGACATAACACACGAACCACCAACCATTGGAGAAAATTGTGAAATTGATAAATGAAGTAGCGAATAAGCTGCCGGGGATTGCCTCAATAAATATGATTTTTATGGTATCGATGCGTAATTTATTATTGTCTCAGTTTGGCCAATCGAGCAGACAATTCATCCTAAAAACAACAACATTCTTTACTCAGTTGTTACATACATTCCAGAAGGTTTCCAAAGAAACAATAATAGCAACTGTAACCTGTTCTTGGGAAGCGTTAGTGGCAGCAGAAGCGGCGCCAATGGTTCCACCTTCACTTTGCGGCAGCTCCATGTTGACTTCCAACCTGAAGGACAAGCACTGGTTATCATTACGTTTGCTATGCTACCTAGAGTTTTTGGGTTCAATTCCTACTCGATAAATTACCTTCACAATGATTGAAAAGTACATTGTGTGAAGAAAACGAATTCGGAATACAACCACCTGTAAAATTGTTTGGAAACATGAACAACAGTGGATAATAAAAACAAAAAACACAGACCCGTGCTCGTCAGCAACTTGCTGCATGAGGTTATCCACTTGAGTCTAACAAAAAATACCCATCAAACAGATAAGATTATTTATGAAAGATGGACTGAAAACTCTCTTAGAATACAGACCTGCGGAACGGATAGGGTGGTGGATGAACTCATGGTTTCATCCATGACTTGTGTTTGTACATCTAACTGCTCAAATTGCCTTTCAAACTTATCCATCATTGCTGATACCTACAAAAGAAATTTTTCCCATACAGAAAACACAATTAAACGAAACTGAGTGAATATGAAGAATGAGTGAAAACCTTTTCCAAGTCCATTGATTTCAATGCAGAATCCATGGATTTCACAACGCTTGACATGGAACCAGTCACCTACAAAGTAACGATTTCTGAAATCTCAAGAAAATTGACAAAATTATAATTTTTGTTGGTTTTTGCATACACGATTTCCTTTGAGATTGATCAAAATATGATACAGGCTGTCAAAACGATGCAAGTGGTATGTTTGCTAACAAGAGTCAAACTTATGAAAATTTTTTGTTTGATACACAGACAATATCTTGCATTACTTGTTAACATATGAGTACTTCATAAATTTGTTTATCAACAGCCAAAAGTTTCTAATTTCAAATCAAGCATGATTTAATCAGATACAAGAAGCTTTATGAAAACTTCAGGACGTAACTCATGATTGCAGATTCAGTCTCAATAACATTATACATCTCTCAAATTTTTACAAAAAATGAATTTTGGCCAAATCTGAAAACTGACTATCAAATTCGAGATTAGCAGTTTATTTTTTGTGTAGCAAATTTTGTAGGGTTCATGAAACATTGCACTGCAGCAGGAGGACGGGAAGTTTTTTGCAGTTTTCCGAAAGTCATTTCCATTTATTAACACCCCTCCCATTTATGATTTTTTTCTCCCTGTTTATTGACAACCCCACCCAAACTTGCTATGTTTCCCTAGTACCACTGTCAATTACCAGCTTCCAAATTAACACTTAAATGGTAAGAAATCTCCGATGTTTATTGGATCCTTTACCTGCTTCATAGTAACAGCTGTCTGTACTCGTTGAGACACAGCATCCACTCGCGAACTTAACTTCAGAAAGTGAAGCGCCTTTAAAAGAAGTTGAAAATGTTAACAACTCAGAAGAAATACCATAACTGATTGATAGAGTATGAATCATACATACTTGGTTCTTTTGTCTAATAGCATTTTCAGCATGTATTCTTGCACCATCAATATTTCCTTTTTGGATGGCCTAAAATATATTTTTGGATTTTAATACTTGTAAGAACATTTGACACTGTGTACAGTATTGTGTTATATTATTCTTGTGGTAACAGTGGGATTTGTTTGCAGACGTATGTTCCAAATGAAACTCTCACTTTTTTAAGTTTATTCTTCTCAGCCTTTTCTTCTTTTTCACATTTTTTTGAGCTTCTTTCAAGGTTCCTTGCAGCAAACTATGAGAAAGATATATGTTTGCAGGATGTGCTATATTTAAAGGAATGCAGAAAGAGAAACATTTTCACAAAAGTGAAAGTGATTTGGCCAATTCTGTAAAATGTTATTGTCAACATAGCCAGAATATCTGTGATGTGATGCACGTGACCAATACATGCCGACAAAATAATATCAAATGCTGATCAGCAGATTTAGTATAGCCTCCTTTGAGGAATACTATGAGAGAAGATCTAGTTTGTCTAAAAAATTTTAATATCCATGCTTAAAAATTAGATCATCTCATACTTCGAGTAAAAATCAATAAAAAAGTGATACATCAAGACAAACATTCAGTATTATATAAAAAAACAAATAAAAAAACAGTTATACCTTTAAGTTGAATAATTGTTCTTAAATTCAATAATCTTGTTAAGGATTGGTATGTTTATAATGTAGATTTGATATGGTAAAGCATTTTGGCTCATACACAAAAAGGGTACAAAATTGCTTCTTATAGCAACACAAAGTTAGAAATTAATTTGTCTGATCTCTAAAAATGGAGGCCAAAACACTCAACACAACACGTTATAAATATTTTTTTGCCCCCGTCATTGTTCATCACTGCATATTTATACATTACATTGTATAATTATATTATGTTAGTGTATTGTACCTACATCATCAGATAAATTAACAACAATGGAGCCACCCTTATATTTAAGGTCAGGCAATGTTAGTCCTACATTAACAACGAAAACTTTCATCAGGAAAAACTTTATAATGGAAAATTAGCCAAGTTACACAACCTTATTCTTAGTTCTATTTTGTTTGCTAACATGTAGGTCTCCAAAACACACATAACTGACCAATATAATATCATAATCTTCCCCAGAACTCACCGTTTTTTGAATAACCTCAGCCTATTTAGCCTTTTTTTATTTGAGGACATTTGGGAAGGGTGCACTTCTTGCATAATTTAGCTCATTATATATACTCAAAAGTTTGACCGCCAAAAGCCTTTCCAACAAATCTTGTTATTAAAATATTTTGTTGTCGCTTTAGTGACAGAAACATGTTGTGTTTAGAATACTCGCCTTTTTTTTCTCCTTGCCTTTTTCACCATCCCTTCTACTACTATATCTAGCGCTGCATAAAATTTAGTGATCATTAAAAGTCAGTCTGCCGGTCATATGGCTATACTAGTCAAGTAAAACTTGAAAAATGCAAAACATTCCATTTTACTGTTATTGTGAAGGGAGCTGGGAACTAAGATGCTTTTTAATTTAATTGAATAACACGGAAAAAAAAACAAGTCCTGCTGGTACCCAAAAGCGGCTTTCATATACTTTCGTTAAGTGAATGAATTCATATAACGAAGGAAATTTAAAAATTACCTTAGCAACAGTTCTCCCTAGCAATAATCACTTAATACCTATGCTTCATGCGACAAATTGCAGCCATCAGACTTTACGGTGTAAACCTTGTGAAATGTGTCTGGCTTAGTGAGGGTAAGGGTCGGGCTTAGCCTCATTTGTTCAAATATATTATATATTATATATTAAATATATATTAATTATTACTGTTTAAATGTATATATATAATGGTTGCAATTTGTCGCATGAACATACTCATATACCTAAGTTATCCTTCGTTGTCAATTGAGCACGGAAACTGATAAGTTGAGCATGATCTAGTTCATTTATAAGTAGTTGAGCATGTTTTTAAAGAGTACCTACATGCACGATTAAAGGCGTGTCTTGCCTAACTCTGGAAGTGTTATAGCGAGTGCTATCAATCAATCATCATAATTCACAAGACCTGATGGTACTTTCGTTTCAATAAAAAAAATTAATTCTGACTGGTCAAGTTGATCAACCATTAGAAAAATATATACATTGACTGCTGACCAGCCATTATTTACAGTGCTGCATATCTATCTGACAAACAGTAAACAACCAAATTCTATCATTTAACTCTCTCTATCAACATATATATTATATATATACATGCCCAAGGACACAGAATTTCCAAAAGACCTCTCTGTGTTTTATCATCCAAAAAAATACCATTTTGGCATTAATCCCTTTAACAACTTTCTTTACATCCAAAGCATTTTTGTGGAAAAAATAAGTAAATTGATTGCACAAAGGAAAGGATACTTTCGAGATTATTTCCACCACCAAACATTATTAAATATATACTAAACCTAGGAAAGAAATTGAAAGGAATTTTTTATGATAGTCATGGAATATGATAAACAAAATAAAACAGAGTAAATAACATACTCAATAGCTTATTGACAGTTTTTCAGCATTAAAACATATTATTCCTAGAGTTGCTGGACATATCCTTGCCCTTTGTGTTTGAGACACATTATAATATGATGTACAGTTAGGACCACTCGACCAAAACTTGTGATAAAAAAGCGCTTCATACTGCCTTTATAACAGCCACGACAAAGCGCATTCACAACTTTCTTCTGATTTGAGAATGCAAGATTGAGAAATGTATTGTAAAATCGTGAAAGAAGTAATTATCAATCTGATTTAATTTGTAACTACCTTACTGGTACTAATTTTCGCGGGTACTAATTTTCGCGCTATTCGCGGTTTTTTCCCAAAACCGCGAATATTTGTACCCGCAAAATTTTTAGGTTTTTGAAAACCGCGAAAATTAATACCCGCGAATTTTTTCTGGAAAATTGAATTTCTGGCACTGCTTCACATCAGATGTTTTTAGGGGTATTCGTAGAATCGAGAAAAAATCAAAAAAGCTGAATAACCGAGTAACTAGCGAAAACTAAAGCATATTTAGTCGATTCAACCTTATTTCGTTTCCTTATTCTCGTCAAAAAATTTCCATAATAACGGTAAATCGCGAAAATTAATACCCGCAAAAAATGTCAAAACAGAAAAACCGCGAAAATAAATACCCGCGAAACGCGATTTTTTTGGAAAAAAAATTTACCGCGAAAATTAGTACCATTAAGGTAGGACTCTTTACTGTGTACATTCACGTTGATTATAAATAAATTGTCCAGAACAAATCATATTACTTGTGTTTTTTCTATGAACCTGAGAATATGTGAATAGAATTCATCAAGATACAGATTGAAGCATGTCTTAACCATTTGTTTGTTTGAATTATTCATTCGAATGTTTCCCGAAAATTTAGTATTACAATGTTTGGTATTGTTATGTTAATGATTTTAATATATATAATCGTTTAATCGATACAACACACACAATAGCGCAATTTAATTTTACGACCATCATTATTGAAAAACTGATGCTCTAAATGTATCGCTATGTAGAAATTGTTTGTTTTCTTCTTTCTTCATTTTCTGAAAGCCAAAAGGGAAAATTTTAAAAAAGTAAAAAAGATCGTCATCATTCAATCGGATGTATTCAAATAGGAGAGTAAAATAAAATTATTGAGGCACAATTCTTTAAATAAATCACGGTTATTTCAGCGCTGAATTCTGGTCGAGTGGTCCTAACTGATGTATATTTTACAGACAATATTGTAACAATGTATATTATACAACCACATTTATATAGCTGCAAACTAAAATCATAACGTCTTAGATTAGAAAGTGACATAAAAGCATATAGCTAAATAAATTTTTTTGAAAAAGGTAAAAAAAAAAAAGTTAGCTAGATAAGAGAGACTACATAAGTTAACATTTTGTTACTTGTATGTACAAATACGCAACAAAGTCTTCTCCAATTCTTTAAAACAAGTTTCAAAGAATTAGTCAAAGAAAAACTGAACCTGTGTTTATAACAAATCTCATGTTTACATTTGCTTCTTTTCTACACCACTTCTACACCATAATTTTATTCTATTTACTCCACCATTTTGAATTATGCAGACTTCAGCAAATTACGTCATCGTCAATGATAATAATGTCCAGAAAGGATGGTGTATGGCCACCAGGGCGGCAAGAACATTCGTCTAAAAATCTCGTTTTATTTACAGTGACATCAAATGTAGTGTCATCTTGTATGACGAGGAACTATGAAACATTCAAGTAGTTATAATACATTTATTTATAATTTTTTGTACAGAAAATGCCTTTATCTATTTAAAGAGGGCGTTTTAAAATGGCGGAATCCAAGAAAATCGGAAAAAATGTAAATCTGGTTTTCATTTTGAAGAGGTGCTTGTTAGAATGTAGACGACTCGGTACATCCATCCGATCAGTCGGAAAATATGAGTATGACGGACGGATAGTGCGGGAAAATTTGTCGTCTCTGCGGAAAAGACATGGCCACATGTTTTTATGATTTTAATAAACTTCACGCGAAAATGGGTCGTCATGTATCTCCGAATCTGTTATTGTAAGACAAAAACATTACGAAAACGTTCTGCTGAATTCACAAATATAGGTTTGGAGAATTTACTTACTACATGGAAAATCACCTGTAAATAATGTTCATATTTTCTAAATTTACATCGATCAATTTTGATACAAAAGGATGATATGTGAATATTAAATTCGAATACCAAAGCCATTGATCATTGATCTGTAAATTGATTTGTGAGTGAATTACATGGTGAATTTTGAAGGGATTATTCATGCTTCCAAAACAATATTTAAAGGGGAACTAAACATAAAAAATCAAAATTAAATTTTTTGTGCCATTTGGAAGAATTTCAAAAATGATGAAAGTCAGTTTTTGAATTTTTCGTTCCCGAGATATTGCCATTTAAAGTTTTTGTTCAAGACTTGATCTCCATGGCAACGTGATATCACAAACGTTCATGAAGAAATAGCTGACATTATTTCAATAACTCAGGAAACTGCTAGAACTTTTGTAGGTATAGTGGCCAACACCTACACCTCCTATACATCGCAGTTTAATAATCATCACAAGTTTCTTTTATCGACAATGATATGGCTGTTCTTACTTTTTGAGCCTTTTTGAGCCTGAATTGTTCTTAATTTGTTCTTAGCTTTAAGAACAAAGTTTCAGATTTCAGCCTCATTTTGTTCTTATTTATGGAACTTCCAGTAAAATAAAAATAAATCTTTTTAAAAACAACTGTTTAAAAGCATGGTTGCTGTTCGGTAATGACCCGATATGAGTATGGAAGGTGAAAAAAAAAACAAACTTCTAAACCATTTACCAGTGAGAGAATTCAAGTCATGAGTTGTTCCTATCATGAATTGTTCTTATTATTTTATAAGAAAATTCAGGCTTAGGCTGTTTTTAGGTTTTGAAACATTAACTTGAGCCTCAGGCTGTTCTTATTTTGTTCTTATTTTTTGGCCAAATCTGAGGCTCGTGTATAATATAATATTGTTCTTATAAAAAAGAAAGCGTGTAGTCATAGTCACAGGACATAGTCATAGTCACCTGTGACTATGGTGTAGTATTATCATAACTTTGTAACTCACAATCTGTTTAATACGATAACGAATTTCGTAAAGCTTTTTGTTTGAATTTTGGTGAAACCATAGTCACAAGAAAGACTATGGTGAAACATTCTTGTAGAAGTACATTGCAAACTCCACCACATTTGAAATTATCAGTGGCTAAGGAATTGCTTTTAATTCGTAATCTAAAACAATTCACTTGGAAAAACCAGAAAAAATTAAATATTATTTTTCACTTGGAACATCTGTTCTTTGCATTTTTTTATGTATGTTTTAGCCGAGTTGAAATAACTTTCTTTCAATCACTGTCTTTTTTGTCCAAGTTTATAAGTCAAATATTGATATCATGTTGCCTCATGATGAACTAAACGGATTAAATCAAAGCTCCATCTAGATTTTGCCGTAAAAAATAGTCAGCCTTGCCATTATGGATTTAAAGTGTCAATGTCGGAATCTCTCTGCCGATCTGCCGACAGAAAAATATTTAAACTCGGCAATGTACTGAGTCGTCTACATTCTAACATGCACCTTTTGAAGAACCTCAGCTGACGGACAAAAACGATCGACCAAATGACTCAACAAAATGCATAGCTATACTAAACAGATTTGGCTTTTGAAAATTCATTCCGGAACTGCTTCCATAAAGCTTGGAATTTATTTTATGACAATAATAGTTCGATTCGTAAGCTAAGAAAAGGATTTAAGCTGCTTGTAGAGTATGCCAAAAGTAATTCAACTCAAGCAAGTTCAAAACAGTTAGCTAGAGAAGTGATAGAACAATAATAAGTTAGCATTATTTCTCCTTTAGCCTCACAGAATTTCAGTTCCATTGATTTATATGTTACTGCTGTTATGCTGTTTTGTGATGAGTTATTTGCTAGTGAACATTTGTGTTTGGGCGACAATTTTTTACGCCCAAAAGCAGTTATTGATGTCAAAATCAGTCTGTATTAGCCCCTGATTACAATAAGCTAAGTATTATTAGCCAATCAAATCATTGTTTCGATGAAGAAGCTTGTTTTTTTGTTTTATTTTTTATTTTTTGGAATGATAGCCTCTTCAGTTTCTTAAGGTACTGTTATCAATGAGGGTCCTGCGAAGGAGCTCCTAGAGCATTTAAAGCCCCCAATGTATAGTGGTAAATAACTGCAGTTGTGAAAATAGCAAGGAATTTACAGAGACGCCAACTAATTTTTTCACAAAGCGGGTGTTTCAAATTATAGTGATCTGCTTAGTTTAGAGTCTTATCTATATATTAATAGCCGATTCTCCGTCTGTCTGTCTGTTTGTTTGTTTGTAAGTCACGCAAAATGGTAGATTGAGTTGTGAGCGAAATTATTTCTTTTTTTGTGCGCGACGTGAGTTCGAAACAAATACATTGCAACCCCAATCGAACGTGACTTTTTTTGGGTGATGAACTAATAGGAATAACGTTTTGTTTTTATTATTATTGTTAGTTTTATACTCCACGTTGACTTGGCTTTGAAAACAATACATCAACTAAATACAAAGAAACTAACTGATTAAACATTTTGGACAAAAAGCAGCAACGGCAGAACGTGGCAGCATATGTTCGGTTTGCCACTAACTCTTGCCTGACTGTCTGAGACGGGTGAACTTTTTTTTTGAGCAATCAAAATGTTTAAAAACCGATAGGTAAAAAAAGAGTATCATATCAAAACAAAATATTTTTTTTTTTTTTTTGCTTTTGTCATAATAGTTGTCTTTAATCGATTTCTTTTAATCTATTTTATTTTATATCAGATCGAACGTTTTTTTTTATTCACTTGATTCATTTAGCACGTGCCTTTTCTTCTCTCCTCCCGTGTGATCTTTTTAAGAAGAGAAACCATTTCCCCCTTACGTTTGATAGCACCCATGTTAGAGCGCGTAACTTTTTTAAAACAAAAGTTAATAAAAAGTTGAAGTTTTCTCTCTATACGTTTTGAGTGTATTGTTACACTGATAAAAGATTGGTTTTACCAGAGGTTGTGACTTCGAATCCGCTTCTGGTTGAACACAAGTTGTACGAGCCGTTTATAAGGAAATTTGACGTTTATTGATACAGTGATACAGAGCAGGTGGACATGGGCGGCGAGCGACGCCGCCTTGGCGGCTAGTTATTATTATTATTATTATTAATTTATTTTGGTAAAGAAGGTCGAGAGCTATATACAAATCATATATAAGATATACATATATACAACTAATATATATAAGGCAGTGAATCACTGATGTGGACCTACTAGATAAATAAACAAAAAAGTAAAAAGCCCACAAGATCACAGAAGACTTAGATTAAATTTGGGCAATGTGGAAAAATTAGACTTGAGAGCTAGCAAAGAGAAAAAGAATTTGGAATCTAAAATTTAAAAGTAAAAAAAATGTATGTGATAAAATATCGTAAAAATATAAAATACTAGTTAAAATGACTTTAAATTAAATTGGGAAAATGGTGTAGACAAAACTAGAATTGAGAATAAGAGGCAAAATCGCGCACATGGGAAAACTGTGAGCCGCCCCCATGGTGGGCGGTGAGGGGAAAATTTTGATATTGTGACCTCCCAGATTGGCAGAAAATGCATTTTTAGACATATTTATTGGCATTGCTACTCCGGCTCGGTTCAATGTCTCTATTATTTTTTGCTGACAAAGCTATTATATCATTAGTAATTCGATACCTATAGGTGTTTGCCACTACACATACAAAATTCTAGCAGTGTATCACTAATATTTCTTGATTTATTTACACATTTGCATGTAAGCAATTTCTTTTTTAACATTGTGATGTCACGTTGCCATGGCAATCAAGTTTTGAGCAAAAATTTTAAATGGCAATATCTCGGGATCAAAAATGATTTTTTGAAAATTCAAAAACTGACTTTCATCATTTTTAAAATTCTTCCAAATGGTACGAAATGTTACAATTTGGATTTCTTTGAATTTCGGATTTCTTTTGTTATGGAACAACAGTCTTGTTGTAAAACAATAGCGCTCGCGAAATTGGCGAAATTTAATTCCCCTAAAGTACAAATGTATATCTCTATTATTTAGCCTTACCACTTATTATTGCATATTTAGTTGGTTTATTCTTTTCTATTGTTCCTTCTCAATGTCATGTAATGTGTTGTTTTTTTGTTGTTGTTTGTTCCAATTGTCATTGACTTAGTTGTCATTGTATTAGTTACTAAACAATAATACAGATGATTGGCTTTTGCCATTGATCCAAAAGTTGTACCCCATTAACCCCAACATGGCGCTGCGATTACGAGATCAACCCACGTGGAAAGAATTTCTTGTCAATGCTGGCATTCCACCCAGAGAAGCTGACGAATACGCAACGATCTTCATAGACAATAGAGTAACTGAAATTGTTTTGCAAGACCTAACTAATGAACATATGCAGTCTCTTGGCATTAATATTTTAGGAGACATTCTTGCTATTCTCAGACATGCTAAGTCATTTACAGCTACAGAGACTCCTACCAGTCCTGCAGGAGCATACAAACCACCTCCTGCCACGGCCAAATTACCAAAGATTGCCACTGAAATGACTCATCCTCAGTTCCGCAAATTTCGTGTTGATTAGGACGTTTATAAACGCATCACTACCCTTCCTGACAACCAAGTAGCTACCCATCTATATAGTGCATGTGAAGAAGAAGTGCAAACCAGTTTAATAAACACTAACCCAACTTGTTTGAGTCTATCTGAGGACAATTTATTGCAAGCCATTGAAAAAATTGTTACAAAAAGTGTTAACCCCGCCGTTCATCGAATGAATTTCCAGAAAATCATCCAACAAGAAACCGAGAATATTCAAGATTACCTTGTACGTCTACGATCCTCTGCTATCGATTGAGAATTTGAGTGTCCTTCATGCAAAACCGATTTATCGTCCATAAGCATCAAGGACCAATTCATCAGTGGAATCTTCAACGAGGTGCTGCAAACAGATATTCTCGCAAAAGCCAGTCATCTAAAATCGCTCGAGGATGTTGTGAACCACGCTAAAGCCTTCGAAGGTGCCCTTCGTGATCAAGCTGACCTACATAACACAGCCACCAGCCATGCTGCTCGCATATCTGATTATCAAAAACAGAAGAACAAGCCACCCCAGAAAGTTGTGTTAAATTCCTTGATGAAAGTGCTGGCATTATGAAAATGGCATCTGACAGATACGCTGTGATCCATAAGTGTGTTCCGATTGAACGTGCTGAGACTGATATTAATATCAACAAAGGAATAACCACATCACCTGTGATAAAAAGAACACAATTTCCCTTAGTTTTATCTTGGGCAACGAGTATTCATAAAGTACAGAGTTTGAGTGTTCCTGAAGCTGTTATTAGCTTTGACTTACAAAAGCAAAGGCGGTTTAATCCTGGTCAAATGTATGTTGCAATGAGTCGAGTTACTAGTTTATCTGGCTTGTATTTAACTGGAAAGTTTGACAAAAATGCCATTAAGGCCAACAAAAGAGCTTTCACGGAATATGAACGGACCTGTTCAATTGAACATTTTTCCAGACAGTGGAGCCAACATTTGTCTTGCTGGTACTGGTCACCTTCCGAAACTGGGGCTACGTCCATCTCAACTAAACCCGTGTCACAAACGTGTAACTGCTGTCGGAGGCTCTACTTTAATCTGCAAGGGTTGGATTAATGTCTTCTTCAGCATTGCAGGTAACTGCACCAAACAACCTCTCTACTTCTGCGATAAAGTCGACCACATCTACTTCAGCAAGCAGGGATGTATGGCGACCAAAATCTTACCACCATCATTCCCCCATCCTATGCCATCAACTACTGTCTGCTCCGTTCAGCCAATTGAACCGACCGAACAAGCAACATCGATGATTCAACCACAGAGCCAGTCAGTTGTACGATGCACCACACCACCACCGAAGCCAACAGAGCTGCCATACCCCCCCAACTGCAGAGAATATACCGAAACTTGAGTCGTTCATACTTCAGCAATTCGCATCCAGTGCGTTTAACAACACAGCACCATTTCCAGCCATGAATTCACCACCAGCTCACATTCATTTAAAGCCCGATGCTGTACCCTATGCTCGACACACACCAATACCTGTGCCACACCACTGGAAAACTGACGTGAAGGAAGGCTTAGATCAAGACGTTGACCGTGGTGTTATCTCCCAGGTTCCCATCGGTACTCCCGTCACATGGTGCAGCCCCATGGTCATCGTAACGAAAAAGAACGGTGCGCCCCGTCGTACAATTGACTTCCAAAAACTAAATGCACAATGTCTACGAGAAACTCACCACACACAGTCTCCATTTCTGCTTGCTTCGCAAATTCCACCACATTCTAAAAAAACTGTTATCGATGCTGTAGATGGCTACCACGCCATCAAACTTGATGAGGACAGTCAACCCCTTACCACCTTTATTACTGAATGGGGTAGATATATGTATTTACGCATGCCACAAGGATTCGTAGCATCTGGGGACGCTTATACACGTAGATACGATGAAATCATCAAAGAAATACCACGCAAACTGAAGATCGTCGACGACACCCTGCTTCATGACACATCCATTGAAAACGCATTTTACCACACTTGGGATTATTTAACGCTTTGTGCCAACAATGGTATTGTTGCCAATGCTTCCAAGTTCCAGTTTTGTCGAGACACCGTGGATTTTGCAGGATTAACAATCACACCAACTGGGGTAGCACCATCTGCTAAAACTCTTGCTGCCATCCAAGACTTTTCTGTACCGACGAACATTACCGGTGCCAGATCATGGTTTGGCCTTATCAACCAGATTGCATGGGCATACTCTATCAGCCCCGTAATGGAACCATTCAGAGACCTGATCAAACCGAATCAACACTTTTACTGGGACAACAATCTCACCAAAGTCTTCGAGGAATCCAAAAGTAAAATAATTTCCATGGTCAAAGATGGTATTCGTACTTTTGACGCATCACAACAAACCTGCCTTCAAACAGACTGGAGCAGAGACGGAATCGGGTACCTCCTGCTACAGAAACACTGTGAATGTTCTCTCGAAACACCTGTTTGTTGCAAAGAAGGGTGGAAATTGATATTTGCTGGATCACGATTCCTGACACCTACCGAAAGCCGGTATTCACCAGGAGAAGGGGAGGCCTTAGCTCTCGCATGGTCCCTTAAGCATTCTTGCATGTTTACACTCGGATGTAAAGATTTAATCGTTGCTGTCGACCATAAGCCGTTATTGGGGATCTTCAACGACCGTGATCTCGACAACATCACCAACCCTCATCTCCAGTGCCTTAAAGAAGCAACCCTACCATGGCGATTTCGCGGAAATTAATGATTATACAGATTATCAAATACGTGATTATCAAATTTAATCCAAGAATCTCGCAGGAATATTTTGTTCGGCTTTTTTGTCCATTTTTCAAAGATTTTTACGAGCACCGCTTCCAGTTTTTGTCTATAACTTTTTTTCTACTCAATCAAATATATAAGAAAAATGATACACCAAAATATAGGTAAAGTAACTATCTTTCATAATAATCCAATCGAAAGATATTTTTTGTGAAACATCGACATACTTTTTTTTGACTCACCCGGTATATGTAGTATTTTCATAGTATTTTACTTTACTTTACCAATTTATTTAATGTTGGTTTTACAATAGTAAGATAACTAATCTACACCAACTAAAATGAAACATAAAAGGACAATATGAATAATAGTATTTTTATGCACTGATGATGGACGTAGTCCAAAAAGCTTATGCTAAATAAATAAATGTAGAATTTTAAATCGTTGTTATTTATTATAATAATAGAAAAATATGACAATATTATAACCTACAAATATTACAGGCGCAAAGTTTAAGTTGTATGGTTTTCTTTTCAACTGTGAAAGACAGATGTGTATGTAAATTTTGAGCAAGTCATTTTTCACTGTTTTTACTCACCTTTACTTTACTGGGATACTAAGGCATTCAAGTTCTCATTTTCACACTATGATGTATTCATCTATTCAGCTATTGTATGTATCACGCTTTTGTCTGAGGTGTTTCCCATTTAATTACATTACATGTTACATTAGCGGCCGTTGATCAGTTTAACCCACCGAAGTAAAGCTCAGGTTTCCCTTTTTCTAAAAAAAACTGCCCTTTGGATGTTCATAATGTGCCCTTTTTCCTTCTGCCGGACGCTGCCCTTCCATTCTAGATGAGATCCTGATCATACTCTTTTAACTTTATTTCTAGCTGTCAAAGATACATTTCTCACTGACATGTAAAATAATCTCATATGTAACCTTATGTTTAGCCTTCACAAACCAGTCCAAAAATATTGTGAAAATATAATATCATAAATCATTATATACTATAAATCATGTACTCGAAAATTGAGAAAAAGGACATACTCCGCTTGATTTTTTAAGGCAAATATGGTATGACACTCAAAAGCAAGTTTACTTTCACTATAAAACCAAAACTTCAGAGATAAAAATTTAAAATATTGGAAACTAATGAAACACCAAACCGATAGTATTTCTTGACACCTTTGTACTTATAATTACTTTCATTTCCAGTCTAATTTTGACTTTGGCATTAGCATCACCATCCATTTTGAGTAACCAAAAATAGCAAATCATGAGCGAATATATCATTACTGTTTCTTGTACATAAGTGGAAAGAAGTATTATGTGCACTCTTCAAAGTCCTGCTTTCAATTTCTTTGCACAGTTTAGAAATATTTCAAAAATGTTTAAATATTTTAAGGGTCCAAAATGATATTTCAAGGGATGAAAGAACTTGCAAAATTGTTAAAGACCTATATTTACAGTTTTTGGAAATTATGTTTCCTTGGGCAAAGCATAATTATGATGTAAAGATAGTATTTTTTAAGTGTGTGTAACTTCTGAATTAGTAAATACCATGACTTCATCCTTCTATCAATCAACTCAGATAGGAAGCCCTTACTCCATAGTAACTTACAAAGATATGACATTAATCATATCTAAAGTTATTGCAATGAGAAGTGTTAGCTACTATCTTTACGTCATGCAATCATAAATTTGCTATAACGTTCTAAAAACAAAATATCTCAAAAACTATAAATAATTATAATACTGAAAAGAGGCTTGTTAAAAACAACTTGTTGAGCTCTATCATATTTGTAAATATCATTCTGGATGTTAGAATCCCTTCAAATTATTAATTTCTTTCTATCTAGTGTTCTCTACATTTCAAGTTGGTTACCACTATTTCCACTACTCGACTGTTTTTTTGTCTTTCACTATGTTTTTTTTTATATATTTTCTTTCATTTTATTGTCACCTTTAGTAATAATATGTTCTGGTATGGTTATAGGTATAATATAAAAAATCGTTTCAAGATGATGTGTGGAGGGAAAAGCGAGAACAAACCAGCTACTGAAGAAATTCAGAAGATTATCGAAACAGTAACGATTCATTTTTTTTTTTTCTTTTTTGTCTTTCTATTTTTGCACCAGCTGCCGTTATTATAGTTTCTAGTTATATGTCGAATTCACACTGATCATTGATCACTAACAACGTGGTTATTCATTGGAAGAAGGATCTAAGTATAATGCATAGAAGAAGAAGAAGAAAAACTGGAAATTCACACTTGAACATTGATTATTGCTAAAGTGCTCTTGGATGAAGCAATAAGCAAAAAACACACTTTTTATAAGAACATTTTATGAAAACACAAGTTTCAGATTATGGCCAAAAAATAAGAACAACCTGAGGCTCAAATCATTGTTCCAAAAATTTAAAACAGCCTGAGTGAATTTTCTTGTAAAGTAAGAACAATTCATGATGCAAATTCTCTTGCAATTCTCTCACAAGCTGCCGATAAATAGTTTAGAAGTGTATTGTTTTCACTTGTGACTGTTTTCTAAGTAATAGTAAATGTGCGAAATATATTAATGATAGCAGGGCTTGTGACCTACTAAAAAACTTGTGCAATCATTATGTTTATACTGACTATACCCATCCCCGCAGTTACAATTCATAACCTAAAATATTCATTCCTGATTGTCACACATGTCCCACAATAATAGTTTTGTTAAATCTAATCTGGGAAACACTAGAATTGTTTCTGACACAAGCCTCCTTTACAATCAAAATGTATATAAAACAAAAATCATATAGCAATGAATATAGCAAAGTGCACAGACCTCGTGTGAAAACATGCCACATTTTGGAAAAAAGTAAAGTATCTCCCCAAGCTCATTTACCATTGATTCCCAAAAGATTATTGCTTAAGAATTTAGAAAATCAAATTGTTTGAGCTATTTTCAGTAGGTGAAGTCACTTTTTCGTACACCTACATTTCAAATTTTTCGAAATTTTTTGCATTTTTCCATGTTTCATCTCATGGCAGTAATTGATGGTTTTTGCTTATAATTGGTCTATTTTGTTTGCTTTGCTATACCAATAGTACAAGGTACCTCTAAAACAAAAAAAATGAGTCATATGGATTCATAAAAATCTTAATACGGTATGTTTTGTGCAAAAAAATCTATTGTTTTCGAAAAGCCTCTCTTGAAAAATACACATTAAAGGAAAGTATTGAGGTATGTTTTCGATTTTTTTTTTTTTCTAGAGTCCCTTAGCAGTGTTAATTAGGAAACATACATTAGATTAATTTTCTTTATACTTCTTACATTTTTTTGTAGTTGCTGAGTTAAAATTCATTTTCCGTCCGTCCGGAACAAAAACACATGTTGTGATACTATTTCTATAAATGGTTTGCTGATAAATAAAACTGCCCAGGAAAGCACTTTTTTTTACATTTGAAGTTTGAAAAAGTCTAACAAAGCCCTATTAATCAAAATCTTCAGTGTTGAATATCTTCAGTTATGCAATATGAGAGTTTAAAGCTAATTCTGGTGGTTTCAGGGCATTTTTTACTATTTTCAAGATATCTTCAACAACACATTTTTTTTCTCAAATTTTGAGTCATTTTGAAGAAAAGAACCATAATTTCTGTACTGTGGAGAATTTTTAACTTTTCGGTTTTGAAAGGTATAAGTTTGAAGTTTCTCTAAATTTTCATTGCTTCAGAAAATTTGTCTATAACAGACAACTGGTGTAGGACCAAAGAAAAATGTATAATTATGCTTCTATATCTACTTATCCTATTTTGAAAGGTATCGGTTTCGAGTTTTTCTCAATTTTTGTTGCTTCAGGAATTTTGCCTGGAACTGACACAAGTTTAGGGCCAAATATTGCTGTAAATATACTTCTATTTTCAAAAATTTATTTAGGGTTGATCTATCATACTATATATTGATATAGATTCATTTTTCAAACAATTTCTGTAAATAGTTTATTAGAAATAATATTTGTTACAATTTTATCCAGCACTGGAGTATTTGTTCCGGACTGACGGAAAAGTTCAACAGGCCACAACAGGAAAATGAGTTACATTAAAAACTTAACACTACCATAGATTTTTATTCTAAATTAGGTGTTTGCTTTGATATAAAGAGAAATACAAGATTTCCATTTTCCACAGAGTTATTCTATATAATGTTTTTGTTCCGGACTGACGGAAAAAAAAGTTAGATATAGAACTGAGGCGTGTGTACCTTTAAAGGGATGAGCAAAGTCACTCTTTCTACTAGGTTTCTCAGCAAAATAGATTGGTTTTATGATTTAGTTCTTCTCATTGCACATCAGGCTTCAATTTTAAGGAATAACCCTTCTTAAATCTTGAAATAGGCTTTTCTATCTAAAACGTTTCATTTAGAAAAGATTTTGCAACTGCCAATATTTGTTCTATTTTATAGATTTCAACTATTTGAATTACTGTTTTATATCCCTTAGGATATATATTCCACTTTTCAATAAAAAATTCATGTGTAGAATCACAATTTGTCCTTTTGTTGCATCTAGTCTAAGTCCAAAATTTCAAATTGGCACGCGTTTCATACATTTTTAACCCTTTTTTCCAACTTTAAAGAGCTATAACTTTTGATTGTTTCAAGCAAATGACACATATTATAGATCATTCCATGGGTCATTCCCTCTTTTCTCCCACTTCTCTTGCAGCAATGTTTTGCTTCTCTGCATATGTCAGTTGCTGTCTCAATCGAACAAAAATATATACAAGGTTAATACTTGACCGGTTAATTTGCAATCACTTTGATAACCAAATTCCTATTTATTCTGAGCACCTATTAGAAAATTTTCCTCAAGGCAAAACATTTGTTGTTAAGATCTGTAAAGAAGATATGCTATCAAAATATTTTATTTTTCAAATTTTCTACTTATCCTAGGTGAAAGATCAAGTTCAAGCGAAAACAAATGTGGCGCTCGATCCATATATGGCCGTCTCATACTCCACGCAAGTTGTAGCTGGAACAAATTTTTTCATCAAGGTATTTTTTTTTATTTTTTTTTTTTTTGTAAAAGACATGAAGGATATTTGTTTGTTCGTTTTTTTCAGTACATTGAAAATTAATGATAACAAATTTTATCTTAATTTTGATGTGATTCTGATCTTTGTTGATAGTATCGAATATATTTAAAGAATGTTGGAAAAAATTAAACTATTCTCATAAGCAATCGAACTTCAATCTAACTGATATTGTTTTGATTTTACCAGGTGAAAGTCGCTGATGACAAATTCCTTCATTTGCGAGTATTTCGTCCCCTGCCACCTAATCAAGACAAGTTGGAAGTACATAGCTTGCTAGAAAATAAGACCGAAAGCGATGTGCTAGAATATTTCTGATTTTTTTAAATTATATGATGTCGTTAATTTATCTTTTTTTATGAAGCACCATATTAACATATGTATGCCATTCATTGTTGTTTTTCGTTGATAAATTTCTTCTTCTGCAAGTGTCATGTTTCTATGGAAACGTCTTCGGTTCTTGACTGAAGAAAGGAATTGGATAAGTAAGATTATTTTGAATGGACAAGTTGATTTGCACTTGGCTCTTGTTATGGTTTACAACACGCGATACATCATCATCTTTATCAGAATACATTTTTATCAGATGACAAGCGTAGTTTAACTACCATCTTTAATCCCCTTTCCCTAATTCACTAGGCACTGAAATCTTACATTAGCGGACAAAATAAGATTATAAATCCGACTTGCTTGATCGTTTTGCTTTGTAACTATTTCTTTTACTGAGAAATACTTATCTGCCAAAACATGACAGCAACGAAGACACGACGCACAATCGTGAACATTTAACATTTGGTCGTGGTTAAAGAAACCTGGATACAGCAGTGTCATTTTTCCCTCAAAATTCAATAATGAAAATTTTGGCTAATCAATATTTGGTGACCTCAGTCAAACAAGGTTCAATCGATGAGTGTGTACGATGCAGAGATAGTTGTTTGACTAAGGTCGTGATTTCTTCTTCAAAACTTTTTAGCATCTAGATGTTGTTTAAAAGTCGGTTTCCAGTTAGCTGCACGACTACGTGAGCTGATCGTTGATTCACTCAGTAGTTTGAACGATTTGAACTACCAGGTGAAAAAGATGATGCCATCCGATCAATAGGCAGAATGAACAGGTTATCGACCTTTAGTTTTATAATTTTTTGGAGACGTGGTGGAATAAAACAGGTTTAATTCATTAAATGGAGATATTTGATGTAGCCGAGGTTTCATTTATCATTTCTAGTCGAAACAAAGAAATGGAATATTAAATTGTTTTTGAAGCAAAAAGAAATAACTTCGTGATGGTTTTCAAAAAACTTTTTTTTGATGTTTAACTGTGAAAAATTGAACAGTTCATTTTTGAAAATACAAGCACGTTATTTCCAGGTTGTTGTTGTTTTGATGTTATTATGTTTTGTCCTTCATAAATGAAGAGATAAGTGTTATGTTGCCAGCTTGAAGTTGACAAGTTGTCGAAGTGAGTGTGTTGTTATTTGTCTCGATGGGAAATTGGCTTCTAGAAATTCTTTCCTTTTCGGGCGACATACAGCAATGAGGTTGAAAAATCGGAAATTTCTTATTCGTGACCCTCCTTCTTAGTTGTTTTAATAAGCTGTTCTTAACAAGGTAAGTTAAGAAGGATACAGACAAGTGAAGGAGGGATTGTTTACGTGATGAGCAATGAGTATCATTTCAAACCTAGGAGGATAGAAAAGAGAAGGAGAAACAACTCAAATTTAAAGCCTATTCAAACTATTCAAATTTTGCATTGTTTTTAAATTGAATAGAAACGTAAGCGCGATGCGCTCGTCCCAGTTTTTTCCGCGCAAAAATGATGAAGTTCTATTTTCTCCTAATTGAAGCCTATATCAAAAATATACTAATTTATCCCCTGAGAGACCACTATTAAGCTTTTATCTATTGAAAATAGACCGATATGTCCCTCACTGTGGGTTTCAAAACATTCGGCGTCAAAAACCCGAGAGGAAATTTATAAAAATCGCCATTTTGAGCTTCGACAGGAAGGTGCATGTGCTCTCACTGATCATGTTTTTTTTTGAAGAAATACTTGTGCGTGTGTTTTGCGTGATTTATATAATCTTTCTTATGAATTTATCTGTCAGTTTCTTTTTATTTGAACAGTTTTGATGCAGGATTACGTAAGTTATAAGGATTTGTTTCACAGTGTTTTTACTGTCGTTTTCTTAATATATTTTGCATAAATTAACTTTCAAAAATTTTACTCAGTCAGCATTATGTTTTTACTTACAGCTCTCTGTAATGCCTCTCTGTTATTACTTTTGATTAATACTGTTTCTGTTCTCCAGGAATTCATTTGAGAAATATTTGTTGTATATAGTTAAAAAATAAAAAGTTGGTTGCTCATGGATTTGTCACTTTTAGGTATTTCACTTTCTCTTGCTTGGTTAAATTCTTTGACTTTTGAACATGTGTGTTGTTGCTAGCCACTGGCAACTTGGTATATTGTAAATGCATATTTTTCCCTTTCCTAGAGCATATAATCTAGAATTGATATTGTCAAAAATTATTAAAAAAGAAGAAAAAACGACCATGAAGGAGTGTTTTGGTGTAGTAGTTGAACATGAAGAACCAAATGTGTACCCTCAGTAACCTCTGTAGTATTTAGTAGCTTCGCAAGAAGAGTTCAAAGGATTGAATCACAACAACCTAAGTATGTTGGGGATGCTCCTGAATTTTCAATACATGATGATTCGTGTGATATCTGTTTTGTGCCTGCTAAAACATCATTAAGATTAAGTGAGAATTAGTAAACAAACATAGCATTTCTACAAGAACAGCAAGACCACGGAACTGGTGATTTTAAAATTGACTCAGAGGAAGAAATAACAATAGAGCCCCTGGATGAGTTTAACGAATTCGAAGAATTTAAGATAAAAGTCTGGACGATATTTTAGTGGAAGATTTTCAAGAGTAAAATCTGCTTCCCCTGAAATCACATTTATTGACGAAAAATATCGTGAAGTAGCTGGACTACGAAACATAGTCACAACTGAGCTTGTGTGTCAATCGTGTGTCAAATGTTTTTAAGAAGAAGTCGTTCTTCGAAAAACATATTTGAGATGTGCTAAACTATTTTATATAGCTATTATTTTTTTGCTAGCTACCTAGTGTAGTAGCTACCCACTGTATTATTTTTTATTCATGTGAAAAAAGTTCTTCATTTAGCTAGGTGACCTTATAGTGTTTTAGTTTGTTAATGATGAGGTCTCAAACTATGACTGTTTCAACCTTTCTTATATTTTACTGGTTCATCTATATAAATGTTTTAACTCCATACTAAGGTTTTACTTTCAACTGTATATATGCATGTTTAAAGGTGTACAGATTTTATATGTCCTGATGATGATTTTATTCGACGTTTTTATTTAAATCTTGTTATCTTATTTTACTTTGAATTTTAAAGTTTCCAAGATGCATAAATTCGGAATTGATTTCTTGTTATATGTTTTGAAACTATGATATCCATGATTATTTTAATAATATATTCCCCTCACTGTTAGGAGAAACAGTTTGTGATCAAAAACTATTACATCATGAGTTGGTGTAAGCCAATAACATTTCGCCCGGATTGTTTTTTGAAAAACCAATCGCATTGCTACTGCTTAAATTATGTTAAATTATTTCTTTGTTCAAAGAAAGATTATGCAGTTGACCGCTAATTTTAAAATTTAGATTTGAATAGAGCCACACGCTAGCGCATCGAGCTTATTACAATGGAAAAACTAGAGTTGTTTCTCCTTCTCTTTTTCTATCCTCCTAGTTCAAACATACGTAAAAGATTAGGTGAAAGTCATTAATTAGGATAAGTAGTTGATGCAATGGAAATCCTCCATCAGGATATGCAAGTGATCCTTTTTGCTTCTCGTTTCGTTTTCCCAGGGTAGCTTTTGATCCGTTTCTGGTGGAATAGTTTTTGATCAACTTTTGAACATTTTTTTGAAAAACGTGGCAACTATGAAACATTCTGAATCATAAATTGCGTTCAATGAAAATCCGAGTTCTTTGAAGACGCCATTAACTTTTCAAACATATAAAATTGGTCAAGCTGGCCATATGAAAAATCAAAATACATATAACGGTTTTTTCCATACCTTCATTCGTCATCTTGCATAAATTTTTAATTTTAGCATATGATAAACTCAAACACAACTGTGTGGAGGCATTTATTTGACTAATTATTTTCCTTATAAGGAAATGATAAACAACTTTGTCGTGGGATGAAAAAACATTAGCGAGATGATAATCGCAATATATCCTTGTCATCCGTTGTATGGCATCCTTTTTTATCATAACATCAACAATTCTTTCCTCTTGATATATGTTCAATTTACTACTCATACTTTATGTCTAAATCATATATGTGATCCGAATCAACCACTTCCCTTGAATTATGTTTGGTTGCAAACATGCCATATACACACAGCCCTTGCAATAGGTTTCGGAACTTCAACATGGCTAATAAGAATATGATAACCGCATCATTTAAACTATATGAAAAAAATATCGAAAAAATAATGAATATAGAATTCATTCTTTACATTAAAGAATGTTCAATAAAACAACTCTTTCACCAAGAAAGTTTCATAATGTTTCTGATATACCTCCATGAGCTTTTGGTATGAGATATTGATACTATAAATAGCATAATTACGCATCATATTTAATCGGAGAACTGGTTACTAAAATATCCATCCTGTTATAAAACATCACATTACGGAGATAATTATCAGTGCTGTTAGTGTGGAGTCTTGCTTGTCAACATAAATGACATGTGTACGTGTATGTACATAAATTAAGCCTTCCGTTCAGTTGGAAAACATTTAAATTTCAACACTGTTCATACGGTTGTCAGATTGATTTAATTCATTGACAAGTTCAGAGTACTTCCAACTAACTTTAACCATCGGATCGACATGGTAAGTCTATTTTTACTACAATGAAAATGTAGACGCTTTTAATGTATTACACCAAAAACATGGATTGCTAGGTTTATAGTGAAGAGTGAAGGCTTATTAAAATATTTTGAACATCACTTTGAAATACGAGCGTGACGTAATACGTTTGTTGCGTAGAGCTTAAAAAAATGGAAACTCATACAAAAATTTGAGTCATTCAAATTTCTTTAGTTTATTTTAAGCCGTTAATACCTTCGTTTACTTCACGTGATAATTAAAATGCGTGAACTTGTTTTCGTTGCGTAGAAAGCCAAAATCAATTAATACGTTTGTTGAATGTTGAGTGTCGATTTCATAATAAATGCATGTCATTGGAGCATAGCAATCAATCAGTTCACATACACGATCAAAATTGTTTTTGATAAATTAAAAAAAAACACACACAATCATATATTTCTGTGGTAAGTTTTATAATTTGTTCGATATTTGTTTTGATATCTATTGTTAAGACAGAAAAGCGCTCTTAACTCTATTCAGTCGTTACTTCAAAATATATCACAGGTTAGTATCGTTTGGAATCGTTTTTACCTGAGAGCTAGTTACAGGTTTAAGAAAATTATTTGATCAGCTGAATTTTGAATTAAATAATTATATACTAATGTAATATTATTTTCAGGCTCCTGCACGAAGAAAATCGAGTATAGGTTTGACGATGGATGCTCTTAAAGCAGCTTCTGACATACTGAAGAACAGTCCCAAAAATATCAAAAGAAAAATTGATGAAAAATTAAACAGAGAAAGTAAATTAGTACTTACGTCTTTAAGCCTGGCTTACATCATGCTGCCATTCTTTACTAATATTATTGTTTTATTTGAAGAACTGGCAGAAGATTGGATCCATAACAGAGAGAATGTACAAAATGGCGTTACTTTTAATGTCAAGGTGATTTACTTTATTGTTTATTTGTTTTGTTTTATGTTGTGACAATCCAAGTCATCGATTAAACGAAAAACTTCATGTTTAGGTACTTGGGAAAAGGATAGCCAGTCATCCACAAGGGAAAGGTTGTACTGATGCCACAGTTGAAGAGCTCGTTCAAAAACATAAACATGTAAGTTTATCTTTCTGTACTGATTAAAATGACAGAAAGCGGAATATCGTAAATACTAATCTGTAATTGAAAGTCTTTTGAATGAATTGTTGTCTCATCCTGATAAAAGATTTTAATACTTCCACGATGACTAATTTTAGAATGGCAAAACTGAAAAATTACAGAAAGTTTCCATCATGGTGGACAGCAAAAAAATGATCATCCGAGATCTTATCACTCATGTATGGATTTCTCAAAATTTCTCACTTTTTATTTAGAATTCTGAAAAATTATGAAAAATTGCTAATAAATGTAATTTTTTCTAGGAGCTGGTAGAAGACATACCTGTCCATAGGTAAGACTTCATGGTTTCAAAGAAATATATTGACGTCAAATATGCAATCTACTCTTTTCATGGTTTTATTGTTTCTAACGAATTTTCAATGAATATTGTCAGTAATCAATCAAGCGCCGCCCTCAAAAAAGTTCACCCTCCTACCACGAGGCATTATATTACAATACCATCTTCCACCCTTTTGTAAACTCGACCTCAATTGCACCACTGTTAAAAATATTGTTACACCTTTTTACAAGCATTTTCTGAATTATTTAGAATCTCCTACTGCACAGCTGACCCTAACTATCCGAAGGTGTTCGCGTTGATTGCAAGAGAAAAAGCAACAAAAAAACTATATACACATTCTTTTCTAACAAACAGAAAAGCTATGGTAATCTTTTTAATTCTTTCTGAGAAATTCAATCATAATTTTAATACAATCTTGAATTTCAACAAACTTTTAATTGTTTATTAGGCTGAAGCAATTGCATTGACGGTGGCGCAAGCTTTTACAATGGCGTACGAAGAATGGGAGGTAAGATTGTTGGATAATACGCCCCAGAAAAATCCACTTGTCAGTTCATAATGTTAGTTCATGAATAAGGTTGTGGAATCAGCAAAGAGGATAGTTGGAGGTACTTGTCGGTTATCCCCCCTCCCCACCAAAAATACTTTTAAAACCCTAGACCTAACAGGTTTTTTTTGGAGTACCTAATTGGGTATTGGGTCAGTCTTCCAGGAGTCAACATCAACAGTCTTTTTGGTGGCTTTGAAGATGGAACAGCAGTTAATGGAGAGCTAAATATTTTCTATGATACTTATTGTAGGAAAAATCCAAAGAGAGACAAAAACAAGTAGAAGACGATCAAGAAAATGACGCTAAGGAGTTATATGGAAACATTGGTGCAGAAAAAACTGAATCATCACAGAAAAGTAAAAATCCTTTCAAAGCATATTCAGAAGAAGATGAAGATGATTTTCGATACGTTTCAAATGTTTTAACACCACAAGTGGAAACTGTTGTAAGTGTGATACACTAAATTAAAAACTTGAATGAAAAATAAACTGCCATTGATCAGAATTTAGAACACAACTTTTCACACGCAGAATTTCCTTAGTGTAAAAAAGTAATGTTTTGAATTGCCTTTCTCTCGCGCTTTACTTTGAATGTCGCTGAACTATCGACATTATGTACCTACGGAAGCCGTGGAAAGTCAATCTGAATTTCTCGATAAAATCACAATTTCAAAGTGTAAATCTTAATTTCCATGTTCAAATCCACATTGTATATAAAAAATCTGACAGAAATTTGAATTATTTTTATCAGGAAATCGTCAAAACGACCTATGAATCACCAGACGAAGAAGACGAATTTACGATGTGAGTTTTTAGATTTCGCTAAGCGAAAGATATTGGTTTCGGCGGCGTTCTATCTATCTATCTAATCTATGTACGGCGAAGGTTTTTTAGTATCGCACTTACTAACTTAAAATTCTTTTATTTCTATTTCTTTTTATCCTTGCTCTCATGACCATGATATGTTTTCGTATATTTCGTGAGCTGTAAAGTGTATTTACTACATAGTCACAAAAAAGGATCTTTCCCTAAAGGAAAAACAAAAGAAGGGTTCAATTACTTTTTTGATTCGAAGTACCACTGTGAAATTTAAATTAAGTAAACTTTAGTGACGCTTTTGATGTTGATATCCTTCGAAGATCAACTGCAGTGAAGAAGAAGCTTTACAAGCAGTTTTAATTTTTAACTCTAGCTTCAAAAAAAACATGTATTACAAACAAACTATTTGTTTGTTATTTGATTTGTTTATTTTGTTTGAGTATTTTGGATAGATTTTCGTTTTTTAAAATTTTTTCGAACAAATCTTTTTTTCTTATCTCTTTTGGCTCACGTTTTTCTTCATGGTTACAGCTCATACAAGTATATTTCTTTTGTTTCAATTTGTGATGTGATAATAATCGATATTAATAAAGTTAGGTTTACACAATAAAACTTTTTTTATTTCTATGCTTACACTAGCAGATCTTTTTAACAAAATGCATCAGTAGTGCAACTAGGTTCAGAAACAGGGAGTTTACGCGGAAATACGAAAACACGTATCACTATGGAGACGGGTTTATTATAAATTCCGCTCTGCAACAGAATGAACCCTCAAGTATGTATTTAGAATGGGCATTATTTATAGGTCGCTATTCTTAAAAAATATAAGCGAAATCTTTCGACCATCCGGTCGTCTTGTTTTTATTTTCAACTACATTGATGTTTTTGTATTCATTTCCAGGATGAAAATAAAATATTTTTTTTGCTCTCTTCAGACTGGCAGCATCTCGTACCAAACAACTCGATACTGGACTTGTTCGTAAAGCAACTTTCAAAGGGAATGTAAGCGACTACTTAGCTGTGAATAACACTTTCAAAGATCTTGAAAGAGCTCGTTCAACAGAAGACTTGTCTGCATCTCCGTGGAACTCACCTACGCCTTCTCCCAGAAATTCACCCCCACAATCACGCCCGTTTGAATTTCATGGACATGTGCCTATTGAAAAAAAAGCGCCAGACAATTTGATTGAGTTTTAGTTAATTTATGAAAATTAATATTTGTAAATAGTAATCATGCAACTTTGTTACCACGTTATTTATCAAAAAGTAAGTAACAAAACTGCAAACTTTATTGATGACGTTATTTATCAGAAAATATATATTAAATTTCACTCGAACAAATTTCAATCGTGCATATTTCACTCGAAAATATTTCCATCCACATGATGAGACAACGTAAATACAGATCTTCACAAAGTTCTTTTCGTCAATCTGCACCACATGGCAATTTCAAGATGTTCCAACAGCAGAGATTGCTGCTATCACATGACTATGGCATGATTGATCGAATTTATGTTTCGATCAACCAAATTGTATATTATTATTTCTGAGTGCATTGCAATTATGTCTGTACAGCTGTTCAATAGCATGCACAGTGAACTCGTCGCAACCTGTCTCAATAACGTTGATCGTGCAGCAAACGAACGAAATCACGATGTTCCTGCTATTTCGTTTTTTCCAGCGACAGGATCTTCCACCCTTCCATATTAGAATATTAACTGCTTCACAACACTGTAGATACCCAAATAGGTATGTGTTTAACAGAGTGAACTTTGATAGCATTCAAGACTTCGTCTTTTCTGTTAGTCCGTCTGAATGATGTGCTACAAAATTCCAGACTCGATCATGTCCTTTACAATGTCCCCTCTTCCGATATGAATCAATAATTTCAAAAATTCTATAACAGTCAACTTGGGATTTGTCACTTTTATTTGGTTAAAAAGAAGGAAGAGTAGAGAAGGTAACATTAGGTTCTGGTGGATTTCTTGATCGATCTAAGAAAGAAATAGGAAATAATACTTCTAGAGATATCCATAAAATAATTAATTTTTATAAGCCATCACTAAATCTTGCCAGTGAGGAAACTGCAGAAAATTAAGGATAGTCAATACCCTCCGAGGTGAATTTTTTTGAAAAAAATTTTTTTTCAATATTTCCTTTCAATTTTTTATTTAAAAACAGATTCTGCAATCAGAATTTTAAAATTCCAAATAATTATGGAGTTATTAGCAAAAACCAAAAGGCAAAAAAATCTTTGTTTACACAAGTAATTAATCTTCCAATATTTTGAATGAAAGGAAGGTAACAGCTCGTTGTGTTAGTTACACAGACCCAGTTCGAAGGAAAACTCCGAACCAGGCGGGATTTAAACCCACGACCTAGGAATTCTAGTCCTATCGCTCTACCTTCCAATATTTTGCTTTATTATCGTTAAAAATAAAACCAGGTGGTTTTCTTTATAATTATACACACTATCATTATTCAATGAGATAGTTTTCTTCCTTTTTAACTTTTCATACATTCCAACATCTCACATTCACAATAGAATTTGATCGCTATTCAATTTTGTTTACACAAGCGATGGAAGAAAAAAAATCTTTTAATGTGATTTTCTCTGAAAGTAATTTTAGCTTGATGACCAACATTTAAAGAGTTCCAACTCCCCTTGTGAAGGAGATATAACCATGCGGTTTTTTTTCATTTCGTTAAGTTGGCCTTTGCGCAAAAAAGTTTGCCACATATTTTGAAAAGAATCAAAATTCGCCCCGTGAGGGAGAGTTGAAGTTAAAGAATCAACGTTTTTATAGGGTCATGAACAAAAAGCTTTATATTTTTGGAAGTAATGAGTTTAAAAAAAAACTTTGGCAAACTTTTTTCGACAAATGATCATGGATTTCAAAAGTGCAATTTGTTTGAAAAAAAGTGTAATGGAGGGGAGTTGGAACTTTTTAATTCAATGCGTTCTAAATTTTACTTTTTTTCTTCTAATTCCTGTCCTTTTCATTTTCAATAAACAAAATATGGCTCATTAGACAGATAATTAAATAAGGATTCAGAAAATATATACTTTTGATAAGAAAAAATCAACACATTTCAAATTATCTGGGAAAAACTGAAATCATGCTTAGGAGGGTATGGACTATCCTTAAGAAACAATCAATTACCTCTCATATAAAAGATTAAAAACTTTGAAACTTACTTCTGCTGCGATACCAAACTAAAATGATAACTACGATGATAAGAAACAGGATGACTGTCAATATTGATATAAGAACGGTGTAATCTATCTTTGTTTCATGATTTCCACTCCCTCTTGTGGTTGTTGGAAAGACTGTAGAGTGATTTGTGGTGTTGGGAGTTAGAGATGGAGTGGTACCAATTGGTGCATGCTGGTAGTAATAAGAGAAAAATAATACAACAAATTGAGGTAAAGATAAGATAAAGTAACCAGCCACTACCATTTCTGATTCAGACCAATTTTTGTATCTTTGTTAGACAGGGTAAATATAAGCTAATTAACGAAGAACCTACCGTAGACGTTTGATTGATACACATTCCCAGATGATCGCGAATACAATCACACTTGCGATTTTGTTGTGGTTTACATGCCTGAAGTTCAATTTCTCCTTCAGTACAATCTTGACAAATCTGACACTTATCAAAAGATTTCTCCTCCGAAAACTGCTCTAATGTTTTATTACAAGGAATGCATTCCAACACGATCGGACCATCCACTGGTTCCCCATTGTGACAATCATAGTTAGTCCCAAAACCAGCAGGACATTCATGACATTCAATACATTTGATCAGTCCGTTTTCTTCTCTCACAGCAATTTCTAACGGTTTGCATGTGGCTACAAACTAAACAAAAAAATATATAAGCCCTCATGGATCTTGATATCGTTTGACATCGTTCGTCAAAAACCGAAAGTTTACCTTGAAAGAAACAGCGAAAAAAGTGATGAACAGAAAAACATTGTTTGTGATTATCAAGATTATCATGTTGAACGCATTATGATGTGATTTTCAAGTTTATAAAATAACGCATTCAAAAAATGTTTTTGTCAACAAGCTGGTTAATACCCTATGACAAGAATCATACATGCCCTGGTCATTGGGAAAAAACCTTTTGCTGACTAATGATTGTCAATTATTGTGGACAATGAAATAAGATAAAATAATTCTATTTATAATTTCTGCTATTGGCAATTCAGATGCTAGCAACTTATTGCTCGATCATTTCTGATATAAGCAATTAAAATCCAGTCGTTTTTGTTGGATGATTCAGTTGTTGACAATTATAATGTTCTTATAATGCAACAAGAAAAATTTCTTGACGCTTTTTTACACACAAAGAATAAAAAACAACAACAACAAACAAAACATGCAAAAATACATGTGATGTCTATATGGAGACAATGTTTCTTAAGAATACATACGATATCTTCTCATGTTTTGACTTTTCTGGGTTTTTTTCGGTTATTTTTGCGGTAATCGAAATATTCTAATGGAAGTATCTTCATTTTGACAATTAATAACCAAGACTACCGTGGCAGATTTGGACATCCTATCGTGAGTTTTGAAACAAGATCTCCGGCCGGGTATTTCGATGTTCGGCCGGGTATCTCAAACATCCGGCCGGGTATGAGGTAACTGAGACGCCTGACTGATGGATTTCATCAATTATCTGGTCCTCAAAATCAAATACTTTCGCACGAAGCTGGAGAGTTACAAAATGGCCGAAGGAGAAAGTAATAAAGTAATCTTTCCACCACTTCCTGGTTATGATGTGTACTTTACTAATCCAAAAATATCTAATGGTAAAATGATTTCCATTATTAGCTTTGATCGTTTGGTGCCAGCACATACAACACATGGTCTTCAAACGTTGAACAAGTTAGACATCCTGATATCCGGTCGAAAAAGCAAAACACCCGGCTGGGCATCTTGATATCCGGCCGGACCTTTCGTTCGTCCGGCCGGGCGTCTTTGAATACATACTTTACAGATTTGACAGTATTAAGCGTGTATACAAAGGACCAGAACATCGAGATTGTAGGAGGTCAAAAAGCATCTTTTCATAAATATCCGGCCGGATATATTAAATCCCCGGCTGTGCGTTTGAACTTCTAAGCAATTTTCAGGACCAGATTTTTACAAACGCCCGGCCGAACCTTTTGAGTGAAGATGTCCGGCCGGATGTTTCAAGACTAGTTTCAAAACTTTCGTCCGGACATCTCAAACTCCCGGTCGGGCGTTGTACTTAAATATGACCATGGACGTATAAAAAGAGAAGGACTTACAACTTTTATAAATCTATTCAAACAAGCTCGTCTCGCTTTATTGAAATTTTGACAAAAGCAGTTTTGAAACTCCCTCAAGTGCTGTTAAAAATACATGTTTCCATTGGCTTCCACACTAGCAGCCTTTTGTTATAAACACGAAAACTGTTGAAAAACACCAAAACTAAATGTATGATTCCTTAGGAGTTCCTAAAGCTTCAGACTTGAAACTTTCAGAAAAGATAGATAAACTATCTCTCTGTTTTGTGTAGCTTAGGCATTTTTGAGGCGCAAATATTATCTACATAACATGCAGAAACGCTGTGCCATGATTTTCTTCTATTTTCACTTGTAACATCTTCTAGCAAACTCACAGACATTTTAAAAACGATTAAATATCGTCGTCTGTGGCTTTGAACAATGAATAAAAGTGTTTTGAAAGCTAATGAGTCTTAATTCCTCTGATATTTCAGTTTTCCGCGTTGGATTGGCACGTAAATAATCGTTCGTCTCAACAAAAATCCAGTGAAATGCGAGACGCGCTTTGGTATGAAAGGGATGCCGACACAATGGATTTTAACAATAGAATTGAATAGCTATTGAAATGAGTTGTGAGTCCTTCTCTTTTTATACGTCCATGATATGACTAAATTAATTGCCTGTCTTCCAATTTTTATTTCTACGAATGAAAAAACTCTTTTTCACCTGAAAAAACGCTCGCGTTTTTAATAAAATCTCTTATATCGCGGAGAAAGCTTTTGCGTTTTATCGGTTTAATTTTTCCAAAAGCATTAACTGTGTTGCGAAATTAACCCAAAGACGCGTAAATTTCTGTCCTTACTGTATTTCCTTTTTAACGAGAAAGAACTTACAAACCATGTGGTCACATTGAAAGAGATTTCGATGCCCTTGTCATGTTTAAATCTGCATGTGTAATGAACAACATTGGGGTGAATAAGAACCTGTTGGTTATGTCAAATTTGGATCCAGTAGTTCCATGAAACCTCTTTCGAAGCCTAAATCGTAAAATGGACAAAACCTTTTTTTTTTGTTCAAGCTTCCTTGACTTTTCTGTAAGAATTGTTTCAACATAGAATACGAAATACGCAATTCCATGGTTTCGTTTAATTTTTTTTTTTTTTTTTTCAGCTTTGTCACTTAGTTTTGTAGAGAGATTTTTATTCAAAATAGTTATGTTCCACATTGCAATCGAAAATCGGTCGGACGGACATTATACCTTATTTTTAAATAATTTGTGAAAATAGTGGAAATTTTTTTATATGCCAATGAAAAGCCTTTTTCGTTTCAGACCCTTCTTTAACCATGAAAATCTTCAAACTTAAGCTGATTACTTTGAAATGTGTTCGTGAAATGTGAAATACGACAGGTTTTGCAGACAGTTTAAAATTTATGGTATTTTCAAAAAATTATTTATAAAAACTTTCTATGATTTTATATCCGTTCATATCCGTAAATATTATACTCCCCACTTTTCAATCAAAAGTTGTTGTGCCACACTTTGTAATACTTGCCACACTTTGTAATAACTTTTTGCCACACTTTGTAATAAGTTTAATGCCACACTTTGTAACAACCTTTGGCACACTTTGTGGGGGGAGGTGTCGCTTTATATTTTTCAAAAACGAGAAAAGCTCTGGGAACAAGGTTACTTTAAACAGCTGATTAAGATGTTAAATGAGTTTTTAAGAACTATTCATTTAACTTTTGGGTTAACTAGTAAGGAGTCTATATATTAATTGTTTGTTTCTCATGCAAAATGTTTGACGTTGTTACACAGACAAATGTAGCAACTCCCACAAATATAGTACACACCTTGAACGTTGAAATGAGCCATAACACATGAAGGTTTTCACCAGGCAACTTTTCAAGGGCTATCAGGTGGCCATACAATAAAACTCAAAATCGCGCATGAGCAGTCAAAAGAACCGCTGATATGAGCTAAATGAGTCACAATTGGGCAAAGCTCAGCAAGGTCTTCACCAGGTAACATTTCCAGTGCTATCAGGTGGCTGGAATTCGCACATGCGTAGAGACTGTCAATATAAAATGGGTCATAATCAGGCAAAAACATGAACGTATTCATCAATTGGCTTTGTAAGGACTGTCAAGTTGCCATAAAATGAAACCCAAAGTCGCGCATGCGCAGTAGAAATATGCAAATATGAAGTAAATTAGCCATAATTAGGCAAATAGCATCTTATGTTTTGTTAGCAGTGCTGAAAATATATGTATGCATGCATGAATTTTACCACAAACTCAACTTGTAGTGATTCTACATAAATGTTTTCACTGCACAAGCGCGAACTTGGGTTCTACGATATGGCCACTTGATAGCACCAAGAATATTATATGCTGAAAACCTTTAAACGTTTTATCTAAGTGTAGCCGGAGTTTTTTCTGCGCATGCGCGATTTTGAGTTTTTTATATGGCCACCTGATAACCCTTGAAAAGTCACTTGGTAAAGCCCTTGATGCGTTTTGCCCAATTATGGCTCATTTAGCTCATATTAGCGGATTTTCTACTGCACATGTGCGATTTTTGGTTTCATTACGTGACCACCTGATAGCCCTTGAAAAGTTACCAGGTGAAGACCTTCATGTGTTTGGCCTTATTATGGCTCATTTCAATCTTCAAGGCGTTTACCACATTTAGCGTTACAACATTTGTCGTTGATCTTTACTACATTTGTCGGTGTAACAGACGTGAGCTGTGAGAGAAATCACACATATTTTATTTCTCATTTTGTGCGCGACGTCAGTGTGGCTAAGCCAATGCATTGAGACCCAAATTCACAAGACCCGAGATTCACAAGAATTCTGTGTACAAAGCGCGTGTCCGATCCAGAAAGCTTGGAAGCTCTATTAGCTTGTCGATTAGTCCCTTTAGACATAAATTCAGCGAATACTTCAAAACAGCTATATCATCACTCAAAAGACTGACTTTGTTTGGCAGCCAAGAAAGGTACCTGCTATTCGTACTACACAGCGTTTCTCCATAAACCGCATCTCAAGATCGTTTGTTGAAAAAGAACTTCGTCTGCTAAAACGTAACAAAGCAACTGGTCTGGATCAACTTCCCGCACGTTTATTGAAAGACAGTGCAGCTCACATCTCCACGCCACTATGCTTCATTCTCAACCTGTCGATAGATACTAGCACTGTGCCAACTTTGTGGAAGTCTGCCAGAGTCACACCAATCTTCAAATCTGGAAACCCTGACTTACCACAAAATTATCGCCCCATATCAGTGCTACCCGTCCTCTCAAAAATTCTGGAAAAATCGATACATTCTCAGCTGTTGTCTTACTTGGAAAGAAATGGACTTTTATCAGAGAGTCAATACGGTTTCCGTAAACAACGATCGACAAAAATGGCGGCCACACTCTTGTGTGACCACATCCGAAACGAACTTGATAATGGAAATATGGTAGGAGTAATTTATCTGGATTTATCAAAGGCTTTTGACACCATTGGTCATAGCCTTTTGATTGACAAGCTGGAAACGTATGGTGTATCCGGTCGAGAGTTGGAATGGTTCATTGATTATCTTTTTGGTAGGCTACAAGTGGTTGAGAAAAACAATACCTTATCAAATCCAGAGCCTATATACTGTGGTGTTCCACAGGGGTCCATCCTTGGGCCCCTGCTCTTCATTATTTTCTTCAATGATCTTGTAGATAATGTCAATGCTAGTGTTATAAAGTATGCAGATGATACGGTTCTCGTCTATGGTGGCAACAATGCTGATAAGATCGAGTGTGTTTTGAATGAAGAAATGCAGAAAGTTGGAAAGTACTGTAGTAAGAATGAACTGTTACTTAACCTCAAGAAAGGTAAAACAGAGGTAATGTTATTTGGAACGAGTAAACGTATTAAAATGCATGGAAAAGATCTGAATATTGTTTACAATGGTACGAAGTTATCTTTTGTCAAGGAATACGTTTATCTTGGTAACATCCTTGATTCCAACTTGTCACTCAATACAAATTTCAACCGTTCCTACAAACTTGCCTGCAGTCGACTACGTCTGCTCCAGAGTGTTCGTAGCTTGTTAAACGTCGATGCTGCAACAAAGATTTACAACATGATGATACTGCCACTGTTGACTTATTCGGGTCCAGTAAAGTCAGCGTTTACTAATACTCAGAAAGAACGTTTGTCCTCACTCACCCGTCGAGCGAGTGCGATAACACTTGGTAGAAATGTCAAAGATGTCTTTCAAGAAGTGAACAAACAAAATTGTATGTTAGTTAAGAAATGTCTGGGTGAGAAAACTGGAAGCTACACCTTTAACAGATACTTTGAAATATCTAAACATGGCCGGTGTACTCGAAATAACAATCATATGATTAAACTAAAAGCAGTTAAACTGGAAGTTGCTAGACAAAGTTTTTATTTCAACGGTGCTAAATTGTTCAATAGCCTCCCACGAGAGATTAGGCTGAGAAACAGCCTGGCTGAATTTCAGTCTTCCCTCTCTGAACATCATTTTTGATTTTAAAGTATTTATAACAGCGTGTGCCATACTATCTATCTATCCTACCTACCTTCATTTTTCCATTCGTCGATCTATGGGACAAGCTGTATTATAACCTACAATTGATTATGTATTTTAATTAAATTTTAGTCTTTTTAGCCTTTTTGCTTTGTTCTTTTTCTTTTTCTTAAAAACAGGACAAACTTGGAAAGAAGTATTGCTGTATATATTGTATATATTTGTAAATACTTTAGTTTTTATCCTGTATAAAGATTCAGAAATAAATAAATAAATAAAAGACAAAAACCCAGGCTTGAGACCCATTGGGATTGGAGCAACCAGATACCTTTGCGACGCATAATTGGAAAAACAGTCATCATGTGCGTAAGAAAAGACATAATCAATGCTAATGGAAACTTGCAGCTATGTGCAGGAATAAAATCTGGTGATCAATCTCACAATTGCAGTTCACGCATCAGTTGATATGTTTGCTGATGAAGAGAATCACGGCTTATTGCAGATCGATGCGTCAAATGCATTTAACTCAATAAACAGAGCAGTGACGTTACATAACATGGATATACTTTGTCCAGAATTTTCAACATACATTTTCAACTGTTATCAAACACCCGCCCGCCTTTTCATATCCGGAGGGAAAGAAATTCGATCAAATGAAGGTACTACTCAGGGTGATCCTGTTGCTATGGGTATGTACGCCATTGGTATTCTTCCGTTACTTCAATTGCGTGAAAATCATAATAGTAACGAGATTCCAAAACGCGTTGCCTATGCTGATGACTTTACTGGCATAGGAAAACTAACAGAGCTTCGATCATGGTGGGAAAGTGTAGTAACACATGGTCCAAATATTGGCTATCATCCAAAAGCTAGTAAGAGCTGGTTAATTGTTAAAGAACAATACCTCACTGAAGCAGTCGCATTATTTAATGGTACTGGTGTTCAAATTACCACAGACGGTAACCGTCATTTGGGAGCCATTGTTGGTAGTAACGAATGTAAAAAGAGTTATGTCTCAAAACTTGTACGACAATGGGTGAAAGAAGTCGAAACCTTATCACAAGTAGCCGAAGCATATCCCCACGCCGCCTACACAGCTTTTGTTTTTGGTTATCAACATAAATTCACGTACCTTTTTAGAACTGTATCTGATATCTCCGCTGATTTGCAGCCTCTAGAGGATGCTATTAGAGGCAGTTTTCTGAAAGCAATCCTTAACGGTTACGTGTGCAATGATGAAGAAAGAAAACTATTCTCGCTACCCGTGAAATATGGTGGGTTAGCTGTTTATAATCCATGTGAACGTTGTGATATTGAATACCATAATTCGAGATCAGTGACAAGCTTAATGGTTTAAAAAAGTAAAAAATCAAGTTGAAATATACGACGAAGCAGTGGAAACTGACCAAAAGAAGCAACAGAGTACCTTAAAAACAGAGAAATCGAAAAGAAATGAAGGCTTGCTGCAAGAAATAAAATCAAAAATAACTGACAAAGTTAGCATTAGAACCCTTGAAGCCAGCTTGGAAGTTGGGGCATCTAACTGGCTTACAACATTGTCCGTCAAAAAATATGGTTTTCTGTTAGATAAACAGTCATTTTGGGACAGTATTTATATTCGCTATAACATACAGTTAAAGCGTCTCCCTTCAACTTGTGTTTGCGGTGCTCCTTTTAAATTGGAACACGCTCTTTCGTGTCATAAAGGTGGCTTCATATCGATTCGTCACAATGAGGTTAGAGATTTCAAAGCAGAGTTACTGTCAGAATATGCTGTAAAGATGTTTCAACAGAACCAGTATTACAAGAACTAACTGGCGAAGTTTACCACCGTCAACAATCCAAACAAATGATGCTCGTGTCGATGTTGCTGCACGCGGATTCTGGGTTAAGGGGCAAGTAGCGTACTTTGATGTTAAGGTTTTCAACCCTACAGCTAAAAGCTACTTAACTCAGTCTCTAACTGCATCACACAAAAGCAATGAACAATCAAAGAAAAGAAGCTATAACCAAAGGGTAAACCGTATTGACCAAGGAAGCTTCACACCACTAGTCTTCACTTGCTTTGGCGGTATGTCGCGAGAATGCTCGACCTTTTTCAACAGACTAGCAGAGATGATTGCGGATAAAAGAAACGAACCGATCCACATTATTAAAAACTGGATAAGATGTAGAATAAACTTTAGCCTTCTCAGATGCCAGTTGCTATGTCTCAGAGGATCTAGAGGATCAAAAAGGCTGTTCGCTGAACAAGATGACGTCAATTTGATCACCACCGAATGTCAAATACAATCCTGAATCTTAACGTTTTTAATTTCTATTTCTATTTATTATAATATTGTTTATGCTGTGATTGGGAAGAAGTCATTTTTGTAATAAAATGTTGTAATAAAATTTTCATAAAGGAATAAATTATACATTGAGACCCGCGATATTGGCGATGGGATGACGAAAAATTTTGGGGAGACGAGGCTTTATGACGGCAATAAAATTTTGAAACGGTTCGTCATAGACATTTCTTCCTATACATTCTTATGTTCAGAATTTCAAGTGCTATAAAATGGTAGCATCTTGCATCACCTTTGCCAATTCCTAAATTTTAATTTTCATGAACTTTTTTGGTGACAACTGATGAGTGCAGAGCGACGCTGCCTTGACTGCTGGTTAAGATTAAAATGTGATTGTGCTCGAAAATTATTACAAAGTGTGGCAGATGTTATTACAAAGTGTGGCACAACAAAACTATTTTAGAATCTAATAAAACAAGATTCGCAAAAATGAGACTATATATTTCTCCAAAGTTGCGAAACTTTTGTCAATTATTGTGTGTACATAACCATAAGAAAAATATGCATCATTAAATAATTACAATGGTATAACTACCATCAATGTCATACTCAGATAAAAATGTTATCCTTACTAATCAGGGTAGAATTGAATTTAATACCACAAAAGAACTTATTTTGAACTTATTACTCTCTGGTCTCTAATAGAAGTTTTATTATATGGCCACCTGATAGCCCTTGAAAAGTTACTTGGTGAAGACCTTCATGTGTTTGGCCTAATTATGGCTCATTTCAACGTTCAAGGCGTGTACTACATTTGTCGGAGTTACTACATTTGTCGTAGAAAATTTACTACATTTGTTGGAGTTACTACATTTGTCTGTGTAACAACGTCAACAATTTTGCATGAGAAACAAACAAACAGACACACAGACAGAGAATCGGGTATTAATATATAGACTCCTTACTAGTTAACCCAAAAGTTAAATGAATAGTTCTTAAAAACCCATTTAACATCTTAATCACCTGTTTCAAGTAACCTTGTACTCAAATGAAGAAAAACTGGCTCTTGCACAGCTGGTCAAGAGTTGAAAGACAAAATCACCAGAAGTACGGCAAGCATTGTTTTCTTGGTTTGTGGGTGTAAGAGAAACACTCAAAGGACGTCTTCCCAGATGCCTTTTTAAGCCCAAGGCTAAAGATCTTTAATATATAAAACTTAATAAAATGTGTAAGGGGAGAAAAAAAGGAAAGAAAAGTGAGATAAATTCTACAATTTTCAAATAGAAACAAAAAACAACAACAACAACAACAAAAACAAAATGACGCTCGACAATACATTTAATTTTTCAAAGTAATTTCGTCAAATATCATGATAAGTCAGTGGAAAACTGGCGCTTCTAGTATCCTGACACTTTCTTAAGAGTCACCTTTAATTGCAGTATTAAGCAAGCACCTCTAATTGCAGTGTTACTCTGCATCTCGATCAACAAAGAATTTGGGCTAAACAGTTTTACTACCTCTTGTTCGGTTATTTTTGTCGGTAATTGAAACATTAATAAAAGATGGTTTTCTCAAAATTGATCTGTGTGAATGTCCCATGAGTTACAAAATCGTAGAAGCGATGATATCCCTCAAAACGTCTCCTCTTCCGATATCATTCAATGATTTCAAAAATGCTATCACAGTTAACTCGGGTTCTACAGTTTTAATTTGTCTCAAAAGATTTTTGAAATTGTTAGGTCTTATCGGAACGTTGTGTGGTTTCACTATATTGTCCCACATGTTTCCGATGATTTCCTCCTGTTTAACGGATGTGTCCAGATATGCAGTAAGAAGATCTTCTTTAGCTGGTGAAAGATTTTCAAATGTACAATCTAAAAGATGAAGCAATTATTTAAAAGTCGCTTGTTTAAAAATATCAGACAGTCATGGAGAAGAAAGAAATTCTATATAGCTACCATATTGACCTTGCAGACGATCATGAAGCGAATCTAAATATCAAACGGTAGATACATTAAAATTTAAAAGGACAATTTTGAATCACTGAATGTGAATTTCTTTTACCTAACTCATTTTCGTCCAGAATATTTTGTTTGAAAGTGGAAGACATGGAAGAAAGAGTAGTGACGGTAACTATTATAGGTACTGGTGGATTTATTGATGGATCTAAGAAATAGGAAATAACATTTCTAGAGATATCCATAAAAAAATTAATTTCTAGAAGACATCACTAAATCTTGAGGAAACTGCAAAAAATTAAGAGAAAAAAACACTAATAATGAAAATTACCTGAAATTTGAATATATCCTAGATGGTGATGACGACGAACACACAAAATTAAAATGATAGCAACCAAAATGATAGCAACCAAAATGATAGCAGCCAAAATGATAGCAAGCGAGTTGAAAACAGTCCGGTGGTTATCAGACAGGTTGTCATCAGGCAGGAAGCCCAGGGAGACAAATCGTCCTGCAAGTCCTTCTGATTGATTGCAGAGTATCATCGCAGACTAAAACAAATGCAGCCGCTATTTCCAATTCAGATAAAGGATAAAGTATAAAATCATTAACGAAGAACCTACCGTTGACGTTTGATTGAAACACATCATCAGATGATTGCGAATATACTTGCGATTTGCGACTTTTGATGCCCGTGCGTGCATGCTTGACGGAAGTTTATAGTATATTGTCTCAGGACTTCCATTCAAGTATTGTCCAACATCATTTTCTGTCAAATGGAATTGTGCTTCACACTAGACAAAAAATTGAGAACACTCATGAATTTACCTTCATCTAATCAACATTTTCTTTAACATAACTTACCTTAAAAACGAAATATATGATGAACAGAAAAGCAATATTCATAGCTAATTTTAAAGCCAATCCTTTATGTCAGTGACTTTACTCAGTCTGTAACACAACACATTTAAAAGAAAATACTCGTCAACACTGCTCACTGGGAAAAACCATTTTTATGCTGAGTTATATTGATTGATTGTCATTACTAATTTATCCTGTGGACAAATGAAAGGATTTCACGAACAAAACAGACATAATGTTTAGAACAATAGTTAAGGTAATCCAAAAGCACGTGATTTATAGCATCGTGGTAGTTGTATCAGTGTAGAGGAGATAATTCCATTTCGGTCTTACCGTAAATAACTACTCCCTTAAAAAAGTACTCCGCAGTACTAACTCACTGTGAAATAATTACTCCAAAGTCATTATTTCCTAGCATGGAGGTATAAAACAGAAGGAGAACGAACTCTTATTTTTCTATTATTCAGATAATGACTATTCTATTCATTGCGGTATCACTTTGATGTCATCCGTGATGCGCTTTCGGCTGGTTGTCGGTGAAACGAATACTTTTTTAAAAATTATCGACAATTTAAAAACCAAATATCATCCATTATAACAACGGATCAACTTGCTGCATAGTGACAAGCAGATTATTAAACCTAAAGCTTCCTTGAGAAACAAATGAAAATCTATGTTTTTATACAGAGTTGAAGATATCGCGTAATTCATGTATAAGTTCCAATCTACATATCTTCTGACTTAAATGCGCCTCGATAGTGCCGCGGTACGTGGTAAAACTTAGGATTATTCTCTCTTCAAAAACTGAAGCTCGGCGAAACTGCTTGAGGGGATCACGAGATATATAGACCTAAAGTTGCAATGTTTTCGTTGCATATTTGTGACGTTTTTGCATAATTCTCCCAATTCCTACAGATTATGCATGCTAAGAACTTTACCCTAACGATCTTTAATCACATTGGAGAATTGATATGAACGAAATTTTCACGCAAGAACGCCAAAATTATAAAAATTATGCAAGATGATAGCAATTATATGTTATTACACACTGAGGACTTAAACAATGCAGCGCATCACGGATAGTACAATAGCAGATTTTGAGTTCGTTCTCCTTCTGTTTTATACCTCCATGTTCCTAGGAAGAAAGTACTCCTGATAGTAATTTTTTTTCCTAGTAAATAATATTCCTTCCTTAATATTCCTTCAGGAAATAAGTACTCCCTTATCACAAGGAAGATCGTAAAATATACAAACAAGTCCGATCAAAGTGCAACCGAAATTTTTCAATGGCGTTTTTTTCGTAATCTCTTTCATCGTAGTCCCAATAAAATAGCGACTCGCGGAAATTTGTTTTTAATTGTCTAGATAGTTTTCAAGGCGAAGTTTCTGAAATCTCAAAATCATGCCTTTCGAGTTCGAGTGATTGGGACACGGTAACCAAGATAGAAACCGAACTCGAAAACCTAGATGAGGAAATGAACTAATTGTGAATCTAGATGATACTGTAGAAGAAGATATCATGATCATGACGGGCAGGAGATACATATTTACCAGCCACAGTAATACCTTGGAACAACAGTAGGATGGTTGGCACAAGTGAGATTAACAAGACAATAATCAAAGTAACCAAGTAGACCACAACTAGACAATAATGAACAAGCATACATAGCGCTGTTCGCAGACTGCTGCGTTATTGATCATTTTTACGTTCCCGTATATTGATCTACTTCCCCGAATACATCGTACCAGAGATCTTATCAAGAAAAAGTTCATTTTACGTTTGATGTATGATGTTATTTTGGACTTGTGTAAATGTCTTTTCTCGGCTATCATGTCTGCCAGTCGATCGAAAAACTTCGAGCATTCTCGACCCATTCCACCGGTTGCCGAAAAGACAAGAGGTGTGAAACTACCATGTTCAACATTCATGATTCTGCCGTTATAATGATTCTTCTTCTCCTTCTCGTTCACACGATAACATGTAGGTAGCTCTGCTTCTCTATATCGTTTAGCCAATGGGTTAAAGACCCTAACATCATAAAATGCCATTTGACCAGAGATCCAGAAGCAACGCGCACATATGTCTGATCGTGCTTGATCTGCAACATTTGCAACGGTTTCCAATTGATCATCGACTAAAGGTTGTAATGTTGGTTCGATCTTTACCTCGTGACACACTTCAGGTAATAGCTTTGCCGTGGTGTTTCGAATGTCATTATGACGGAGCGTAACGAATCCTCCCTTTTTACATGATAGCGCATGATCGATCGTAAAATTGAATCCACATTCACAGTTGGTTGGGAAGTTTTGTAGCTGCCAACCATAACGAATTCTGAGGAGATCTATAAATGCTTGTTTGGTGAGGTGGAAACTTTCTTCTTTCATTGGTAGGGTCGATAACCAAGAAGATGCTCCATTCTCTTGACTAAGAGTAAACAAGCGTGTTTGTTATTTGCTCATTTGATCGTTCAGTTCATTCTTTATGTCGTTCACTCGATCTCTTCTATCTTTCTTGATTTTCATCTTTTTTGTTAGGGTATCTTCATCTTTAAGATATTTTCGACTCTGGTTTTTGATGTGGAGACAATGATTATGTGTGATGAATCGTGAGTTGTTGTATTCAATTTCAGCAATGTCAGCAAAAATTGGAAGTGCCAGGCCTCCGTCCTTGACCGGAAGTGATAATAACTTCCTTTGGTTGTTGTTGATTTGTATTCAGCTCGTGATTATAGGGATGAACTTCGTTAGAACAATGTCATCCAATGGTCGAAGAAGATGGCTTATATTTGGTACAGTTCTCATCAAATATGAAAGTTTGTGTCTGAAGCCACTTACAAAACAGCAATATTGAAAAATCGCAAAGTGTAAGTAGTTCTTTACATAGATTGTTGATTTTTTCACTTACATATTCATTCTTGTAAATATCCGTACCAATTACAGCACCAAGAAGTCGTTTGCCATCAATTTAATTATAGGGATGAACTTCAAAAAATTACTTCAGTATCGGAAAATACTGCTTTTGCTTTAGATTCAAGACGACTCTTTACAAACAGCCACTACTATGGAAAAATATGGTGCCATTTCGATCATATTATAGGAGTTGATATGTGTGCCAAGTTTCATGGCATAGGGTAAGCGGTTCAGAAATAAAAAATAGCCCAGGAAAATATAAAAAAATAAAAAAGGCCCAGCCTAATAGGGGTGCTTATGTCTTTCGTTTGCTAGAATAGGGTTTTAAGCATTATTCATTTCTTTCACTCAAAAAATAAATGGATTGATAATCGACGTATGATGAAAAATCAATAAGAAACATTTTTAAAAAGTTTCATGAGTAACAAAATATCAAATATCGAATTTCCATGGTGTAAAATCTAACAAATATAACAAAGAAGAAATTCTAAGGGCTTATTCAGCCCCAAGCCACGACCCGGGCGGTGAAAGGGGCCATTTTTAATCGGCCTTGACTGAAAATTTGAGGGTCTTTTTACTTTACCTTCTACCTTACGCGCATAAATGCACGCGTAACTTTATCACGTAAGATAAAATGAAAAAATGTGAACGAATTGAGCGAACGAAGGGAAACTTTCAATCAAGTGTGTAAGTAGTAAAATAAGCTTCCAAAAAAGAGTAAAAATATAAATGGCTAGTTTTATTGAACTTTGGGAAATGGTGATCAAATGCCCTAATTCACTCAAATTTCGCGCACATCTAATTTTCGCGCATTTTATTTCCACGAATTTAATTTTCGCGCAAGGCAGCTTCGCACAAATTAAATTTTCACGCAGGAGTTCTAAATATAATTTTCGCACATGCCTAAACTAAGAGTGAAAAGGAATTTTTGGAAACGAAAAAATTGCTGTTACAATTCATTCCGCCTTTCTTACCAATCAAATCTACAAAAAATGCATCACATTCCATGCTTTGGTTGTTAATGTTGTAAACCTCCTCAATATTCGACTAATACGTTAATTTTTTGTTTCACGCAATTGAATTTGAGAGAAATGTTTCGCGCACCAAATTAGATGTGCGCGAAATTTGAGTGAATTAAAGGCCGGTTTCCGTACAGCTGCATTTTACGCTCGAGCTCTATAATTCGAACCGCTCCCGTTTACGAACAAATCCTCATTCCCCTTTTGAAATTCGAATTGGAGAGCGTCAACTGTAAATGTATATTCTAGATATTGTGAAAGTTTTTTAGTTGTGATCTAATGATGCTTTGACAAAGATTAAAGAGAAAATTTATCAACTTTTAAATTTGTTTTGCCTTATACCCAATCAAATCTTATTTAACATTAGCCCTTTGGAACGTCTCTCCAAGAAAAGTAGACAGTAATAAAATTGACAATATGTTCAGTTCAAAAAACTGTGCTAGTAACTTTCTTCTGTTCTGAATGTTTTGATATTTTTTGCAGGTGCATGAAAAACAGTTAATGGAAATCAATGTGTTCCCGAGAAAAAATCTCTCGAGCTTTTTTCGTTAGAGCGTAAAATGCAGCTGTAAGGAAACCGGCCTTAAGGTAATACGTGATAAGGCTAATATCTATGAATGGTATATGGATGACATTTGGAAATAGAAAGAAGGGTGAAGCTGACAACAAACTGAATGAAATCAATAACCTCCATAATCCGTCGTTGAAGTACAAAAGGTCAGTCGTCACTGGTTTCATTCACTGCTATTCAGGGCTTGTAACTTCAATGATAGATTATCAAAAGCTAAGACGATCCTACGTATCTATTATTGAAAAAACAGTTGACTGTCTCAAAAAGCAATGAAATTGAGAAAGAACCCGAGGATGACGAAAACCAGCCTGAAGAAAAAATGTTTTTTATAAACTACCGAGGAAAACTGTCGGAAAAATCTGAAAATTCTCATGTAAAGTTATTTTTAATTTACGAAAATTGAAGTCAAGTTTGCCTTCACGCAAAACATTGGCCAGATAGATACTTTGGTGAGTTTGAGAATGCTTGATAAGGAATGCAATTTTTTCAATTTACAATTTGTTTCTTTCAATAATATTAGTTATATACAAGCATCATTTCTTTTTACCTTTCGCTGGCGACTTTCCAGATTTCCTTTCGGGCGTTTTCTTCTTCACTTCTTCTTCAACAACTTCGTTTTCAGGTAATTTCACAAACTTCTCTCGATACATATCTCGTTTCTTATACAACTCTTCACGTGCTTCATCTAATTTCACCTGAAACAATGAGAGTTGCATATATTATCCTGAAGACACGTAACCTAACAGAAACCATCATATTATCATCTACCTGCATAGCCTCGTATTCAGAAATTTGTTTTTCTTTCAAACTGTTTCTCTCCACCCGATTATTTTCCCTCATATTCAGCACCAGTTCTCTCATGTTTTCGTAGTCAGCAAACTTTTTTTGCAGATTAGCGCGCAAGTTTTCTTCTTCCGCTTCATTCAGAAAAATCTTCTTACCAGTGGACCTAAGGAAACGTAGCAGTACAGCCTGGGTTAGAAGGATCAATCTTCACCAGTTCAAACTGGAAGAAGAATGTCTATTACCGGATGTATGGCGTGCGGTCAAACCGTTCCAGTACGACATCAGTATCTTTCGGAGGTGGTTCATGCCATAACTCATCCGATTCTGGTGGAATTGAAAGAGATGAACAAGATGGCATACAGTGTACCAGGTGGCCACAGAATATTTATGAAAAAAATAGAGGACTTTATAGGAGGCGTGGCCACGCTGTGTACACATGCCAAAAGAAAAAACATAACAAGAAAGAAACCTATTTCTTTTTCCGATTTACTCTCATCACCAGCCTCACCACTGTCGTCAGGATGGTCTTGATTATTCTGTTCAACCATTGGGTTGATGTTATGTGACTGTATATACTTCATACGAGATAACTGAGCCTAACATATCGAAGAACGAAAAAAGGAATGAAAGAGTATTTCAGTAACCTTCATAAACCAAACAAAGACAGAAAGCATACCTTTGCAGCTCTTCCTGGTTGCAAACTTTCCCAGGCTGCTTTAATGGCCTTCATCTCTTCTTCACGTTCTGTATCGCGCTTGATTTCAATAGCGTTTTCCTAACCAAAAGTTCAATCGTCAGTGAAATGTAACTGCATATCAAAGGAAATGTGAAAGCAGCGAAACATCACATACCATATGTGAATCAACCACAACGCGTAAATACCAATGTGGCTTGCTCACATCAAACACATTTTGCGTCTACATATCCCAGATAGAGAATATATGAATATTAGGAAAACTGAGGTCAAAACTTGTATCAAAACATCAGGCCGTGTTTGGACTATAGGAGTCGTTAATGAGAAAGGACATATGGAGACAGTAGCGATAAAGAATTTACTTGTGATTCTGGTCGAGATCGATTTCCTTTGGTTGCTTTGCGGTTTTTGTTGGCGCTATTCTTTACACCAGATTCCATCTTATTGCCATCACTAGCAGCTGAAAGAAAAATCCGTAAAAGTAGCTAAAATGAAATGACGTCAACGTTGCATGCAGAACACAAGATCGTACCTTCTTCCAGCTTCTCTGGATCCTTAAGGGTTTCGATGAAATCCCATTGTGTTTTTGTTAAAGGCCAGGAGTTTCGCATCACATAACCTTGGATGATATATTTATGAATCTAAAGAAGAACTTTCAAATGAATGAGATGGAATACAGTCTTCCATTAAAACTTTTTGACAAATTGCTGACCTGTTCTTCTTCAACTTCTTCTTCGCATGTTTTCTAAAGTAAACGTTTGACATGGAAAAGCCGTTTCCTCAAGAACACCTCAAAACAACGTTACCTTCAGTAAATTTTTTAAAAGCAGGAAACATCATACCGTCTCAATGGACAGAGCGGATCTTTTTTTGCTTTTTTCAGGCGATGCCGATCTTCTTGATGAGGGTGGCCTTTTTGAAATTTTGGTCGACGAACGTCCAGAGCCCGATCTCGAGTTCGCTGCATGAAAAAAAAATGAAATCAAATTTTGCTGATCTTGTGCAGTTTCTATAGCAACAAATGTCAAGATTTCAGTAATTTAGTTCAGCCTTTCTGATCATGCAGATAGAAGGAAGTATTTATGAAGAAGTCACTCACATGCAGATGTTTTTTTATTTTCTTCTGACATCAACACTCGATCTTTGAAAAGTAATAAGGACGGAATAACCACATACGCTTTCCCTTCACAACTATATAACTCTTCTTCATTGTCTAATACCTAAGAATTAATCCAGAAAAATCTGTCTCTTCATTTCATAAAAAATAGATTGGATTGGACATTTTTTTTTGACATACTTGAACTTTTATGTACACATCTTCTTTGGAAGTGTTGAGTTGGATTGTTGAAAGCAGATCTTCCGTAACTTTTATAGAATATCTGAAAGGAAAATAAACCGCGTTGTGATGCAGCAGTTATAAATCATCAATTTCTTCGCTTGTTTGACATCTGACCTGAAAATGCGGAGATACTGGTTCGGTATGTAGTAATCTCGCACTTCTTTCGTCACGAACTGATTGATGTTCGTCTGATCTCGATTCGAAGTTGGTAATGGGTCTCTTTCCCCTATGATACGCAAGTGAAACTTTCCCGCAGGAATGACGTAAGATTCACTGTGACCCATAGCAACTATTGTGTAACCAAACTAAAAATAGACATTCCAAACAGTTTGTGAGTAAGATACAGAGGACGACACGGACCAACCTATTTCTAAGTGGCATCACCTTGTTAGGATGTAAAACTTGCGGAACCACTTTAGTAAAAACACTCTTCATTTCTTGATACGTATCATTATTGACAATTTTCAAAGAGCAATTTGAGACACCGCAATAAAATTTGGGCAACACTACAGCCGTTGAAGTAGAATGGAATATTTCCCTAAAACCGAAAGTGAAAAAAGAACGTACAGTATCTAATTTTTGTTTTCAGCAAAAGCTTAGTCCTTTTTAACTTTTTGATAAAGTTACCTGTACAACACGTAAAAGGTATCGATCGCTTGTTCCGGATAGCTACCATTGTAATCAGCATATGCTATCTTATTCCACTTGTCAGAAAAGAAAGGAAAATATTGAAATAAACATGGCTTTTCAGTAAAAACCATTTGGTAAACTTGCACTGCTTTCTGTTCTATATTTGCTTCTACTTGAGACCAGATCTTCTTCAACGATTCACAAACCATCGTGTTTTCTTTGGTACCTAAAATTGTCAAATGAAGTAAAATGAAAGACCAAACAGTAACTAATGAGTGACGTAATTTTTCTTCAAACTTACCTGGAACACGAGCATTTTTTAGCTTCATTGTGTAATGACCCTTGAAAGTAGCTTGAATAGAGGTAGCAGCTTTGTGTTTCTTGATATCTATCAACTCGTTAGAAATAAGTGGCAAACTGGCAGAATACGAATGTACTAAGATATCGACACTATCATTTCGTTTGCCGTGCGGCACGGAGGTCGACCGGAATTTCCGGAATTCTGGCTGGAATTTTTTCAAGCGAAGATATGAGTGGTATTTTAAAGCTGCGATTGCGAAATTAAGAGGAGAGATTGGAGGATCGTCCATTTCGCTTTTCAGAATCACTTTTAAACATTTAAACAAAATCTAAAATGAAACATGTGAACAGGTGATGGAAATGCACCAAATGAACAAAAAAGAGAGAATCGCTATGTAACTTACATCAAAGTGGTCAAGTCTTACAGCATTCCTTGTATCTTCAGTACCAAGAAGAAGTATGCATGCCTGATGTGACCCACGTGGCTCACGTTCGTCAAAGCTTTTCACAATCTTACCAAGTTGCATCAGGATATTCTTTCCATGATCAATGAACCTAGCACTTTCCTAAAATCGAAATCATTCGTCGGCGATGATGTTGATTCCATTCAATGGTTGGGTTGATTCTCTTCGTTTCGTCAGGTCATGAATGAAAAAATATGGGAATGGACAAATAGAAATTGCTTCTAACCTTCGTAAGATGTTGAAGAATAAAATTTTCATCTCCGAAAACAAAATCTTGTGCGGAGCTCACACAGACGTGAAAGCCCAGAGGCGCATTGACAACAACACGAAAGACATGTCTCCTGAAAAAACGTTGAATTCACGGAAATACGTAAATCATGTTAAGGGAACACGAAATACAAATTAAAGTCAGAAAAAAAAACATACCCTGCAGGTAAAATAAGAGCAGCACCTTTCGTGCCAGTTGTAAGAATTCGTAATATAGGTTCATTGACAGCAATCTGCTTCCACAGGTAAGGTTCGACAACTAACGTACCAGCTGGAGGTCTTTTTCTCTCCACCGAATTCTCAAGTTCTTTACATTGGTAAGTAACAAAAAATAAGAACGATCAAACGTCAATCGTGAGGAAAAGAAATGATGAAGAAAAGATGAGGACATACCATAAGGCGTGTTATCATACCATCTTGAAAATGAACTAAAACATATGATGAGTTCTGTTTCGTTGACAGAATCAACCAACAAATAAGGAGAGTAAGGCTCGCCGAGTACTGTGGCGTTGATAAGACTCGACGTCGGACTTAAAACTCCACTTCTGCTGCCGGATGTGTTATTTTGCGGCACTTTTTTCGGCTTTTCAGATCTACCTCCGTCAGAACACTGAAATTTGTAAATATAGTGGTTGTACGATGCGTTTCTGAACTGATAAATTCAAATATGTCTATCAAAATGAAAACAAGAAATGTTACCTTGATTTCAAAGTTATGTTTGGTGTTCGATTTAGGTTTATGATAAATCCAAAGTTTTCTGAAATTTGAAAAAGTTACAAAAGTTCCTAACAAAGTACATATGTCATCTAGATAACATAGGCGTATTCAGTGTCAGTCAAAAAAGGTGGAGGAGTCCAACATTATAATTTTTTTATTTTTCAGTCATAAGTAACGATTAGGTCAATGGCATGTTTTTCTGTTCTACTTAAAATGACGCAGCTCTTGATTAAACTCTAGAATACGCCTCTGGATAATGCAAAATGAAAAAGAAAAATATATGAACAAAATTATAAGCTATAAAAATGAGGTACACGAAACATTGACAGAAGTCATCAAAATCCATCCACAGGTCGTTTGTTTCACCGTCTTTCTGTTCATTCGTGATAGCGGACAACTCATCATTTTCTGAATGTTTGTCCATGTTATCAATGTTTTCAGTCGTTGCTTCCACTAAAGGATTTTCTTTGGAAATCGACTTTTGTCTCTCTGAAAAAGATGTTAGAAAGATCATTCTAAACGATGCACTTAACTATTGTAACAGTTTTAGGGTTTCAAAGAAATATTCATGAACCTTTCTGTTTGGTTTTCTTGTTTTTTTTGGATGACAATGACGCTGAACTAGATTGCGATGCAATAGATAAACTCCTGGCTTTTGAATCGATCTCAGGCAACAAACAGCTATCCTGCTTCATTTCATTGTTTTGCGTGTCAAGATCAGATGTTGTACTTAGCTGTGTCACATTATCAACGTCCTCTTGTAGCTCTTCTTCGAAACACTCCAGCAGAGTAACAGGTTTAAATCCTTCCCATTTCAATGGTGTCCTACAAAAATACGCAATTTTTAAACTATTGTCTTTACATCTATACTGAAAATGGTTTGTTAGCTGTCTCGTCACTAGTATGCCTTACCCCAGGGGATACGGCGTTGAGCCAACTTTGAAATTATGTAGTAGAGATTTCAAGTGTAAGAATTTGGGTTCTTTATGTTCTTGAGGATGGCAAGATGGTTCAGTGATTTCCCTCTTTTTTTTCTGTCGAATCAGCTTCCAGCGAGGAAGTTGTATTGGAACTGGTGGTGGATTTAGTGGGCAATCTCGAATGGTAGATACATAAACTGGATGGGATAGGTAGTGCGAAAACCCAGACTGCCTGAGTTTTTCAGACTCGTCAGCCATTTCTTTTAGCTTGGAAACTTTGAATGGTTTACTTGGAGGATTGGAGAAGGAAGCGAACACTAAAACATCAGGTGTCGTACAAACGGTTGATTTGCAGCTCGGACTTGGGGTGTTTACTTTTTCTTTTTTAGTTTCATTTTTTTCAAGAAACTTTGTTTTTTTGTCATCTTTCGATCGATCTTCCTTTCGACTTCTGATTTCTTTAGACTCCTTCACAAGAAGTTCTGATTTGCAATTCAACTCTTCCACTACTTCTAGAAAATCATTTTGAAGAGAACTGAAAAATGTCTGAACAAGATTGTCATCCAGCATTAGAAAATGCAAAACCGTATTACCTTTGACACCAGTGTTACAATCTTCAACAGGAAGATTTGGTTGTGGAAACTTCCAGTTGGGTAAAATATTTTGCAAGAGCTTCCATATCTTTTCTTTATGGTTGTTGTGTATGGGAATGAGTTCTGGTAGCCATCCAGTTAAACAATGAACAAGATTCACATCTCCAATTTCTGAGTTTTCGTCACCACCAAAATAACTAGAGCATAAACAAATAACAATACATACTACTCATAAGGTTTTCTACGAATGGGATCTCAAAACTTACTCGAGTGATGCAACTTTAATAAGTGCTTTCGATATTAAAACCGGCCACAACTCATTTTGTCTAGCCGTGAATGGTAGCAAAGGTTTCATATCTTCATTGCAGGGTATTGTCTCATCAACAACGATCTTTCTGTAACATCCCTAACAAGATCAACAAAAAATTACAAAACTAATGTTCTATTATCTAATTCCAAATTTGACAGAAGACAAATACACACCATCCAAAATATTTTGACAGCATATTTTCCAGATGGACTGATGCATGGGATATTATTCAATTTGGGGTTTTCTTTTGGCCAGATGAGATCCCATGGTCTCCAATAGTTTTCCTCATAGTTCTCCATATCTTTTTTATTCTTCTCAATCTTAGAATCTTTTTGTTCTTTTGATAGTGATGTTTTCATGCGGTTAACACTTGAAACTGTCTCTGCCTTTTGAACTGGTGCAAATGCTTGTAACAGAGAATTCAGCGTTGTAATAATGGAACGCATTAACTGGAACATACATCATTTCATGAAATAAGGGACAGGTGAATGTTGAAAAATATACATACAGCTAAAACTCTATTACCTCACTGTTAGTTATGTGTTCATTAGGTGTTAACAAATCGAGGTTCGTTTCGCACAGATGGTCAGGGCTTACTACGACAGGATTCTTGAAGAAGAAGTGAAGAAGTGAAGACATGAGACGAAATCATTGGTATCATGAATGATCGAGCATACAATTGAAAAGGTCAATTGGAAACAAACACTAACCTAACAGTTAACGATATCTAACAATACCAAATGATATCGAAAAATACCTTATCTGCAAATTGGTGCTATTTTCAACATGGGATTTGCGCACATAGTTTTTTGAAATTAAAAGCTGTAAAAAACTTTTACGCTGGATACCGGTTATCATATAATATCATATAATATTGTCCTGATTAAGATTTTCTTGAAATTTCATCAAAACATCATTCCAATGTAAATTTCCATATAGGAAAAATTAGTTACCTTATCTTCACAAATATCTGATATCCTTTTCCAAGATTTGATATGAGATTGTATAGATGACGGCAGTATAATCTTTCCTTCAGGATCATCAAAGTAATGCTATCAATCAGAATATCAAAACATTAATATTCTTCTAAAAAAGAAAACTTATTTCATGAAAATGAAATGTTGTACCATCATAGCTGTTGGACTTCGCCCTCTATCTTTCTCTTTTTTTCCGATGTCCTGCAACAAATTCAAATAAATTCAAACTAGTCCTTTTCTCAAACTTCCCTTTTCTTTCTTGAACTTCCTTTTCAGGGCAGCTTCTTCAGTTGTAACGGACATCCTGGAGCCTCCACTTCACCTATGGAAGGTGTAGATTTTCTACACCTTCAGACGTTAATTCTTTAGCTACTGGCAGAACTCAAACCATTGTTGAAACCAAACCTCCTGAACATGTTGCAAACACTGTCTTCAGTCAACCAGTAAACGTTCTTATTAAAGAAAAATTCTGAATAAGCCAAAAGACCGTACAAAAGGTGCTATACACGGTCTCACATGATCATTAAGCTAATGTATAGAAGTATTTGAAGCTATTAATGAGAAAATATCATTTAACAGCACTACGTATTCTTCCTCATTTTAGAAAAAAAGGGGAAACTTTGCTGATGCTATGCAAATCAATCTAATTACATGCTTAAGGTGGTTAGAGATAAATGTGTTCTCAAGAAAATACCAGCTGGTTTCATGTGACACAAAGTCATTTTTCAGCATTTGTATCATTGATAAACCATTCAATCTCCAGGACAAATTTAGAAATGGTGATTGATGTCTAAAAACTTTGTCTAATTGAGCATTTGAATCACAATTCTACATCTTTCATAGATCAAACAAAGAGCTGTAAATGCTACAATGTCCACCTCACATGGCCTCAACCATTTTGTTAAACATAACTTTGAATAAAAAAAACTCACCCATTTCTCATTGGCAACATCTTGATCATTCCATTCAGGCCATACAGGCAGCAGGATTTTACGTTTTCCAGAAGCTCGTTCTTCTGAAATTGTTGCAGGAATAGGCATGCCTGTACTGCTGTCAGAAAAATGAAAAATAGCATGGTTACATTAACGCATTAATACACATCAAAAAGAAAACTCCTTAAAAAAGCCTGGTTATCAAGAATCAAACATGCCATCTTTTTAACTTGTTTTTCTTTTGTTTATTAATCTATTTGTTATTTGTAAATAACATAACTTTTTACTATTAATAGGTAACACTATACTACACACAAGCTCAAAAGTTAAGTATATAAAACCAATGTATTTATGTTGTAACCATTTATTATTCATTTTAAATCATACAAAGTAATTATTGCTGACATATTAAAAATATCATATAGTTTAAATAACATATTTTAACTTTAAATATAAATAACATTATATACTTCCAGGAAAACCTCTGATGATATCTACTGTACTTCATATGATAGAGAGGTTTGCATTCTCAATTCTGCCAAAAGCATTCAAGTAAATTCACTGTAAATTAAGTATTCCATATGATTGAAAATCTTGTTTTATGCACCTTTTACGAATGAATAGTTTATTCTGCAACATCAAAAATGTTATTCACTTCAGTCAAAATTCCATCTGGAGATTTTAAAGACTAAAACAAAAAGCGATGTCTAACACATTATACTCACTCTTTTTGGGTGTTTGGAACTTGTTCTTTGGATTCCTTTTTCTTCGGATTTTTGGAGGCCATTGCAATATACTCCAATCAAATATTTTATGACATTTTTATTATACTATTACCGAAAGGTTTTGAAACTGTTATTAATGTTCAAAGTTGCTATCAAAATTTAGACTTTGTGAAAACGAGAGTTCACCAGAAGACTATTTTGCCAAAGATAGATACCATACAGTTTAACTGTCAATTTGAGACCATCAAAACTTGACAGTGTAAACCTTGTTAAATCTGTTTGGGATAGTGAGCATTTAGTTACGTGATGACTCGTTCTTCCAAACACTTTTATAAGAATTTTCACCAATAAGTTTGATGGTCTCATATTGGCAGATAAACATACTCATACCATCATATGCCTTTACAAAGAAACAAAAACATCTTAAATTACTTTGAAGTAGTATTGGAAATTTTGCAAAAAAGATAATATATAAATAATATATTATGCAAGCAGACACCTGCAAAACAACACGAAAATACTGGAAAATGAATGGTGACAAATATTTTTTAAGTTTCAAAGCATGATTTTACTAAAAGTTATTATGTACATTTTGATAATCATAACAAAATAAATTAGATATTGGCTTGAGTATAGGAACGAGATCGAAACAGAAATTAAATGATGAGAAAGACATTGAATTAAGGTACCATGTATTGCGACCATATAGGCAACTTTCCAATCCTAATCTTTAAATCTATGACTGAGTACATTATCTAGTCAGAGAGAGTACATTGTAAGTTTGACAATCTGCTTTGTTTCTTAAAGATAACAGGAAATATAAATTTCAATATGGAGTTCCAGAAACTTGCAGTAGATTAATGTGGTATGATTGTTTTGAAATATAAAAAAGCCAATATAAAATTTACATCAAATATACAAAGTTCAAGAATCATTTTCATCAACGTTATCGTTTATTGTTTCTTCAACATTTTTTATAGATTGTTCTGTTGATTCTGATTTAGGTTCATCTTGTGCAGAAACTGCATCTGGCGTCATTTGGTTATCTAAAGGTTGTTTAGGAGCTTTGTCATCGTCATTCGGAGTCTCTTCCGTACCAACACCTGGTTGTTGATCTTGACCAGGAGCCACGTCTGTGTCAGGGCCAGGAGGGGCTACTTCAGCTTCAGGGGCAGGAGCAGGGACATCAGTATCCATTGAAACAGATGGTGTTGAATTTAATTTCATTGCTTGTGTTGCTGCTTCTATAGCGGATCGAATTTTTTGCTCAGCTTCCAAATCAAGTTTGGAGTAAGATTTTTCCCTGTTTGCAACTGTATCTCTGATTATACCTGAAATAAATGAAAACATAACATATAGACAAACAAAAAAAAACACATTGACAGATAAATATTGCATTCCCTTGAATACATAAAACATAAACATTGAATACTTACTATCCAAAAGAGCTCTGGCAACTCTCACTTTAGTCAATTCAGTTGTCACTTCTTCCATAAGCCATGGCATAAAACAGCTTTCCACATCTGCAAAAACACAAACAAAGATGGTTAGCACAACAGAAACCATAATAAGAGATGTTTATTTTCTGAAAACTTGCAAAAAGGTCAAACCTCTTTCCACTGGATCATAGAAGTAACCATGATCATGTAATGTACCAAATACAGATGGAACTAAGTCTTGTAGATAACTCTGAAATTAAAAGAAACCATTACTAAGCCTTTCAAAACATTGGATGCTCATCTGCAAAAATGAAGTCTTAATTAGGAATCATGAAGAGTCAGAATACACACTAGTTGTGGAACAACAATTACAAATAAATATATCAAACAAGTGAAACGTTTATGATGTTCATCATAGTTCCTAAGTAGCTACACCCTGTGTTTAATCCATTCATATCTTCATTTTACTATATTTTATTATAAGGAAACAAACATAATTTTTTATTCATTGAGTCATGGTAGAAGAAAGTAGAAAATGCACCTGAGCAAATGCCCTTGCAGCAATTTTGTCTGTAGTCTCTTGTTCTTTCTTCAAAACTTCAAGTTGCTGTCGCATACGCCTTTCTTTTTCTTCCCTATGCCTTCTCTCCTGTTCCTCCAGTCTCTGTGTTTCTACTAATTCAGCATTTCTCAATTCTTCAAATCTGCGTTGTTGAGCACGAAGATTAGCCAGCTCTTCTTCTTCCATCACTTCCAATAATGACTGTTCAACGGTTTTACCAACAAGAACTTCTAAAATTGGTTTGACTTCGATATCAAAGTCAAACAGCTGAAAGAAACAAGTAACAATATAGCAACATCGGTATCACCATAAAGTTCTCCTTTGAAATAGGAACATAAAGCAAAATAACAAACCTCTCCTTCCAGTATCTGTGTGGAAACATCAACTCCTGTTTTTGCAGGGATAAACAATGGTGTCGGAGGTCTATCTAAAAACGCATCAGTCTGTGTCCAGATGTCAGCTTCTTCAACTCTGTCTGTCAATTCTTCCAAATAAAGCTCTGTCTGCACATCAATATGTTTACGACCTTCCACCGGGTCAGGTGTCTGTGACTTTAACTGTTGCTTGGCACGTTTTCTTGCTAAAGCTCTGCGCCTTGCCTCTTGTTGCTTCTGAATTTCAATAGGGTCAGGTTGAGCAGTCTAAAGGCATTTTACGCATATTAGATTTTCAGTCTGTTTACTAACAATCGTAATGTGCTCGTATGCACTTACTTCAAAAGCCAACTTACGGAGGGGGAGATTAAATAAAGAAACTTTAGCATAAAAAAAAGAGGAAGGTATCAGTTGACACAATATGTTCCAGAAAGAGCACTTCAACTCTCATTTATACCCTTTGCATAGAAATTTAGATTGACAAATAGAATAATTTCAGCTTACTGTTGGCAAAACATTTTGAGCATAAGTATTTCCACGAACAATTCGTCTATCATACATGATGTTTCCATACATGGATGGTGCTTGAGGTTCCCTAAATGAAGTTTTCTTGAAGTAAGCAAATTGAATGGTAAGTAGAAGAAAACAAGGAGTGTCAAGATGTTAGCTACTAGATCATAGAATGCATGTTACCAAACACTTACTGCTGATATAGATCTCTATATTTTTTTCTTTGTTGAACTGCTCGTGGACGACTGGAAAAAGTATATGTACCAGACCCATCTCTATTAGGCAACACAGCAGCCATTGCTGAAATATTTTTGTAATAATTTTTGTATCTAAAAGAAGAAGTATAAATATGTTACACAAGTCAAAAGAAGAATTAATGGACTAAAAGCAGTTTTATGACTGACTCCAAGAACCAATTAAAACATTTTTAAATTCCTTATAGAGACTCTGTTAAATATAGCTTTTAAACAACCCCCACTCAAATAAAATTTATTTAATTTGATAAAATGTTTGTACAGATTCACAGGCATTTGTTATTTGTTCTATGAATTGCTAATGATCAGTGTTTCAAGTTCCATTCAGATTCTTTTATCTATCAACTAATGTTGCTACTCATTGTAAATAGAAGAGTTTGTAAACTTTCTATGAAATGGATGTACTTATAAGGTTGATGAAAAGTAAAATGCAGTGAAAGCATGGTACAGTTTCCAATTTTCACATGCGCCTTGTTTGAGGTAATAGGAAATATATAACGTGCGAGCACATGGCGATTCTGAATGAAAATGCATAAAAAAATTTGCTAGTGAATAAATGAAAAAAAAAAAAAAAACAGTTTGTAAATGAAGGTAAACAATAACAATTTCATGTGGTTGAAATCCAAGTTGTTGGCAAGCCACGAGTATTTTTTAAATGGAGAAGAAATAAAGACGTAATGTGTCTAAGACAAAACCTATGACCAAGTAATTGTTGTAACTCGAGTTTTGTTTGAATCATTTCCTCAAAACTCCAATTATTCTGAAGTAATGTCTTCTTTTCATCTTTATTTCTTTGTGACACACAGTCTTGGTAATATGAAAAAAGGAGGTGTGTGACATCTTGCACACCTAATCAAGAAAAGCATTTTAGGCGTACTAATTATCACTCCCCTGAAGCTGTTCAGGCGTGTGATGGTGTGCGATCCAAGAAATCGTTATCATTCTTATGTTCTAATGGAAACAAAATTTTTGATCCCTAGTCAACGTGTACTTAATAGTTTTATTACGAAAATTTAACGAAAGAAATCTCCAGTTAATGAATAATTTTGTCCTAACGAAAGAATACAAAAACATGAGTGGTAGCAGCAGGACTCGTTTTCGTGTTATTCAATGAAATTAAAAGGTATCTTAATTTCTAGCTCCCTTTACAGTAGTAGTGAAATGGAAGCTTAACCGGTATTTCCACAAACTTGCGTGAGTTAAAATAACAATTCTGTTGGCTGGTTGTACACCTCTCATGACAAGACCTGAGTGTTTCCTCAAAAAATGTTTTAATACATGAAATTAAAGCTTAATAGAGCGTAAATATAGTTTTGTGTGAAGCAAGTGTTTTTTAATGGTCAAGCAATACTCCTCACGGGATGAAAAGTTTATTTTTCTTTAAATGACCAAATGTCTTTATTTTTAATAGTAGACACCATTGTTCAAAAAATGTCTACATATCTTTCCATACGCAAGTGGGGTGCTTCTTCACAGAAACTTTCTGTATTAGAAAAAAACCAGAAATCATAATGAATGAAAAGAAATAATAAATTAAATAAAGAAATTGACATATAAATTATACATAGAGATAATCGAGGCGTATGAAACGTAGCACGTCTCAAGCAATTCAAGAACTGTTAGGGATGCTTTTCGTTGCACATCTGAAGATTTTAAGGCATGCGTGGAGGCGCGTATGTGCGATCACATGCCTCATATTACAAAGCCTGGTCACAATTAAAAATATTTTTTCAACCATGAATAAAGAACAAAGAAAAACTATATATCAGTCGACAAGTTGAAACTATATCAAAATAAAACTATGAAATGTGTTTAAGCGGTCCTCCTCTTTCCCCCTCTATCAGGGTCCAATATAGGCCAAAAGGGTCCCCTAAACTCTATTTTTTGGAAAATTTATGTTGCTTTAAAAACATTACAAATCACTATTGTATTGACGGTGTCACAGGTTTAATCCTCTGAAGCAAAACTCAGGTTGCTCTTTTCCTAAAGGAAGTGCCCTTTGGATGTTCATGATGTGCCATTTTCCCTTCTGCCCGATGTTGCCCATCCATTCTAGATTAGACCCTGTCTATGATGTATGAGGTTTTCGTTGTGACAATTTTTGGATTTGAAACAGCTAATCTTCACTTAAACAAAAAATAACATTTGTGATTAAATTTTCTGAAATCTGAATGGGTCAATTATATTCTGAACTTTATTCATGAAAAATGTTCACATAGCTAGCAAACAAGAAAAAAAGCTTTTAAAAAGTTAAAAACCATTTCCAATGAATCTTAGGGGTCAGTCACAAATCGATTTTAGGTTCAAATAACGTCATATGACGTTACGAATATTACCCACCCACCCACCACCCATAACGTCATATGTCGAAAATGGCCAAAAATCGATGTAATTGAGTATTTCTGTAAAAACGCTAGTTTAGTTAGAAAACATCATACATTTACCATCTCCCAAGAACAACATACATAGATTCGGAACATAGCCGACCATAAAACTGGAAAATAACCCGAATTACCACAATCGGGAAATCTTGCAAAAAGAACCACGGTAGTGGAGAGTGTTCTCGCAAAAAAATAGCACTTTCAAAATCGATGTTTCTGTTATGAATTTTTTAACGTCACTTGAATTAACCCACCCACCCACTAACGTCATATGACGTTATCTAAACCTAAAATCGATTTGTGACTGGCCCCTTATCATAGTAACAAGAAAAAAGACTTTTTCTTGTGACTATGGTATTTCGAACCTGAAAAGCTCATGGGTATAAGTGAATGGCTATCACAGCTAGCATTGTTTTCCACCCATAAAAACTTAAAGCTTGTGTTCTTTCTTCCACTTGTAACAAACTAATGTTTAATTCATCTCACCAGACAGAGCTTGGAATGCTGATCATAAAATAAATGCAAACAACTTAAGATATCACCTCTTTAAATAATTTTAATCAAGATATCAGGTCAGATATATAAATATCTACAATCTAGAAGTCAGATATATAATATCTACAATTTATATACATGAAAGACAGACAGAGAGACTTGAGTATAGATAGAAGAATTTGGATGTCTACCCCAACTTATCCTAATGAAATTCAGACACAGGCACAGGATGAATAAACTGCTGGCTATGTGCATGTCAATATTCATGAGCGCTCAACGCAATGATAATTATTTCTTAAAACCAACTATATTCCATCCCAAAAATATCGAGGCAGTGTCTTCTTTTCACCATTAAATCATTCCATGAGTAAATCAGAGAAGCAATGTTTTGATTAACTCAAAATGGTACCTTCTTCTATGGCAACAGCCCGCGTTTTAACGCGGTTAGTATAAGTGTTGCTCGATAGAATTTCCACATGAAAAAACTCACACGCTTGGCTGTCATACTCAACAGATTTTTTAGCTAGTTTTGTTTTAGTGCTATTTTAGGTATTGTTTGCTAACATTTACCGGTATGGAAGAGAAAGTTGTGGAGAGCGGCTGGAGCGAATCTCTATCAGCAAGAGCAAGTACAGATGAAATTTTGACAAATACTGAATATCAGTTTCCAGAGAATCTTCCGGTTGAAACTTTAAGAAAGCACCTAGTGTCTCGCAAAATTATAACAGAAGTCCAAACGTGTGATAAAGAATATCTCATTACGCTATTTCGGAAGCATTTGCTGCCTTTACCGCAAAGAATTAACGATTTACAACGTTTAAACACTGATGTCAAAGCAATATCGTTAAATCAATTTTCTACCAATTGTAAGCTACAAAGGTATATACAACTTCTGTCTTTTTATTTTAATGTTTTCCATTTCACAATGTATGTATACATTTTCCTGTTGGAGCAGATGATGACATCACACACAGAATAGTCACAGCAAGAGCAAGAGGGGGGAAACAACGCATTTTTTTTTTTTTTGACTGATTCGACAGTAAACACTCACCTAGATTTTTAATAACAAGTTGTGAGGAAAGTGTATAGACAAGTTTCTGATGTTAATTACAAGTTCTGCTTCTTCCTTCAACTATTACCTTATCGGGGAAAAAAAAGTCGGGATTTATTTTAGTCGGGGAAAATTTTGGTCGGGGAAAAATTTAGTCACCTCGAGAAATTTTAGTCACTTTTCCCCGACCAAAATTTCGAAATTAGTCCCTTTTCCCCGACTAAAATTTCGAAAGTAGTCGCTTTTCCCCGAATAAAATTTCTAAATAAGTCACTTTTCCCTGACCAAAATTTGCAATACAAGTAGAAAATGGAACACAATTTTTGTCGACACTTTCAATTTGAACTAAAAATTATATTACAAAATAACTAATTAAGAGTTCAATCTAATACAATAACAGTTTTTGAGGTTTGATAGATCGTCATTATTTTCATCACTGGCATCCATATTGCTTTCACAAACATCAATTATATCTTCACTAACATCCATTTTATTTTCACTGACATCAATTTTGTTTCCCTTAATCGTAACAGAAAAATCTGTATCGTCCTCATTGACTGATTCAACTTCATTCGATTCCCCTTCCTTTGCTTGACCGTCATAATTCCAGTCGAAAATCGATAGATAGATTCTATTTGAGATTATCAAAAATCGGGGAAAAGTTTCGGTCGGGGACTAAAAAATCAGGGAAATGTTTTGGGCGGGAGTAAAAAAACCGGGGAAAATTTTTGGACGGGGAAATGAAAAATCGGGTGAAATTTTTGGACGGGTGTTGAAAAGTCGGGGGAAAATTTGGTCGGGGAAAATTTTAGTCACTAGCCCAAAAAATTAGTCACTTACCCCCGACTTTTTTTTCCCCGATAAGGTATATGAAATACACAAAAATAAATTCAAACAGTTAGGCACAACTTCTAATTAAGCTATGAAGCTTAATTTGGAGTTTCGCCTAATTTGGCTATCAATGCAAATCTAATTAAGCTGTTAGTAGCTTAATTAAGCGTATATATTCGCTTTTTCGATATTTTTACACTTTAAATGACCAATTCGCATCATGGATAAATTCATGTTATGATGGATAGTTTCATTTTGGATCATCTGACCACGTTTGTAGAAAAATCTAACGGGGAAAAACGAGAATTTTCTTGAAAATGTTAAGCAGCTAACTAAGCGTATTTTTATGTACTTTGACTATTGCGATGAACGCAACCCAATATGTACTGCTGCTAATTAGCAGTTTTCTATATTCGCCTAATTTGGCGAATCAACTACTAATTTGGAGACACACCGTTTAATTTGGCGGTGAATATGCCTATGCTGTTTTTAGACTTTCGGCTACGTAGAATTTTTCAATTTTTTTTGTCAAAACATTCTTAACCATTATGTAAACACTTCACAATCGAAAAGAGCGTGCGACCAGAAATTTTTCTATGTGTTTTTCATCTTTTAACTTTTTTTGCGCCTATTTAGGCGCTTTATGGCTTAATTAGACTGCTGACTTCTCCTAACTAAGCGTCATCCTCTAAATTAAGCTTCATAGCTTAATTAGAAGTTGTGCCTAACTGTCAAATGCTTACAATTGCGGTTAGGACCACTCGACCAAAATCTGTCACTAAAATAATCGTGATTTATTATAAAGAATTGCCTGGATGATATTATTTTTTTACTCTCCTGTTTGTAGTGTATGCACATAATAAAAGGAGGGCTTTCTGGGTGCAGGATATTTACAAGGACCAAGAAGTGTATGATGCAACAAGACTTGTAAATGAAATGAGAGTTTCGAATAGGGATGATTATTTCAATTATTTATTATTTTATCTCACACTAGCCGCCAAGGGGGTGTCGCTTGCCGCTCATGTTTAGCCTGCATTTGTCACCTCCCAAACAGTTCAAGAAAAATGGAATTAAGGAATTGACAATGGAAAGTGTTACCATCTTGTAGAGCTCGAAAAACTGATCAAAAAATGTATGGGATTATTTTGCTACGACCAACTGTTACAGAGATATCTCCAATCACAGATCACAGACCCGTCAAAATTAGGCCCAAATTTTTCGTCACCCCATCGCCTGTATCGCGGACCTGTATCGGGGACCTCAAAATACGTCATCGGCATTTCTTTGACTTCAGAATATTTTTTCGTTATAACCAAAATTTTATATTCTTAGGTTTTATAGAAAAACACAAGTAATTTGTTCTGGACAATTTATTTATATCGATGAGAATGTACAAAGTAAAGAGTCCTATGCTAAAAATTAAATCACATTTATAATTACTACTTTCACGATTTTACAATACGTTTGTCACTCTTGTGTATTCAAATCAGAAGAAAAAGTTGTGAATTCACTTCGTTGTATGGCTGTCATAAAGCAGTATGAAACGCTTTTTATCGCTTTTTTTGGTCGAGTGGTCCTAACTGTATTTGATTTGTATATTAAAAGAAATCCAGAGAACCAAATAAGTAAATTAAATCTTGAAATTCATAGAGAGCATCTAACTACCTGTCAAGATGTTTTTTGCTGGAAACTTTTTTTGACATAAAATAAATAAAATAATAACATTATATTATAAGGTGATTATCATTGAAAGAACAATCATGTTTATTTGGAAACTCATCTATTGAAATGTTTGACCATAGCATATATGCATTCACAAGGATTTTGTTCTAATCTGCTGTCATCTTATGCTAATTTGCATAAGTGTTTTTTTAGAGAGTGATTTTTTTATTTTGTGTTTTTGTCAAGTTCTTAAGTTTCTAGGGAAACCCATACATTGTATTGTTTTGATTGCAAAATAATTATATTTTGATTAGCTTATATGATAAAAAAACAATAGCAACCGGGCTTGTATGTTAACAAGATTTCATTGTACATTGTACACAAGTGAATGAGCAAATCCAGGATTCAGTTTTTACCAAGGTAGTGTGACTATGAATGAACTTTCAACTGTGAATGGCCTTACAAGAAAATGAGGCTCAAATGGCCAAAATCTTTAGGAAAATCTTAAAAAAATCATAAGGTTCAAGTTCTAAAGTTCTAATTTCTTGTGTGCCAAAAATATACATTATGTCATTCTTCGTAAGTTTTTTGTTATACCAAAGATCAAACCTTCATTTAAGTTAGATAGGGTAACTAGAACTGAAGTTTATGCCTATTTCAATATTTGTTTTTTTTTTCTTTCATCACGTTCATTTATTTCTTTATTCATTTAAATTGCTTCGGTATAAAAAGAAATAATTTTAATTCCTACCGGGCGCCAGCTTTTTTGTTCGCTGAGTTTGAGTATGCCTTTCGTTGTTTAAGACAGATTCTGATGATGAATAAGAAATAGAGAAAACAGAAAAAAAACTTTATGACACATATTAAAACTTCTATTATGTACTTTTAAACGATAAAGTTATTTTACTTGCTACTATTCTTTTATTCAATTGTTTCCTTGAAATTTGCAAAAACGTTTTATTTTTAACCACGAGAAGTATTTCTGATTAAGAAACTTACTTAAACAAATAAATTTTTTGTTAAAACTAGTCTATGATATCCATCATGATTTTCGATAAAATGTCATGAGGATTATCGAAAAGCGAGCGGGAGTGTGCTGATTGCTCTAACTTTTAGATACGTATAGGAAAACGAGTGGAAAGGCATATATAATAAAACCAATTTTGCCGACATGTCCAACAAAATCATCATATCACGACAGCAAACTTTTGCAGTCGGAACAAAAATCCTAATTAAAAGGGTTGTTTCCAGAAAAAATTGAGGTTCAGTCAAAAAAGGTGGCTTTTCTTATAAAAAACAAAACTTATAATGGTGCCAAAGAAAGAAGTTCCATACATTTTTTGGATCAGTTTTCGAGCTTGACACAATGAATTACACTTTCTGTTTCTCTTTTGATGGCAATGTTTTTCTCTGCTTTTTGAGACATCATTTTGAAAATTAGAAGTTTATACCCAGGTTACAAGTTTAGCAGTTGCCATTCATAATAGAAGTCAGTTAGGACACTATTCTAATTTTTTTACACACACTATTAGGTAAATCATTTTGCACGACTTTCCTCTAATAATTATTTTTGAAGACAATCCAGGTGCTATTGAAAATCTAACTATAATTGTTAAGGGATTCAGGACAATATCATTAAATTTTAAATTTTAAAATAAAGTGTATTAATTTTCATGTGTATTAAATTTTGAGTATACTAAATTTCATGATTTCTTTTGAAAATTTCTTAAATTAATTACTGTTCAATTATGTTGGTACAAAAAATTTGGTAAAGTTAGTACATGTGAAAAATCTGTTTTGAAACAAAATAATGGCGACATTTTATACCACTAAAATCAATATCAGTCTACTCATGATGAGGCGTGCAACCGCGCTAGCACTCACTATAACACTCCTAGAGTTAATTAGGATGCACTACTTTTAGTCGCGCACATAAATACTGTTTAAAAACACGGTCAACTTATATTAATTTTCGTGCTCAAGTGATAACAAGGGATGACTTTGGTATATTAAGAAATTATTCACTTATTTACTGTTGCTAGAGAGAATGGCTACCCTTGCTATGGTAGTTTTGAAATCGGCTGGTTGCACACTGTTGGCTGATTGCACACCTCTCATGACCTGAAGTTGGTGCTTATTTCAATTTTGTGATCCAAAGTGCAGAATATACATGCAATATTAATATATCCTATAATTGTTGACAAATTACTGAAAGATATACAAAAGCAATCATGGTGTTGCAAAATGCCATGTTTTTTCAAGCTTATTAAGTTACTTTACTGTAAAACCGATAATCTTGATTTCCTTCATGTTTAGTGGAAATGTTAATTCAATTATATCCAGGAAAAACTTTGTTTCAGAAATAATTATTTGAGGAAACTGCTGCTATTATACTGTGTAAAAGGGTGGTTCGCTTAAAATTGAAAAAAAATCCATCTATACATCTTTTTCACAAGTTCATCAAATGAACCTATTTGTATATGCTTTAACTTGGAAATGCTTTTGTGTGTCTGTTATTAAGGTTTTTCAGGTCTTTTTAGAGGATGCCTGTCATGTATTTACTGTAGTATTTGTAGTAATTTTGTAATGATTAATATATAATACAATTGGCGTGAGTGTAAAAATTTTTACCAGGAATACCAGTGTATATATGTATTTAATAATGGGTCGACCTAGTGAGTTGATAATACCTATTTGTAACCTATTTGTAGTAGCATCAAACCGATAAATGTATTTAAGTGTGACATGCTGAGTGGTGTTGTGTTCATAATCTTTTTGAAACACTAAGTTTAAATGCTTCATCTTGATATGTCTTATAACCAAATGTCATTTAAGCGAATTACCAGGAGTTTTAATTTCACTTGGTTATGCTCTGAAAGAAAAAAAGATTTATTATGATAAAGTATTTTGTTTTCCCTACTTCATTTCATTTTCTTAACAGTTAGTGCTGATTTTTCGTTACAGTTCTCAAAGAAAAAGGAAAATGGAGAGCGACGATGAAGCAATGCTTTCAGGTGGTAGCAATGTCAACATAGAAGATAGCAGAACAGTTGCAAGTACAAACTTGACAGTTAGAATGCCTGGTGGTAAATCTGATCGTAGTAGCAAACCAGTGAAGTTGAAGAGAAAAAGTTTTGATGTAAATAAACAAAAGCTAGAGAAAAGTGCAAGATTAGATGAAAAGGTTTGCTTTTATTGTTTACATGACACCAATAATTTGTTGATTTCCAACTGAATTTCTTCTTAAGGCTATGGGTTGAGTAGAACTATTTTCATCTTTGTTCAATGATAAATTTCAACATAATTAATTTTTCATTTGATTCCAGAAATGTTGGTAAGTTTAGTTTATTTTTTTTAGTTGCATGTCTGGTGAATAAATTAACTTGTTTTATTTTTTACATGAGAACTTAATAACCTAAGATTTTCATGGAGGCATCATTGTAAAATTCTGTTTTCTTTAGGACGTGGTATTCTCCGAAATGATGCCAGAGGTATTTAGAACTGCAAACATACTTGCTTTCTCTGTTTGTTTTTCTGTACTATGTTGATGTTACCATTGACATCAATTTCAAATCAGTCGACTCTTCAGTCAGCAGGAGGCAGCCATTATAGATAGAAGAACTGTTACTCCCCTAGTTACTAAGTCACAAACAGTTTTCAATGTTTGGAAAAAATTGAAATTCTGTTTCTTGCTCTGTTGTTACTGGCTGATCTAAAGTTTGACATTTTTATCTGTTGCTGATCAAATGATCAAAGGTGCATGAAGGTACATCAAAGTTAGTGTTTAAATAAAAATGGTTGATTTTTGAAAAAAGTTTAACTTAGAAATTTTCACAAAAAGTTTTGTCATCAAAAGAATACAGTGATTTATTGCATGGTTGGTTGTTCTCGACAGTTAGTCTTATTTGACTACTCTGTTTAGCTGTTGACAATTTTTTTAGTTGTTCCATATTGTTTTTCTAAGATGTTAAATTGATCTGTTTTAGGCATAGATGAATTATGTGAAGATCTGATTTTTAACTTTTGTTTTTGGTTTGTTGATTGGTTTCAGATAATCCTACCATCTGCTGTATCTGCTGTATCCTCATCTACTAAAGAAAGTTCCAATTGTTACCAAGAGGGGAAACACAAACGAAACACAACTCATGTTTCACCTCTTACGAAATTACCTGAAAGTAATCATGAAGTGAAAGAGAACTTTCGTGGAAGTAAGAGAAAAGTTACACTTCCTAGTAGAGAAGAGGATGCTGATGCAGGCTGTAGTACAGATGGCGATTTTCAAAAAACCACAAGTAATCCGGTTGTTGAAGTATTCACTATACATGCTGAAGATGATAGTGACAAAACCTGTTTAAATAGTAAAGAAACCATACATGTCAGTTTTGGTGGTGGTAGCAGAAGGTCAACACTCCTCCCTAAACGTTTTGATTCCTCGGAACATAGTAAAGTACTGGAGAAAAAGACAAAGTATGATGGTGAGTCAAAAGATCTTAACGATGCTGATGAACGAATAAGTGTCAAAGATGACGTGGACAAAAGCAAAAACTTCGAGAAGCACCAATCCAAAGATCAAACATATGGAAAGAGAGGAGGGACTCCTGAAAGGTACAGAAGAGAATCGAACAGATCACAAAGACAGCGTAGTCCTTCACGTGATAGAAATGAGAGAAATCACAACAGCAGAAATAGAAGTGAGAGGAACAGAAGATCTCCTGTTAGACGAAGTGGTGATTATAGAAATGGTCCTGACTTCAGAAGAGGTGGTGGTGGGAATAGATGGGTAGACAGAGGGAGGAGAATTGGTTGGCAAGGTCGTTCCAGAGGATTTTCCAGAGGTGACACCAGGCGGCAGTATTTAGAGAGGTCAGGAGATCGTCCGAGGGAAAGAACACGTGAGAAGTCACGTGAGAAGTATAGAAAGGATCGCGGAGGTTCAGGTGATGAGATGAAGTCGGAGAAAGTTAAGAAAGACAGATTATCAAAAGAAAGAAAAGAAGAGATGAAGAAGGAAATCAAGCACTTGGAGAGGATGATCGAAATTAAAACGAAAAAGAAGAAAGATAAATCTTCTGAGTCTGATGGGATTCAGGTTGTTGAGAAGAATGGCAGCGAAATATTCGATGATGTTGAAAGCTCTACAATCAATGTGGCGATACATTGCTGTAACCAAAACACGACTGAAAGACATCAGGTGTTGGATGATCAAGAAAACGTGCATACTGACAGTTCTGCTCAAGTGATTGAAGATGATCATGTCCAATCTCCTCCACGTGATGATAACCAACCTGAAAATGATAAGCGACCCGAGGAGAAAGTCTCACAGAAGGAGAGTCAAAACGATAATGCAAATACTATGGTCGAAAGTTGTGTTGTGAATCGTGACGATACAAATAGTCGACAACAAGAGGCGATTGATGAGAAGAATGACAAACAAAACAAGAATGTCAGCGGCAACAGTGTTGATGGACATGCGATTGAGCCGTTACAGAACAAAGAACGTCGGGATAAAGTGTCAGATGAAACATCGAGTGACGACGACGACGACGACGATGATGAAAATAGTTCATCCAGTGAAAGTGAAGCAAGTGAGTCGTCTGATACTTCACACAAGAAGAAGAAGAAAAGGAAGAAGAAGAAGAAGAATAGAAAGAGAAAAAATGAAAGCGACAGTAGTGAGAGTAGCAGTGACGAATCTGAAAGTGATAGGAAAAAGAAAAAGAAGAAGAAGAGGAAAAAGAGTAAGACAAAGAAATCGAAAAGAAAGAAGAAGACGAAAGCGAAGGATGGATTGTTTCTGCTTAAATCTCAACTGGCTGAATGGATGGAAAAAACCAAAGATAAGATCCGCGACGAATTAATCGCGAATATCCAATTGGCTAATCAACAGAAATCTGATGGTGGGGATGCTGACAATCCAAAGTTAGAAGAATCCCCAATGGAAGAGAAACCGTCCATAGAGAAAACTGGTAACCATGTTGCTGAAGAGACTGGAAATAACCATATTGCATCGAAACAGACGTCAGCCGAATGTGTAGATACAGAAATTGACGAGTCACTGTTAACAGACGATCACGGTTATTTGACTGGTATTCCTTTACGTAAAGAAGCGGAAGACAGTTCTGAACGAAAAGATTCTGGTGAAACGACACCTCATGTTCAAATCGACGAAGTTTTCGATCTATTCAAATCAGATGATGATCTAGACTACGACCTGTCTGCAGACGAGGAAGAAAATTGGAAGCGGAAATCAAGAGAAGCTGTGGAGCAGGGAGATAGTTCTGCTGATCGACGAGATGGTAAGAGAAAAGAAAAGGAGAGGAGAGGAAGCAGTGAGAAGTATTCAGAAAGAAAAGAGCACAGAAGAGATTATGATAAAGAAAGAACGCACCACCGTAGCAGCAGAGAAAGTAAACGATCATCTGAAAACAAAGATATACGTACCGAGAAAAACGAGACACGTGATTTGAACAACAAACCGTCAAGATACAGTCCTAGAATGGACCAAGTCTCGTCAAGCCAGATAAAATTCACAGCAAGTTTCAATGAAGAAAACACGAAATTGAAAGAAGCTGATTCAACCAAAGCTGATGGCATAACTATTGCTAAAAAAGTACGTGATGAGGTGTATAAACGAAACGATTTCTGGAAGGGTGATCGATCCAGCACGACTGGTGGTGGTGGTGGTGGCGCCGCTGCTGTTGCTGACGTATTTAACACGATCGGAAGCCAGGGTGTTGAAGATGAATCTACAGGGCATTGGAATGCACTATACTCAGGGATTCAGTCCAAACTTCTACAGATAGCAGGAAATGAAGGTAAGTTGGGTGCAAGAGGTTCGGTGGAGAGTGTAGAAGAAAATAACGTAAGTACTACGGCTGATTCTCATGAGAAACAAGCATGGTTCATTAATCAAGATGAATCAAGGAAATCTGTGGACAAGTATGAACATTCTAGGTAAATAATTTTGATTTGTTGATTTTATTGTCTAACGTTTTTATATGAAAAGCATTTATGCCGGATGTTTAGTAAATTCTTCTCTTCCGTTACAGCAAACAATCATGTTCTGCTTTTTTTCTATCTCAATTTCCTTTTTTTGTTGTTGTTGTTACAGCTTGTCCAGAGATGAAAGTTTGAAAAGACCGTCTCACTCATCCAAACGTTCTTACGAAAACGACAAAGAAGAATCCAGATTAACGTATCCTAGCAACGTTGCAGTTCATTCGAAAGGAGGTGGCGAGGCGGGAAAATATCACGATCAAAACCGTCGGGAATCGTTTGATCGGAACGACAGGAAAACAACAGCTTCTGGACGGCATAGAAGTGACGATACTAAGTCCTATGATCGGGGGGGAAATGAACGAAAACTGTCGAATAGATGGGACCAAGAAAGAAATAATAAATATGATGAACGATATAAACCCAGATTAACTTCAAGGACTGACACGACAAGTAGTAATAAATATAACGATAAGCGTCAGAGAACGGACCGTCGGCGATATTCGCCGGACTATTCAAATCGTCGACGGCTATCGTCGGGCGATAAACGAGATGTGAGCAGTAAAAGTAGATTTAATAAAGACTCATTGAACTTTCGTTATTCTCACGACAGTAAGAAGTTGCCCATCCCGCATCTTGATATGGACTCATCAACTGAGGCTAGGTCATCTCCTTCAAGTGTTTCGAACTATACTCGACCAGAGAAGAATTATCGTGGATCAAAAGTGAAGTGATATTGCGATAATGTTTGCAGCTATTTAGATATTTTCATTTTTTACTGTTACGTTACTAGAACGCATCAAGCATTATACCGAAAAGATTCGAGAGTTGTCATTTCTTTTTTTATGACGGGTCAAAGTCTTTCCCTGTCGTATGTTTATTCATGGTTTATTCTTACATTTTATTGATCGGAAGTATATATTTACTCACAATTTGTTCTCTGTTGCCAGCATGAAATTTATCAGTTCTTGAAGTCACGTTCTTTTGTTTGTTGTTTACTTAAAGATAATGATCTATCATATAACAGGGTTGCACTATGCTAATGTCAGCAATGGTTTCCCTCAAGTAGAACAATTGGAAACTGGTCTGGGAGCGAACAACTTTCCTAAAGGGTGGAACAAACGAAAATGATTGGCTCCCTCATGGAAATTGCTTCGTACGAAACTTTTCTCGACATTAAAAATAGTTCATTATCTTTAAAAACATCTGGTTCGTACGGAAGAACAAGAGAATGCATAAAATTCTTCGCCTGCTAGAAAAAAAGTTCCAGCAAGTCGAACTTAATAATGTTAATACTTTGCCAACCCTGTTTACATGTATTTGTTTGTTTTTGTAATTTCATACCTTCATAAGTATATAGCAGTCATGGATTATTTTATTCGTGCTAATTTTTCGAATCTCCAGTGGAATTTCAGTTCGAATGTCAATATTGTGTCAAACTATTGTCAAGCCTCGTTTCGATGCAATGTATTGTTTGCTCGCTAATTAGTTGATTATCAGCGCTTTGGGACATTGTTATGATCATTTTCATCCAAGATCACATCCAAACGAGGTAGTGTAGTATAGTTTGTCAAAATGCGACGTTTTAAAAAAAATTGAAAGTTCTTTTAACAACGAAGAACTCGAGGCATGGGCACATCGTACAAAGGGAAACGTTTGTGAAGTGAAGTGAAGTGAAGTAAATTTTTCAATCCATGTTATGATCATACTTATTGGAGATTTTTCTTCTACGTCTCAAATGAGTTAATTTGAGAGTTTTTTTAAAAGAAAATGTAAATAGTGTTTTGTGAAAGACCAAATAAAGTGAAATGTCGTTATAACCAGCGATCACAACTCCTCATCGAAATCACTTCACCAAAATTCTTCTAATGAGTCTCATATGAGGAAAAAGTTTGGACAATCAAATCTGAATCGTCATGCGGGTTTTTTGCCTTTATGTTTATCCTACTTGCACCATACATCATGTTTGATGTTTCAAGCAACATTTGACAAAATTATGTCTTGTGATCCAAACATCTTGTTGGTCCTTATTATTGGGGCTGGCCTCGTTTTGAAAGGAATAGGGTCTTGAATCGATGGTTTATCGTAAAACCTTCACTGACAAAAAAGAGGACAAAAATTCACGAAAGAATTAGCATATTTTGTTTATTTTTCCGTCTGCATAATAGACCTTTCCCGAGTTTCTGTTTAAACTCTAAACTGTGACTGAGTTTCATATCTAACCTCGTTTTCGTGCGATTCATTGTTCCACTGATTTCATTACTTTATAACTTCATAATAGTTTCTATTATTCTCAATTCCCATTCCAATAGTTAGAAGCAGTTTAAATATTAAAAGCGAAGTTTAGACACGACAACTCGGCCACAATGCATCGTTTAAACATAAATTCGAGAAAGTCCATTTGAAGTATTTTCTTTTGTTTATGAGGTTGAGTCGAACTACCAGATAAACAGCAATCTTTTGCATCCTCAAACAACTACGCACCAACCTTCCTCCATCATCGGCCCTTGCAACACGAAAGTTGCGAATTTTGAAATCAAAAATGCTTGATATAGGTTTCACTTTTTTCCTGACAGACTAAATGGTTATATATAGTTAAGGTGAACGGAAGGTCAGTGCAACAAAAGAGGGAGCAAGTACCTTTCGAAAACACAACATGTAATAATATGACGCCCCTCCTCCCCCTCCGCCCGCCATGTGTTGACTGTGTGTGATACAAAACACGGACGTCCGTACACCAAGAAACAAATAATCTGATGATGACGTCATAATAGAGAAAGCTAAAGTAGTCAACTTTGAATACACAGATGACAAATCACGTACGGGTCTGACGAAGGAGGGAGATATATCTCTTTAACAGGCATTTCATAGGTGGAAGGAAGAATATCGATTTGTTTTGTTTTACATATACACGAAGAAAATTCCATCTACTTTAATGTCTATCACGAACGGAAATTATCTTGATTAACAACATTTTGAAATATGTTTCTACCTCTGAAGATAATTATATTTAATGACGCAATGTCCCAAATATATGCCTTACTCCTAATCATTATTCAAGTGTAACATTTTTAAGCACTCAGAGGCATTGACAAAATTTGGTTGCTTAACCCACAGTTAACTGTGCTTAACCTTTGTGTGATTCGAAGAGTTAGACCACCAATAATCAACCGTCAACAATTTTCATCGCCACACCAAAAATACAGAAAACATGTTTTCATCTGTGCTCAGAGAGCTTTATTTCAGGAGCCCAAAATTCCAAATCAAATAAAATGAACATTATTCAATTCTATGATCAAATTCACGAAAAAATTTATTTCGTAAACACTTGGATTTGGAACTACATTTTTACCGGCTCAGCATGCGCTGGATAAGGGATTTGTGAAAGACATTTATAGGGATGAAGCACTGATGTCGTATTTGTTTGTGAATGAGTTGTTATTTTCGCATGCACTCGATAAGACAGTCTTGTGAAAGTTCACTCTAATCTGTTCAGGTCTTCTTGATTTACTACTATCGAAACAAAAAAGAACAAAATAAAATGATTAGTTTTTCGTTGTTTTTCTCAACATGTGTTGTTTTGACAAAGATTATGAAAAGATTCTTAATAGACCATGTTAATGGCAAGACATAGGGAACATTCCACCAGTGTTGATCTCAATTCCTCCACTCCGGAAATCCACCCTTACTTTAAAAATGCTAAAAAGAGAGGGAGGAGAGGAGTTACATATGATGAAACCCTGCATTCGATTTCGGTCTGTAAATTATATGCTTTAATTAATTCTGCTCGCCGGGGTGTGTGTGATAAAATAAAAAAAATGTTTTTGTCATCATTAGCCATGACAAGACACGAAAATGGTTGACGCTTGATGAAAGAAATAAGCCGATGACTTCTTTCTTTTGAAAAATAAGATTGGTGTTGGATGGCAAATGAAGTTTACATATGGCTGAAAATAGTTTTGTGTTAGATGTGTTCGTCAAAGAAGATCGTGTTGATAGAGTCCGACATTATGTGCAACATGTTCAAAAACTGTTCGATGTTGAACTTAAGTTCACCTCATCCACAGGCAAACAATATATGCCAGTTGCAGGCCAGTGGGTTGATGTTGAAGGACAACGAAGTAATGTTATCAAAGCCAGGGTTGGTTGTTAATAAATTAAATGTTTTGTTTTCTCAAAGTTATTTTTATAACCATTTAAAATCGAGTATTCTTATTTTTCGTGTGTTTTTTGTTTACTTTGTAAAGTTTTTTGTTTACATTCAAATTAGGTTCTTTCGATCAACCGTCATCAGACTACAAAACTATTCATTCATGCCGGCCATGGATTGAAGTTTATGGATTTTTTAAACTTAAGATTATTCTGAAACAGAAACTTTAAAAAATAGAATAAACTTATAACATTTTAATGTTTTAGGAATACATTAAGGGTTTATCAAATCCAGAAGAAGTTATTCGTTTACGATTTCCACCACCAGTGTATGAATTGATTTGTGGAAAAGAAGGAGAAACTTACTACAGTTTAGAACAAGAAACATCTGCAAATATTGTTTTTTATTCCTTGGAAGAAGTTGAAATATCTGGGTCAATATCAGGTGTCACGAAAGCATCCATTGTTATTGAAGACATTATCAAAAAGTTCATTCAAGAACATAGTTCACTTGACTATGAGGAAGACAATGTTGATCCTTCCATTGAAGAGGACAGTGGTATATATGTAAAATGTTCTCACGGTCCTGATTGTATCCATGATAATCATTCAGAATTTTCAGAACATAGGCATAGTGTATTGACTGTTGATGAAGAGTTTGATGAAAATCTTATTTTATCCAGCACAAGTTCTTTAGACATAAAAGATCCAAAGTGTGATAATTGCTTACAGAGAAACTCTCAAGAAATTTTAGACAGTGAACTTATGGAGTATGCTAAAAAATTAGGATACAGTGAAGGTCAAGTCAAATCTGCTATGAAAAAGCTTGGACCAGATACTGTAGATCAGAATGAACTATTACATGAGTTGATAAAAGCATCTAACTCGATACGAGATGGCAAACTTCTTGGTGAGAGTGTGAAAACAGATTTATCAAATTTTTACGAATCGGTAACATCTCAAACCAACCCTGATAACAGTTTTCTACGGCATATTGTTGTTGATGGTTCTAATGTGGCAATGAGGTAGGAATAATATTTTTTTCCCTGCTTCAAATTTGTTATTTTTTTGCTTCTCATGTGGTTTATTATTTTATTGAACCCCCTGTTTTAAATGATGGTCATAAAATATAATTAAATATGGATGTTCCTTGTCAAATATTAAATATATGTGGATGACTGTAGAATAAAGTTTATTTCCTTTTTGGGGTAAACTTGTGAAGTGTAAAATTGTTGTCAGCTTTAAAACTATTCAAAAGTCTTTTACTTATCAAGGACTTTCAAGCAAACTCCATACATGCGTTTTTTTATGTGTAATGTTTTTGTGCTTGTTAATAAAATTCCATGACAGTGTAGTTTTATTTTACAAACATATTTCACAATAGGTAATCATTTGAAATATTTCATCAAAGAAAATTTGTCATCAAACGACTAATGTTAAGTTTTTAAAGGAGCCTCATACAGAGATCAGAGTTCAGTTTAGGGGGGATATTACTTTATAAATTTTCAAAGTCATTTTTGTTTGTTTTTATTTTCTTGTTCAAGCAGTCCCCTTATCAACAATCTTCAGAAGAAAGCTTTATCTTTCTCTTGTAATAAGATATGTTGTGATGTGTTAAATTTTTTTAATTCATGTTTAACCATAACAAAATTTCACCTGCTCTGTTTCTCCAATGTACTGTGATTTTTCACTTGTCTACCAAATTGTTTATCTTAAGTAAGTAAAAACTATAAGGACTTACCAGTAAAAGTGAGTGATTACTACAGACCATTTTTTGTTTTTTGTTTTTGGATCTCTCTCATTTTGTCAACAATTATGATAAGTTCTCGTCCAATTATTAATTAATGACAATCTTAATGATTGTGCAATTTTTACAAATGAATTGTGGAAAAATCCCCTTGAAGTATATATTGTGAAGTTTATATCAATGATATTCATGGAACCAATTCAGATATGATTTTTGATTCTCTGTCTGTATATATATTCTATGTACCCCACAAAGGTTTTCTTACCTTTAGGTAGGATAGAATATACAAAGATGCTTTGTGTGCCGTTTCATTTTTAAGATAATTTTTGGAAAAACATGGCTTTTTTCAATACTTCACCTTGGCTTCATTCAACACTTAGATATGTGATGGATTAAATTCTCTCTTAAGAATTTAAATAATTGTAAAGCAGTAAAGAGAATCTAAGTTTTCATTGTGGTTTTGAACAGAAAATCATGTTATAATATGTTTCTGTCGTTGTGGTTTCGTTTATGATGGTGTGTTTAATGTTGGTTGAATGTAATTGATTTAAGACTTGATATCTAGATTAGCTAGTTATAAGGGATCATCCTATCAAATCGTCATCTTTTTAGTTTGATGTCAAAGGTCTGTGGTTCAGAAAGCCGCAATCACCAACATTAGTAAAAAAAACAAACAAGTCCACTTTTTGATATTATTTATCTTTGAAATTCTTTGCTCACATTTGAACCAAATAACCTGACTCAATGATCTCCATTATATTGCGTATATGTTTAAAATAATGTGGCCTTGTTTAATATTCCTACACAAACTAAATAAATCTTAATGTCACTTCTCTTCAATTTCTTACATGAGGCAAACATAATTTTATGCATGACATTCCAAATTGTGAAGAAAACCTGATAATGGAGATTCTGATTTGTTTTGACTGATGATTATGAATTCTTGATTTTCAGCATGTTTGTTAGGATTTGATAAGAAATTATGTCATGGAGCGTGTTGACATACTCACACGTGAAAAATATTTGTGGTTTTCCTCCCCTTCTCATTTTTTTTTCAGATTTATGCACTTTTAAGGAATTATGCATATCATCCCATTGTTTTGGGATGGAACGTTAAGCGTGGTTAGGCTAGGCTTTCGATTTATTTAATTCCTTTTTCCAATAGTCTGAACAAAATGCAATTGACTAATATATTCTGTTATTGGGTGATCTATTGAAATGTACTTAGCTTCTATTAAGCGGAGAATTTCAAAAATGTTGTTTATCTGCTGTTAATGTCACTTGTTTTTCCTCATCTACTTCACTAAAAATTTCACATCAATTATTATCACACCCTTACATAGATTGTTTTCTTTATCGAAATCTTCTGAGTAATTAGCTATTAAATAAACCCTGTAAGCAAGCGATTCTCTTCTTATCTTGCTGCCATGTTTATTCACGTTCGTGAAAAAGAATTTATCTTTATTTTTAAAATTTCTATGTATTCTTAAAAATCTGTTAAACGATTTCTTTTTGTTCGTTTAATGGAATCGTTTGTAGACTTTGTTTTGTATTTTAATAGAACTCTATTTTTTTGTTTTCACGGTTATAACAATTTCGTTACTCTTTGTTTTTCTTAAACAGTTTCATGGCATTTTCGTACACATTATCTACCATCTTTGTTATTGTGTTTCTAAAAATAGTTGTTCATAATGACATGTGACAGATGAAACGATATTCTTGATTTTATGCTGATTAGCATTAAACCCGAAGCCATCATTATTTTAGCTTCCAAAAACTTTTTTTCAGCCATGGAAAAAACCAAGTGTTTTCGTGTCGTGGTATCGCCATTGTGGTTGACTGGTTCCAAAAAAGGGGACATGCCGTGACTGTGTTTGTACCCAATTGGAGAAAGGAAGCTTCGAAACCCGACACACCTATCATTGATCAAGAGATACTGACGAAGTTAAATGACGATGGCGTCGTCAGTTTTACTCCGTCACGTCGTATTGGTGGTAAATTAATACAATGTTATGATGATCGTTATATAGTTCGTTTAGCCGTCGAAATAGACGGAATTATCGTTTCAAATGACCATTTTCGAGATATTCAACGTGACATACCACAATGGAAAGAATTCATAAATAAACGCTTACTCATGTATACCTTTGCTGGCGATATTTTCATGCCTCCAGATGACCCACTTGGAAGGCATGGTCCAGGATTAAATGAATTTTTGAGAAAAAACGTGGAAAAACGAGGGGCTCAGTATTGTCCATACGGACGTAAATGTACGTTTGGGCCAAAATGTAAGTTTTATCATCCCGAAAGGAGACATTCTGGTACGTTCGTGAAGAAACCGCTGCCGCCTCCACCACAAGCGTCGGGCTCACGACCACGTTCTGATCCAGGGCAACACGTTTTTTCAAATAGCGATGGTAAACAAAGACCTATCAGCTTGCCGAACCTCGAACAATTATACATCTCTCCACCACACTCTTTACATAGATATATTTATATACAGACACCCAACCAGGGTTATCAGAGGCCGGTTAGTGGCCCTCCTTTCCCTGAGAACAACAATACACAGTATCCGGTATACCATACGAACGGTGAAAATTTGGTATCGCGTTCCTCCGCAGATATAATTCAGCACCAGCAACAACAATTGCAAAATCGTAAATACAGCGGCGAGTATTCACAGTATAGTCACGCGTTACCAGGACAGTATTTAGTGTTACCTCAATGCCGGCCTCAGTCTGGTGAATATATTGGTCACGTGGACAGTATTGGCCGGCCGTTATCTTCGGACTTTAGTAGTAGACCGTCCTCCGGTGAATACAGTTACAGCAGTGGTAGCCGACCACCTTCCGGAGAATATGGGAATAATAGCCGGCCATCCTCAGGGGATTATTCGATTCAATGGGGAATCGGGAGTTATCAGAGACAAATACAATACAACTCTCATGGGAATTTTTACCCCATGAAAAGTTATTATAAAAGTCGCGGAGCGCAAATGCTACCTGAAACGAAAGAAGAGCCGCGCCAGTTGCAGAGTTCGTTGAAGATTGACATTGTGGAGAAACTTAGGGAGTTATATCCAGACCAATATGATAAAATTTTGTGGGTCCTTCGAACTTATCCTGAAATTCGTTGTGTAGAAGATGCTGTTCCGTATTTGAATGAATGTATCAAAGCTTAAGTCCGTTCATCTCATATGCTTTTATAATAGTCCGGTTTTTTTTATCTAATTTAAAATACGAAAATGTGTATTTCCTCTAGTCATAGGAGATGTTTTTATGTATATAAATCCACTTTATGTATTTCTTCTTATATTTTTTCGAACAGTGAGTTTTTGTTACAAGTTTTTCTGTTCATAGCGCTTGCATATTGTTTTAAGGAGTATATTTATTTTGTCGAATTTTTCTGCGCAAAATAATAATGTATTTATTTGTCACCAAGGAAACTTCGACTTTATTGGAATTTCGACTTACGTCTAAAAAAAATTATGTCAACATGAAAGTATTTTTTTTTTAAGACATAAGTTGAAATTGTATCAAGAATCATTTATATTTTATAAGGGAATATTTTTCATGCAAGTATGTTTTTTTCTCTATTTTTGAATGAACAGAAATTTTATATTGTTTTTGTGTGTGTGTTATTGTGAATGAACCAGCTTCTTTGAAAGTAACAAAATTCTTCAGCAAGGGTATGATTCTTCGTCTTTTTGATATCTATATAACCAACCCACAGCCAGTTTTCGGGGTTAAATTTTATGATTTGGAATTGATATTAAATGGTGAAAAATATTTCTTTTTTTTATAATAATATGTATTTTGTAGACTAATATTAACTCGCCATTTTGTAAGTGGATTTTACAGAGTGATTATCAAATGATCGTTGATTCAGTGGATGGACTACCAGAACACCGCCCCTTAACACTCAACTATAATTTATGAACTCTACGATGGAGGGAGCGTTTGGTGTTTCTCAACTGGTGCTATTCAGCAACTGTCAAGTAGTAGTTACATCATCTGTTGTTAGAAACACCACGAGCATTCTTCACTTTATGTTCGTGACACTTTTTGAAGACGTCACCATACAGGTTAAAGCTAACCCCATTTAATATACATAGTTTCATGTTCTGGTAGTCATCACATTGCGTGTCTGGAGAAAACAAAATTTTAATCCTCTTCATAAGAGGTTGGAGTACTATCTGTTTAAAGGTTACATCAATATTCCTTTCGTTTTTATTATAGCAGAAATCCACTTGCTTTCTTAACCAAAGTGGACATTCATCTGCGATAACGAAATTATTTTCATACCGTGGTTTCTAAAAATAAAGATTACCTTTTTGTCGCAGCTGAATGAAATTCTAACTTTACCACTTGATGTTACTGCCTCGTTATCGTTTTTTCTTATGAAGGATACTTTTGGCCTTTTTTGTTTGTTTCATTTTTTTTATTATGTTTGTATTTGATTATTAGTAAAACGCGTGTAAGTCGCGGGCAAAACTATTTAAAAAAGTTTTGGAATTATTGTAAAAGATATTCGAATGTGAAAGCTCGAACACTGGAAGAACATTGACAGAACCCATTGTCTAAAATTGTTCTCTGTATATACAAGGTTGTTAGCGGTAAAATATATATTTTTTCTACAAGTATAAAACATTTAATAAAAGTCCCATTAACTGAAACATTTTTTTTATTTAAGTATATTTTTGTATTTCACTTTTACTGAAAATATTACAATGTATTACTAGCATATACTCTTCGTGATCACAAGTCTTGAATTCCATTCGTCCGCTTGTTTAGAAGATATTACGACACAATGGGCATGTAGATTTCCCGCTTTTATTGAACCATGTGTACTAAAAATAGATGAAGTTACCATTAGTTTACAACGACCGAATATTTTGGTGTGGTGCGAGACAGGAAGAAAACTTGAAGGCGAAGATCATTGCATAGCAACCTCTAAATACTTGTGTAAACATGAACACGAAATCATCACTCGTAGTGAGATACGTTTGAGTATGTTTGCTAATGGACACGAGCGATCGAGTAAATAGAAAGAAAAAAAAACAAGTTTAATGATCAGCTAGAAATGTAGTGTTTGACCTCATCGATAAAAGCTTGTGACTTCAAAAAAATCTTCAAAATATCTGTTTTCAAAGAAAATCATTTTCGATCATCCAATTGTTTAAAGTGTTCAAAACTGTGAAGAAGAAGAAGAAAAAAAAACGACCAGCAAAGTTAGGAAAACCGATAAGATAAAAAGTAGTGTGGCGCCATCTTTGAAATGAAAGCACACCGAGGTATTTGAAAGATAAACAAAGATGGCTGATCATTGAGAAGCAGCAATAAAGAGTGGAAATAGAAATTATTTCTCTTTTAATTCTTTGTAGACTGAGTGGAAAATTCCAAGGTTAAAATGACTGTAAAGTGAACGTTTTGGGAGATGAAAGTTTTATATCTTTTGTTAGATGGCTAGCGTGATAGTTTTGGATAACAAATAAACATTCCAACGAATAAATAAATAAATAGTTTCATTTGTAAGTAAACAAAGGAATAGTCTTACTAAGCAGACCGGATGGAATTTCTTTTTGCACGTTTTACAACCGATGGATGGCAGCGAATAATTTGAACCATGAATGACGGAGAAACATACCATGCATTCCTCAACACCGTCGAACCGTTTGTCGACATTTTTTTTCCATAATCCTAATCCATCCAAAATGCTGCCATTCTGAGGAAAGAAGAATGCAGATTAGATGGTCATTAAAAAGATGTTTGAAATGATGGTTTCGAAAAAAATATATATATATATTGGGGTCAATCAAACGACACATAGGCAGTCCTTAAAACCCGGGGTCAGGAATGTAGCCGCTCCGCATCCCGATAATGGTCGTCGGTGTTGCATCTTCTGAGGTTTCTCACACGATGGAAAGCATTAAGATAAAGATCTCATTTAGCATTCCAATAATGAAAATGTTATTATAAAATTTCCTAACAATTAATCATCACATATCTTGCATTCCGATCATTTTTTTGATTGATTGAAAGTCATGGATGAGAGAAATGCCACGCCACCTCCACCTCAAATTTTAAAAAGGGAACCTTAAAAAATTATATTTGATAGAATCTAGCTGTGATAAAGATTTTTAACATTACTCACATAAAACCTAAACCAAGTAAAATGAAAGCAACGTTTTTAGAGGATACATACTTGAAAAGATAGGAAGGTATTCAACTGTAACATCCACTGCCTCCAAAGTTGATTCGAAACCCCAATTCGTTTAGCGCATTCCACCGAAACCGGCGTAAGCGGATGATTCGTAGATAATTTAACAACAAGTTCCATGGAAATTTCGTCCACCGTATAAATAGCTGCCACTTCCCTAGCAACTGCGCGAGTTTTGACGACCATATTAGTGAACTCTTTTGACGATTCTTCAAGTTTTCGAAATTCGTTTTTCAATAGAAATGGTGTAACAAATGCAGACACATACCTTAAAAATCAAGATGAGATATCTACGCTTTTTAAAGGAATAAGGTATTTTTTTGAAGAATGAAAACAAAAAAACTGTACCTATCAACTTTGAGCATGTCTTTTCGATTCGTGTTGTTATTGAACCAAAATCGGACCAAAGCAGGAACACACTCCATTGCTGATGTCAGCAAATAAAAGGCAACTTTTTGGAGGTGGTTGTAATCGCATGTTGAAACTTAAAGAAAATTATAATGTGGATTTAACACTATATTCATGCGAAGCGCATGAAACATGTAATTCATCCAATTATTTAGTTCACTGATGGCCAAAAGTTTGTTTGGGTTGCTTGCGAGGTTTTAACAACTTGGTTCGGCAGTGTGGAAGACAAACAAAACGAACGAAGAACCTGGGGACAACAAATAACTGTCTGGTGAGTAAGAGGGGGATTTCGATGGTAATCACACGATCCTATTACTAGCAGAAGGAGCGGCAAATTCCGCACAGCTTAATGATCACGTCACTCATAAGCAGATAACTTAATAATAGAAATTGCGTAAACAAACTTGGAAATAAACAAGTAAACGTAAATAAATAAATAAATAAACAAACAAATAAACAAATAAATAAGTGAAAAGGTGGAACTTAACCATGGACCAACTGAAAGAAATTACTAGAAAAAATATCAACGTGAATGATATCATCTGTTAATTTTATCCCTGTTGTGAAATCACTTACAATATGTAAAAGAGCAATCTCGTAATCGCAACTATATAAAGACAATAGCCTGCTCATTCCAACGTTTGTTCGCGAAGTTATTGACGCACTTCTTAATACACAGGATTAAGTTCAACATAAGAATAGTAAAAGTCATTACAGAGCGTAGGTGTGTGTGTAATTATAAAATCTGCTACACAACAACTTGTGCGTTACAATCATCTTTAAAAATTATTCATTCCGCGGAAAAGCACACAACTTGAAGTAGATTTTCTAACGTGTACAGATTAAATGGTTTGACTGAGTTCGATAACTTTCAGATGAATGCTATTTTTATTGTATCTGTATCTCAGAGGAAGGATTAATGGCGGTGCGTAGTGACGTAACAACAGATTTAGTAATGATTAAAAAATAATTTGACGACTAAATAAAATAGATAAAGTTAAAATGAACAGAATTGTTCTTCGATTCCATTTATAGCAGCGTTTTTTTTATTTATAGCACCCGGCCTAAATGCATGATTATGTTGGATTAAAGATATAAAATGCTTATCAAAAGATCTTTAAGAAAGAATTTTACTTGCTACAGGTTTCTTGAACGGGTCATCATTCGTCAACCAAGGTGGAAGTATACAAAACAGACACGTGATCAACTCGAACACGTGATTGTGCTTATGAAAGTAATTGGCAAAACTTGATCTTTGATTAGATGCAGCCATTTTGAACAAGTGTAAAATAAGTTGCCATGACAATAGATACGTCATCAGAGAGTTTTTTTCTTTTTCATCTGTCATCTGTTGCAAAGGATCATGGATAGTCACATTCTGTGCAGATAAATGATGCAAGATTTGATCACGGCTATGTTCCATCGTTTGCATTAGACCCACTGGAAAATGTCTACGAAAAATTCACTGTTTTGTTATTTGTCATGGCTGTTCACGAATTAATGATTCTGAACAACAGTCCGGTGTATATTGTTAAGAAAGGAAGAACGTAAAGAAATTAATGCGACAATAAGCATGCTTCCTCAACCTTGTGATTATCAAGCACGAAGGAACATCTTATAACATTTTTAAACATAGGTAAAGCTTTTTTTTTCTTTGCTTTCCTACATGTGTCAATCCAACAGCGTGTGGCAAATATAAACATATCAACGATGGATTATGACCATCGCAATGTCATAAAAGAGTTGGTGGGGAGGGGTAGAAGACGGATAAAAACGTCACCTGAACACTTGCTGGTCTGCATTTTTGACATCTTCGCATAACAGATGTTGAAGTAAGTCAGCAAGCCTAAACAAATAAATAAATAAATTCAACATCGCAATCCAACAATAAAAAAGATAGTCCTCCCTTTGATTATTATGAAGACCCAACCTGGCTAGTAGCTGGTACTGACTGATCTTTAAATACCATGTTCCATCTCTCAAAATAATGAGTGACTGTTTCAAAAGATTTTCCAATACCACCTTTTTCTTCTTCTCACTTTCAATACCGTCAAAAAGAAACTCTTGGAAATGTTCAGTAGATATGAATTGAATGCTTGCGCATAAGTTGAATACAATTTCATCATTGCAATTCACACTTCCTAAACCAACAACAGGAATCAGTTAGCCTTTTCGGATTATTTTCTGAATCAGTCTAAACCCACCGTGAATATTATGAAATAAATAAATAAATAAAAAACAACCTTGGACGATTTCTTGGTAAATGTTCAACAAGCACTTGGAGGCAGTAGGCGAGAAAAATTCCCTCCATTCGATAAGCAATTCAGGTTTGTGTGATGAACATGGTGTAAATGAGTGTTGTTTCAGTTCAATACGAGGCTGAATCGGATGGCTGACTACAAAGAGAAAAACCCTGTATAAATGTCATATAACATAATCTAACAATTCTCGACCATCAAATATATAGTGTAAAATTTGTTTGGGCAATCGAGACAATAAACAACGATATCAAATATGATGGCCGGGAATTGTGTGATGAAGAAACTTGCGGACTTACTTATCAAAACATTAGATATTGTGCAATACAACTGAAAAGCAGAGCAAAGGAAAGTCTCGAATTCACAATTTCTGTTAGTGAACGATTCTGCGCATGTCTAAATATAAATAACAATATGAGTAATCATTCATGACGTCATTGAAGATAGGAAAAAAAGTTTATTACCTGTAACCATGACACCATTGCACACAAAACGAAATCCCAGTGTTGACTGCGATACGAATTGCAAGAAACGCTGGTAAAATGAACCAGCAAATTCATCAGGTGGCTGTTCAAGGTTATCATGGCTGGCTTCTGATCGGTAAGTGAGCTTGAAAATAACAGCCAATCAGAATGTTCTTCTTTCCATACCATGATATAATCCAGAACAGTTGCTATAGTAGCAAAGTAGTCATCAAAACCAAAATCAGTACACGCAAGTCTTGTATGCCAGCAAGATAATGTTGACGTCAGCAATTTTATCAAGGAACTGAATGCTAAAAAAACAACAATTTGTTGATCACAACAGAATACACATCATCACCTTCTTGCAATGAATGTTCTCTTCTTTACAAACCATACCTTCACAATCATTCTTCACGTCACAATCTGTTTCCAAAACATCGGAATATTTAATCACGTACGCTCGAATGCATGACACGTCATCAACGAACTGCAAAACAGTACAAAATGCATCCACCAGGTTAGAATCGGTGAATTCGGGTGAGGTCTTCATCAAACAGACATCAAGCAACTCTTCATTCAAATCTTCATTTTCTTTTAAATTTGTCAATATTGCATGCAGCGTCTTTCGGTCTCCCTTCAGGCATCTACAGTAAAAGAAGCCAAGAGTTTTGAGAAAAAAATGCATTGCCATTAAACTTGTAAATTTCAAGCAACCAACCTTATTATAGCTTCATCTAACAAATCTTTATGTAACCAAGTACAAGATTGCAAGAGATTGGAAACGAAGTGTTTGGTCTCCTAAAACAAGTACAAGGAATTACGAACAAAAATTAAAGAAAAATAATCTGACAACTTTTTCTATGAAACTTACTTGCTCATTCCGTTCAAGTGACTTTAAAATTAAATCGATAACAGTGTCGTTATCCAGTTCTCTAACACTTTCCAATGTCATCATGTCAACAAGTTGTAGAAGTAACGTTTCCACATCTTGATTTTCCTGCTTAAGGTAGAATTTCAGGACGAACATGTAAATTTTCGCACAACATTGCCACAGCAGTAGTAGTTGATATATTCAAAACGATTTTTCAAAACTTTTTACCTGCTGTTCATCATCATGATGAATAATTTGAAACAGACACCTGTGGTAAGGTGGGGGATGAGGTCGTGAAATACTTCGAGCAGTCTCCATCAAAACATGTATCGATTGACATAGCCTATAATTACACGATGGGAAGCAATCATTCCAAACCCAGTGGAAAAACGTTGAAAAATCGTTTGCAGTGATTGAAAAATCACTGCAAAGGAGTGCATTTCTATAGAATGATGCACCCTATTTCAATAAAATTGCTCTTCATTACAGTGGTTTTTTGATCATTCTGCCCACTGGGAAAGATAGAGGAACGTTACCAGAAGACATGATGAAGTCTACCTTTTTGAGATGTTACCAGTAGCAACCAACTTCTTCACTGCTGAGGAGATTTGCTTACAAAATACAATAAACCACTTGTCATCTTTCGAGATAGTTTGGGTAATTGAGGCGAGGGCTTTCTCGTACATACAAAATCCTACAGCAACATTGAAAAAGGACTGGTGTGAGTCCTGTTACAGTTATCAGTCAAGATGACATTTTTCATTTTTCAGAACTTACAGCTAGGATATAGACATAGGATATATGGCGTTCTGAGTCTTAACATCAGAAGAAAGACTTTGGAACAGTACTTTCCTCTCGATACAGATATCGAAAAAGTGTTGGTTCATTGCTTGCTTACCATTAGTATGCACACTTGCTTCAAATATCGAGATGCTGACATCAACAAAAACGTTGGCAAAACAACCGTGAGTTGCACCAATGAGTTGGTCAAACATCTCACTTACTGGAACCTCATTGCATAACTTGATAAAACATTTCAAAATGGTGTCATCAGTCACTTGATCACGATTCGCAGAACTTATCAATGTCATTATAACTTTGAACAGATTTTCCGCATATTTTTGAAGATCAGAAAGGTTATCTAGAAAGCAAATAAATCTTATACAGAATCTTTAACTCGTTATGAAAAAACTGGATCATTGCAACTCCTCATGAGTTTTCCATGAGTTTGCCATCTTTAATATGTGCAGAAACATGAAAGATGAAAAATTCAAACAAAAAAACTATCATATCTAAAAACAGCAAACCAGTGCATTTGTGTGATTGTGATTAGTAATTTCGATATACTGCACTAATCATGGTTGCTGTCAATCAGTTATTCCATAACTCAAGATGTTTCATTGTATAAGTACGAAATTTCTCTTTCAATACCAAGAAAAAATATTGCAAAAAATTATTTTGCCAAAGGTAAACAAGAGGCTAAGCTAACACAGGATAACTAATCCATGTAAATCATCTTAAGCAACAAGAATTGCATTTGGTTGGTTGTTCAAGATTTTGCATGTCATTCGGAATTGTGAAGCAAACAGACCCTGCAGAAAATCATCACCAAAAATCATCAAAATATTTTCTCTTTGTATTCTTCAATCAATTTTAATGTTCATCTCCTTCTACTCATAATGACATTCTCACATCATATGACAACAAGGAGAACAGGTTGATCTAGGATGTCTTTTTAACAAAGAAAACTTCTCTTCTTCTTTGTCAATGTCAAGAGATGTTTTTCAACTCAAAATGTTTCATCTAAGATCAACAAGCATCATAGAATAACAAAATATTCTCAGATTCTCGGCTTTTGATCAAAAACATTTGGAAAAACATCTTAACATCCAATTTTTAGAAATTCTGTAATTTACAAACTGTATTGAAGAAAACCATATACCTTTGAGAATAGTAATGTATGTTTCCAAAATTTTCCATTGCAAGATAAACAATTCAGGCACATCATTGTTACGAGTACATAATGACAGGATTTGCGATTGAATAAAATCACCGGTTAACCAAGCCTTTACACGTTCGTCATCTTGGTATTTGAAAAGCTAAAATACCATTACTTTATAATATTTTTACAGAACTTGGATACTTTATGAACTGCACAGATTGCTAGCCAATCCTGCAGAATTCTATGATTTCTAAAATTGCAACTAACAGATTCAGATTCCATGCTTCCATTTCCTTTTTAAGTTTTTTTCAGGAACATCTAGTTACCTGAAAATTTGCATATTTTTATCAAATCTCACCTCTGTTAATAACAGCAGAAGTATTTTGTGTTCGTCTGCATTCCTCTAAACAAAGAAATCAAACAAACGTTAGGAAGGCCTATTCAGCTCAATTTGAAAATGACTTTGAAATTGAAAATAGCAGTACTAATGACATTCTCAAAGACAGTGAAAATAAAAGACCACAAACCATGAGAAGATCGTGCAAATAGGTTTGCATTTCTTCTGCCGGCATAATTTGATAAATACCAACAGCAAGTTTACAGAGTTTTTGATTTCTTTCTGTATCATCTGTTGCTAACATGGGATAAACAACCTTGTCGATAAAACTTCCACAGACATCGATAGTGGATGAAACATGATGCACATTTGAATTTTCTCTAGTGATATGGCACAGTTCTTGCAAAATGTATTTCATTAAATCAGTATGTACTGTGATTATCAGAATGTCCACAAAATGATCACATACATCAAAGCATCTCTTCCCAAAGATTTCATTGACATAGCAAGAAAATACGTTTCGTAGGAAAACTAGTAATTTATTGTCATAAAGTTCCATGATATCAGTATTCAGTAGTATTTTGTTACTTTGTAAATTGGATTGGGAGTTGGTACAAATACAAAAAAGGAAGTCTATCAATGAGTCATAAAAACTCTGCTGGTGACTTTTAAATTTCTTCTCACAACCAACAACAGCTGATGTAATCACTTCCCATATGTCATCTTGAAAACCTGAGTAAACTTGATTTCCAGAACTAGCTTGATCATGGATATGAATCAAGAATTTCTTAAATTCAAGGAAGAAAATGCCAAACCATAAAAACCTCTGGTTATTAGGTGGATTGAAAACTTCGTCAAGCACACTTGGTAACTAAAACATGAAAATAAAATGAAGATTCAGAAATTTTAAAAGCAGTAATTTACCTCAACATACTGTTAAAGGTTAAAACACAAAAACACTTGACTCTTGAAGAACTTGAAGAAACTTACATGCTCCTTAATCAAGAAATCAGTAACTCTGACATCCTCTTGGTGGCTGGAAATGAGGTAAGTAAAGCATTCCATGTATGCTAACATAATCAATTTAAAATCAGATATCGCCATGGTATCCTGCTTGACATGGAGACCTTCAAACAAGTTCTTGAAAAATGTTTGGTAGAGAGTAACACAATCTTCAACTTCCTGCACGAAAAACCAAAACACATTGAACAATGCTTTGAATAAATTATTCGAGGAAATAACTTATCAAAATCCCAAAACTATACCTCGAGTTTCAGCTTACTTAGGAGTGGAAGAAGATTAGGATAAACAACCGTCACACTTCCAGACCCTGCGTTTTTCAGCAACTTCCAAAATTTGGGTAGAACACCTTTCCGAAAACTGACATATTCCCATGATGACTAGGAAGATAATTTTCCAAATACAACAAGAGTTAGTATTGATATAAACACTACTTCTGGAATAACTTACTTCAAATGTAGTCAAACACACAAGTAGGGCTTCCCAAAAAGCTTTCACAGCAACAGGTTCCTGTTCATCAATATTCAACAAGATGGCTGGTGATATTTGTGAAGGTTGCAAATAATTTGGTAGCAGTTTACAACAAGCAGATATCAAAAGGTAGAAAGCATTGCGAATCTAAAGAACAAAAACACAATAATCATAAACTAATTATGCAAAGATGAAAACAGATGAACAAGAAGTTGATGAAAAATTCTTACAAGTCCTGATTTGCTTTTGGAGAACTTCCAGAACTTTTTTTCTTTAAACAACACTGCCAGGGTATCATGAGTTTCTTTGAGAGTATCATGCAAATGCTCAAAAATGTATTTCAACACAAGGAAGGAGCTCGAAATAAATCGAACAAATTTCGATTCCCTCTCTTCAACTGGGACTATCCTAAGAAAAGGAAAGATTTATTCCTTGGATTTATTCAGAGACATGGTTTAGAAAGTTTGTTTAAATCGACTTACTTTGGATCACTTAAAGTATCCATTGTTTCATGAATTATATTATGCTGTAAAGTCTGAAAACAAAATCAACATACAAACATTAAAACATTTTCCATGGGAAGCTTTAACAAATTTATTCAGACGTTTCCAATATTGGCTTTAAGAATATTTACCTCTAAAATTTCAGACTTGCAAAATAAAAGAACTTCCTTTTTCTTCTTGTCTGGAAAAACTTCATCAAATGATGTCTTTGACGCAATAGCAGCAGGCGTGAAAGTATCAAACTGTGACAACAACCAGCTGTTAATGAGTTGTTTCAAGTGCGGAGCCAAGTTGCGGCCCGCCTTGGTTACAATTTGATGGTGGGCCTGTTGTGCTGCTTCCCGCACACGATGGTCAAAGTCCTGAAAACAATCATTTCCATGTAAGATGAAACAATAGGGAAAAACACAAACCGGAACTAAACAAAGTCACATACATTTGAAAGCTTGATGTAAATTCTTGGCCAAAAATTAAGTAATTCAATAATTATTTCAGAATGTTTTTCTTTACACAACTCTGTAAATTCTTGAATAGTCTAAAAAGAAAATTATCAAAATCATTTATAAATAAATAATCAACTGCAAATAAACAATCTACTCATAGCTTTCTACAACGACCACTTCGTTACACTAGGTAAAACTGTAGAAACAGCCAGAAGACAATCAATAAAAAAACTTAAAATAACTTCAAGAATGGTTGCTCACATCAGCACTTTAAATCACACTTTATAAACGCTTCTAACAAATAAATCAACCAGCATACCTTCAGCTTAGTAACAGCATCTTTTTTGGTCATCTTCCGTAACAACATGCGCATATCACCATCTAACTCAATACCATCTTCTTTTCCTTGAGGGACATAACCATAGGAGTTTCCAGCCAATCCAGAAAAGCCAATAAAACCAGTCCTCCCTTCATGTTGAAAATACTCTGCAGCTCTGCTACTGCTTGATGGCTATTATATAAACAAACATTATTCAAATCAGTCATTGCATGTATAAATTGTTTTACACAAAAATGGCACATTATCTTCACTTTGCATATGCAAAAAGTTTATAACAATACTTATACTTATAATAGAGAAAAGTTTTGTCCAGGCAAAATTTCAGTAAAAAAGTTTTTGATGTTTTGTGTCAGGAAAATGCACAAATGATAACAAAATATTCACGGTAAAAATGAACAAGGAATTTGTTTAAAAGAAAAATGATGAAATCACCACGTCCAGTTACATATGAACGGACAAATATTCTTGAGCATAATTGGTCTCAAGAACAGGAGACAAAAAAGTGAGCACAGAATGTGTTGTGTTGAGTGAGGAAATAAATAATAAGACTTGATGAACATCTAGTCGATGATAAGCAATATAAAAGCAGTGAAGAGAAAGACCTTGACGCAAGCATAGTAAGTTTGAGAACATACATTGGTGCAGATGTCAGAACTGTATGATCTATAACAGTTTCAAGTTACATGCACTGATTATCGAAAAAAGGATTAAAGGTCGCTTGTGTCCTTGGATAGGTAATGAACTAAAATCCACGATGAATCGATGTGACAAATTACATTGAAAAAATCAAATAACAAGAATGATTGCAATTTGTACAAAATGTTATGCAATCAATGTGTCAACATGACAAGTAAAACAAAAGGAGCATATCACAAGAATGTTCTTGATGAGAATAGTCTTAATCTGAGAAAAATTTGGAACAGTACAAAAGAAATCTTTCCAAAGAAAATCAATTCAAGGAATTCTAGTGCGAAATGTCCTTCATCTAATAAGAAACTCACTGAAACATTTGCAAACTATCCTTCATCTGCAGTCCAAATATTGAAATCGCACTCCTTGAAGCTGAAAGAGTTTGTCTAGAAGTGCCCTCAAAAAGTTTCATTGTAAACTGATAAAGCTTTTAAGTTTGGTTATTATGTTTCCAAAGTCTTTATTGGAATTTTTTTATTTTTTTTATTTTAAGGAAAAAACAAAGAAATATGATTTTAAAATGATTTTAATAACGCTTAGTCTATTTCTAAAATGTATTTCTCTAGATTACTTAAGTTCTTAGACTAATGCTTTGCACAAGCTACCGGCCACATAATGGTATGGGTACACTACTTTGAAAGATTAGGATACGGATGATGAAGCAGATTCTACACAGAAAATAGTTAGATTTTTGTTCATCTGGAAAAAGAAATTTCAAACAGTTTGTCATAGGCTTTATCGATTAACATTCATGCTCAAAATACAGTGTGTGTCAGACCGAGGTTGGTTTATGAGACTTCAGCCAAAAAAAATCAAAACACTTTCATATAAATTTTGGTACTTCTGAGAAAAGACGTAAAGCAACAAACTATTTTTTCATTATATGAAAGATGTTTCCCGATCTGTAAGTAAGTAGATATTAATAATATTTGCCACCCCACCCAATGAACGCAACCTACATCACGAAATCTCCTCCATAACTTTTTCAACAATGCTACTGGAACTTGTCAGGAAAAAAAGGTAAAAAGCACTTCCAATGATTTTTTTTATTTTCCTCAATAAAATAATGACTTTAGAAGAAGATTTAATGAAAAAAAGTTTTGAGTTTGATTCCTCTTTAATTACATGAAAATGAAACATTTGTCTTCGTAGTTTTCCTTAAAAAATTAAAATCAGAAAGTTTTGTTTTTTTCATCAGTTAACTGGGGATGCTCAACTTACGGTATTGGCAAATGCACATTTCACGGCCACATCAACTGGTGGGGATAAGGAATTGATATAATTCGAAAATTTTATAATCTATTTTTTCCAAAACGGAGCTGCATCCTCCAATAATTATTTTTTTGAAAATTTATACATATCAAGGTTATTAGGGTTATTGTGTAAACACACAACTATAGCAGTAACATGGATGACAGACTGCTAAACTAATAATAGTACTAAGTACAGAAAAAGATTACATATATATATTTCTGTTATCAGCATAACTTCAAAACATGACTTTCCATGTTTTTTATGAAACGTGCAAACTTGTTAATATGTCAACATGTCATAAGTGATAAACTGCATTTCTAAATGAATTCAACATAGAAAACGAAGCTTTTGTTGAAATTGAAGTTGTGTAAACTCATCACTCCGCACCAATATTATAAGTACTAAATATATGTGTTAAAGTATAATGCATGCGACATCGCAGGTACAAAGTCGTTTAAACATCATCACACATGCAAAATCAAAGACACAAGGAATATAAAAGTACATGCACCTTTTTCTTTCTGGTAAGACTGCGAAGCACTTTGTTAGTAAGGAAGTCATTTAAAGTCATCATCTAATCTGAAATTCTGTTGGAGAACATCCAACTTCTCCATATCAGGGGAATTGATGAAGAACAGAAAACAATCATTCCATATTGTTAACCTTGTTCTTACAGAGAAACTAATGGTGAACTTATATAGTCTGGTGGAGTTGGTTCATATGTAGTCAATAGTGAAATGCTTGATAAAGTATCTGCAGCATAAAATCAGAAAGATCCTGTTTTTAAGTCAGTGTTTGTCATTACTATTTATACATGGTATAATATTTTTAAACCATTTAACTTTCTTTAAGGTGAAATACACTATCATTTTAAATGGATCAGTTTAAATTATTTAAATTGTTCTATTTATGACGATTTTGCCCGCTGGGACTATATTTCTATTTAATTCGTTATACCGTAAACCTCTGAATATAAGCCCTGGGCTTATACAAGTTCGTAAGCTTTTTTTGGGTGGGCTTATACACGGGGGTGGGCTTATAGACGGGTAGGCTTATACATGGAAAACAATAGCAACATATTAAATATCTATGCATATATTTTACGTAATAAAAACTTTACACTCATCGCCACTTTCTTCACTATCTTCACTTTCGCTATCACCATTATCTTCACTTTCGCTCGACGTCGCTGTCTCTACATTGTCTCCGGTACCATCATCTTCTTCCTCGCTTGATGTTTCAAGGTGGAATTCCTCCTCTGGTTGAGGCATTGTATAGTCGTCTATACCTCGGATGTTAATTTGTTTATCTTCTGTCCCATCTAAATTATTATTGAGCTCCCTTGTGTTTATTTCTTATATGGACCAAATATCAATAGAGGACTAGTTCGTAAAGAACTGAAGAAATAGCTTGTACTTGTATGTTTTTGCAAAAAAAAAAGTTTTTTAGTAAAAGAAAAACAACCATGAAATTTTCCCTTCCAATATTATGGGCTTATACACGGGTGGGCTTCTATTCGGAGGTTTACGGTATGCATCACATTTTCTTTTATGTCAAACAATTTAAACTGATCATTTAAATGTATAATGTATTTCAGCCTTTAAAAGTCAAAGTTTTTTTGACAGATGTAATCATTAGGTTATTATTACACAAATATTAAATTTATAGGGAAAAATATTGCTTTTTGAAAAAGTCATGGGGGTTATTCAACATTTCTAAGTTATGACAACCTTTAATACGCGATTTGAGAGAAAATTCCTGATTGGCTCAAAATCTCTGATTGTTTTCAACTATCCAATTTATTATTTATTTATTATTATTTATTTGGTATTGTTTTACGTGGCTAGCCTCACTCAGTTGTTATTGCATCTGCTTTCCAGGAGGGGCCACGGCTTAGGTTGGAGGCTCCGAAGTATTTGACACTCACATGAGTGACACAAACCCAATCAAGGACCTGTGCTCTTCTGCATGACCTCCTGCAACACCCGATGTATCATCTACCCAATTTCCCTCCAGTGCCGCATCCAGACATTTTTTGGGCATACCGTTTTCTTAGATTAGGTTGGTATAGTGACACCCGAATGGTGGGTGCTAAGGGGCAAAAATGTTTGAATTTGAAAAGGTCTAGATGCCAGGAAAATGAACTTCCCAGAAGAGATTTACATATATTGATGTATCAAGGTAAGTTTTACGTGCCTTGATGTACGAATGAGTAACGAGATACAAAGAACTTTTTGAGCAGACAAAAGGGGGAAGTTTTAACTCGTGAACCCCAAAAACGAGGACTGAGCGTCAATGCAAAGCTCGACTATCGCAGTCTTAACTTTTTTGTCTGCATTGTGGTCGAAATAAATTCGCATTTTCTAATATATGAACAATAAAATGTAAGTTTTTCTTCACATTATTATCTATTATCCAAGTATTACAGGCTAATGTTGTTTTATTCATTTTGTTTTTACGGAATATTAAACATTAAATATGGTAGCTGTCAGCTACGTAACGCACTAGTAGCATCTGATGGTATAGTTGAGAATACAATCGTGAATACAAGATATATTGATGCAAACCTTCTGTAAATACAAAGATTAAGGTCTTTTAAAGGATAATTCTGGACAAAAATGTACAAAAATTAATTAGGAAAAACTTTTTTGGGCATATATTTTTGGGCGCCCATACCGTTCCAACGGTACCAAATCACGTCTGGATGCGGCCCTGCCCTCACATGGCATCGGGTCGACCCGGTGCTATTGTACATTCACCCGCGCATGGTGAATCGCCGCCAAGGGGAATTGAACCCCGATCTCTCGCATGAATTACGAGAGTGATAACCACTACACTACGGCGCCACGGGGCAAAAGTATGGAAAAAACAAAAAACTGTTTTTCTCCTGAACAAAGCCATTCATTGAGATTTGCGGGCACACTTTGTTTCACTGATTGTGAGGAATTGGCACAACCAAAAAAACATTTAAAAAACCTTTTTATTTGGGACTTGGAGCTCAAAGAAGCACACAAAAGTCTGTATTTTTTAGCGTTTTTAAAGGCTTATTTCTTCCTTATTATTTATTATCAATTTATACACTGCTGGAAAGAAAATTTATTGCTCTACATGAATTCAAGAAATATTTTACTTAAAATGTACTGGTAAAAAAGATATAACGGAAAAAGTTATGCAATACATATGTGTGTAAAAGGTACGCTGAGCTCTTAATTAGATCTTTTTAAATGTACAGAATATAGGCATATATTTTGTCTGAACTACTTTATAAATAATTATTATCTACCTTCACATTTCCTTTGGTTCTTTGAGATTTGTTTCCGCTACTCATGATAAGCTGTTACAATATTCCATTAAGACTTTCTTTTTTTCTAGAATTTAAGAACTCAAATTTCATTAAAGATAATGAACTGTTATATGTAGAACTGAGGATTGCACTATGCTGATGTCAGTAGAAACAGAACAATGGACTGGGAATGAACAGCTGTTTACTATAACAAACCATTCATACAAAGTCAAAAACAATATTGGCTCCCTCATGGAGGTTATCTCATAAGAAAACTGTTGACACACACCTGGACCTTATGATAGTTCATTACCTTTAATAATGAATACAATACCAATACAATACCAAGGCTAGATAATAGAATACAATACAATGAGAAATCTTACAGGACACAAGAATACAATAGAGAGAAAAATAAATAGTAAAAACAGATGTAAGGTGTGAAAACACATTTCAGAGCAATCAAGTTGAGAAAATCGGGAAATCAGAATACACATCATAGAAAAAACAATTCTTTCATGTAAGAAAATAGCAATTATATAAGTCCTCCCATGTGTATAGATCTCAGTGAACATCCTCATTGAAGTCAGGGTATAAAACAATAGGGAATTAAGAATTATTCAGAATATGATGGAAAGAAAAAGAAAGCCATTGTTGCAATGCATGTGAGGGCAATTGAATCTGTTGTAATGAATTGTACAGTGACAGGAATTTGTATGGTTTCACATACATTGTGAAGACTTCAGCAGATCAACTCAAAGAAAATCACTCATCATTTTAATGATGATTTTATGATTATGAACACAACAAAATATTGCATTGACTCTTAATATGAACTTTACACATTTTACAGACACACTTTTTTATAAGAACCAGTAAAATCTGATCTAAGGCTGGCTGTTCTTATTTTTGAGCTTTTAAGCCTGAATTGTTCTTATTTTGTTCTTGGCTTTAACAACATAGTTTCAGATTTCAGCTTATTTTTTTCTTATTCATGGAACTTTCAGTGACATAAAAAGTTTTTAAAGCAGGCCACATGACACAATATATTTTCACACATTTATTGTAGGTGAGAAAAGAAACATTAACAAGTGAAAATAATAACTCTTAAGGCAGCTTTTGAAAAAAGTTCACATGCTGAACTGTTCTTAATTTACTAGAAATGTCAGGCTCAGGCTGTTCTTAATTTTTGGAATGATGATTTGAGTCTCAGGTTGCTCTTATTTTGTTCTTATTTTTTGACCAAATCTGAGAATCGTGTTTTTATAAAATTATTCTTATAAAAAAAGGGTGTACAAGAATTAACACTTATATGTTAACAGAAATATGCATGGAACACAAACCCATAACATATTGAACATCTCATTTGTTGATGATGGAATGAAAAGTAAATAATGATACATTTCAAAGATTATTAAATCATGTCTCTTGTAATATGTCTCTCATTTTTGTCATGGCAATGAGATTTTACAATTAGGAAAAAATATAATATATTCATATATCAGTTTCATATCAGCAAATTTCAAAGCAGATTATTAAAGGCATTAAATTAAATGATATAAGAAGAACTTTAAATAACAATCTGCGGGCATATTATTAAAATGCTATTTGTAGTCAGAGTGTTGTACTGGAAAAATTCTCGATTGCAAGTAACAAAACAATGTTTCTGACACCGTCTGATGATTTATCAGACGTTTGAATAAATTTTACGTAACCAATTGCTTTAATAATTGAGTCTCAGATGTCACATAACGGCATAAAAAATTTTTGCACCTTCAAACAATAAAGATACGGCTATTATCTTTTGTCTTAATTGATTGTTAAGGAATTAATGAGTTTTTCCAAACATATTTTTTCAATTTTCTCTTCTTCTTCTTTTCCATATTTCCTAAAGATCATGAGAAAGAAAAAAAGATAAGGGTTCTATTGATATAAAATTTACAAGAATAAATTGGATGTTTATTTTATATTGAATAATTCGAAAATTATGTTCCGCACAAAATATAAGGGACATGTTTCCTTTCCATTCTGCGACAAAAATGTGTCTACTTTCACCATCATAGTTTGGTCTACCATGATATATACAACGCTGACATTTGTCACACGTGAAGAGTACGTTCAAAGCCCACACGCTCAAGACTAGAGCATCTAACTACTCCTTGTTGATTTATGCCCACGCAGTCTTTTTTCGTTTGACCAGGGTATGTTTTGTAGGGTTTTAAATATCTACTTTGTTATGAGAAAGGAATATGAGCAACTCACTCTAGAGAGTCAGAGTGGGGTGTGAAGAGAAGAGAAGAGGAAAGAGTTAGAAAAGTTTGTAACTTATCTTTTTTTGTGATATTTTTACCAATATTGCTGTTTTCATGTACTTGTGGAATGTTTTTTCTTTCCACTATATTTTTTTGTGCTTAGCATGATGGGTTTCCCTGCTGATGCAGTTTGAAACAAAAGAGATGCAGAAGAATGTAAACGCCTTCTAAAAAGTATTTGTAGTAACTAAAATCTAAAATTTGCGAACCATGGAAGTTTAAATGAAATATATGCAATTACTTGTTGGTGAACAAACATAATTCGTGCATGTACAGTTAATCAGAAATCTTTCGCAAAAACAGACCAGTAGATATAAATGATAAAAAAACAATGGAAATTAAGTGTAAATCTTAGAGATTGATAATCTGATAGTGACTTGTGGTAACTCTTTTCTTTTCAAGTTAACTGATGCTTTAGTAATCCATCCTGATCACCCTAAACAGAAAATGCCACCATAATTGTACAGCCTCTACTACTAGGCACAAATGCCGGCTGGGAAATGCTATGAATTATGAGTATGAATAATGAAGAAAGAAACTTGTTGAACAGTGTTTAAATTTGGTTGATTTATTAAAGAGATGTGAAGAAAAATTTAAGTTTTTAAAACATTTTATTCATTTGTAAAAACATTTCCATTGGCATTTACACATTTTCTTCTTCTTCGTCTTGCTCTTATTCACTTAATTATTCATGATTTTCATAAGAATAAAAGTTATTTTGCAAAAGAAAAGTTTAAATTTGCATTTTTGAACCTTTTGGAATTCATTTACAACTATCCATAGAGTTTTCACGAATTAATGCAAATGCTGAAAAGAAAATATTACACTTTTTCAGAAGATTTGACACTCTATTTCTTGATGAAAATGCATGTTTTTTGAAAATTGACATTTTTTTCTTCATATCTCTTTAATGAATGAACTAAATTAATTGTATGATGCATTGAAATTTAAGTTAAGAGATTCCCTTAATATTAAAATTAAGGTTACTCCTAAATCCCTGTAGTTTTTGAGAAATGTCTTTTCAAACACCTGGACTTTTTTTTGGTGTATCCACTTTATTAAAATAAGTATAAGTATATACAACCATTAAGATTAGTTGATTCTTTAGTTTGGAGTTTCAAAATATTGTTATTCTTTATTTGTCATTGTACCTGAATATTTTGTTATATCACTTATATGTTTTCACATAATGGACTTTCTTTCCTTCTGCACAGCATGATGAAAATGTTATTTTATGTAAAACAATATTGATTCTGTTATATAGCAAATAAGAATGGTGTGGGAATGAAGAGAACCCTTCTAAGTTTAGCAGAAGGAACGGATGAAAAAGAACCTTCAGTAGAAACACAGAATAAACTTGCAGACATTCCAAGAGATCAAGTTGATCACAAAGCATCACAAATAGAATCAAAATCTAGCACAAATGTAAGTTTTCTTTTTCTTCATCATTGAAATGTCATTCTTCAAATTGCCGTTGCTTTTGTGTTGTTCTCATTATTTAAATTGTTTAATGTGGTCACACCTCCATCATAGAAATGTCATCAGCTTGTGGTTTACCATTTCATATAAAATATTATCAAATCGTTTTTAAAAAACATTGTTTAAAAGAGTATATATTGTCATTTCAGATAGTTGAAGAAAAAGCAAAATATTCAAGGAAGATGGGTGGATCTGGTAAACTCAAAGTAAAGGTTGTGAATGGTCGAAATTTACAAAATAAAGAAACTTTTCAAACTAGTGATCCTTATTGTCGAGTTGAAATTAGTGGTGTTGCTCAAAAAACAAAGCATATCAGTAGTAATTTGAATCCAGATTGGAATGAAGAATTTGTGTTCGATGTAAAGAGTGGTGATGATGTTGTAGCTTTATCTATTTGGGATAAAAATACTGTAAAGAAAGATGTTTTTATGGGATACAGTTTTGTATCTTTTGATGATATTAAAAAAGGGCAAGCCTCTTCAAAGGTAAGATTTTCAATGAGACTCCAATTCTAGAAGTGATATATATTTTCTTTTATTTCGTTTTACTTTTTTTGGTTTTAGACAGCTAATATGCTTGGTGGTTTAAGTGGCCAAATTAACTTAATTCTCACCCCTGACTTTGAGACAAGTGCTTCTACTATCGAAAAACTAGGACAACAAGTACAGCAATCTGCTAGTGATAATTCTAAAAGTAAAGACGAAATTGCAAAATTGAATGCTCAAGTTGATCGCATGTCAGCTGAAAATGATCGCTTTTCTGCCAACAACAAAAAACTGGAAGAAGAAAACAAAAAGTTTGAAGAGAACAACAATCGTCTTGAATCTTCAGTTAACAAATTAGAAGGAGAAAATAAGAAATTTGAAGAAAATAATAAGAAGTTAGAAGAAGAGAACAAGAAGTTTGAAGAAAACAACAAACGCTTGGAAGAGTCTGTAAACAAATTGGAAGGAGAAAATAAGAAATTTGAAGAAAACAATCTCAAACTGGAAGCTGAAGTGAATCGATTAGGTGGAGAAATTAACAAGATGGCAGAGGAAAATAATAAATTTTCAGAGAACAACAAGAAGTTAGAGGAACAGGTTGGTCTCCTTGAAGGGGAAGTATCCAAGATGGGTGAGCTGAATAAGGAATATGAAGCTAATAACAAGAAATTGGAAGAAAATGTAAATAAATTGGAGGGAGAAGTGAACAAGATGTCTGAAGAAAACAACAAATTTCAAGAAAATAACAAAAAACTCGAAGGACAAGTTAATCAACTTACTGGTGAAGTTTCCAAATTCACAGAAGAAAATGCAAAATTCAAAGAAAACAATGAGAAATTAGAGAAGGAAGTTTCTAAAATGGGAGAAGAGAATAACAAACTTGCAGAAAACAACAAAGATTTGGCTAATGAAATTGCAAAATTGAAAGCAGAAATAGATCGAATGGCAGAGGAAAATAAAAAGTTTGCTGAAAACAATGAAAATTTGAAGAAAGAGGTATATCTTATCATTACTTTTATTAATAATTTTGTGTACTCTTCATTATTTGCAGTCCTCAGTATTTCATTATTTTGTTTATAGGTAGATCGAATTACAGGGGAGAATGAAAAGTTTGCGGAAAACAACAAGGTGCTGCAAGAACAAAACAATGTTTTTATTGAAAATAACAAGCAGTTAACATTAACAGTGACAGATTTGAAAACACAGGCTGACAAATTTAAAGAAATTTACGAGAAATTATTGAAAGAAAATGAAAAGCTAGCAAGAATTCGAGATGGACTCCAAGAACAGTTATCTGTATGTACTTTATTTACCAGTTTTCCTGAAATTTGATACTTGTCTGATATTGTAGTTTTAATGGTCAAAATGTTGTATTTTAGGGTTTTCAGAAGTTGCAGGAAATGATCTTTGCTCAACTTAACGAGAAGATGCGAGCAATGGATAGATCTTTGTTAGAAAAAATTGCAGCTGATATTGAAATGTTGGATGATGACCAAGGTATGATAGATTGACGGAAATTGATAACATCAAATATACTTCCTTCTTGGTTTGTCTGCTTATTGCTGTTCCCAGCTGCATTTCTTACTTTTGATTTTAGGTTTGTCACGCGATGAGTTCGGTCGATTCATGAAACGTGTACCAACTCATTTAAAAGAAAAGTTTGAGAAAATTGCTGACGATTTTCAGAAGTTTGATAAAAACCAAGACAATGTGATCGATTCGGATGAATTTGGAGCTATGTTGGATCAAGTGATGAAAGAAAATGACCAAACAGGTTCCACATCCGAAGAGGAACGATAATTGCTATAACACACAAAACCGTTTTTTCTGTGAAGATGACATGCATCGTTATTTAAAATCGTTTTAATGAACTGCGCGAAAAAATTCCTGACTAGAAAATCAACATTGATAGCGTTCTTATGATTCAATAGATCTTTTGCTTTTTGAAAATATTCAGGGATTCCTCCTTGTTTTCCATATGTTTTTCAAACTGCTCAACCTACATGCCAAAACTTTAGTTGGATTGGTTCTTTTTACGTCTTTGTGTATTTAAATGATATCTGCCTGTATTTATTCTATATTTGAAGTTTTATTAATCGGGATTTCTTTACCTTATTGTCGGAGTATTTGCACGTTTTTCAATGACATCTAAATTTTATAAAAATCATTTTATTTTTGTATGTAATGAGAATTTTTGATGTACTTTTGTAGTTAATATATAGGTGGAAATCACGATGAGTATCCTCACTTACCTGCTATCCATAATGACATCTCACTCACTTAAACGTCAACTTTATCTGTTATGGTTTTCTGATTGTTTTCTTTTAGCCACTTTTGTTTAGGACAATGCTGAAAGTATATTGAAGCTGCAAATAGGAGAGTTGTAGAGAGGGGATATTTACTGTTTGTCAGAAGCAAATTTAAAGATAATGAACTGCTATTAATAAAGCTGAGAGTTACTGCATATTTTTGTCGAAACCTTTTTAGAGTAATAAAAATTGGGTCAGTACGTTGAATAATAAAAGGATGTAAGCAAATGATTGGTTCTTTTGTAGAGTTTGCCTTGTAGAAAACTGCTGACTCACTTTCGCCACTATCTTTGTAACAGTTCTCTGTTTTAACGCGAGTAATTACTAGGGGTACTTTATCGAACTGTGCTCACAAGATTGCCATAAGTGTTTAAATAATTGTTTATTTGATTTCAAAACTCTCATAACTGCAATGAAAAAGAAGACAACCAAGACAACCACTCCATATTGTCCTTCAAGGATTTTCAAATAAGAAAGACAACTAATCGGCCGATGATGAGTTTTGTTGAAGTGTGATCAATAATCGAAAAAAGAGAAGTATTTAGTTGGTCCGCATACAATAAAAATACAATAACTTAATACTGCATTCTAGAGGAAATTCATCTCAAAATTTTGCTTTAAATTTGAAAATCATCTGTCATTTAAATTTTTATGCTACAAATTCTGTACCATTTCTTTTATAAGTCTTGTTCCCATTGCATCAATTTAAATCAAATAATAATTGATCACACCTCCATAATAAAGAAATGTCACCAGGTTACCATTACAGTAATTATTGTGGTTTATCATTTTACTATCATTAAATCTTTTTCAAAAACGTTAATAGATAGTATCTAAAAGAGTTTGAATATTATTGTCGTTTCAGCCATTTCAAGAAAAACTAAAAATATTCAAGGAAGATGGGTGGATCTGGTAAACTCAAAGTAAAGGTTGTGAATGGTCGAAATTTACAAAATAAAGAAACTTTTCAAACTAGTGATCCTTATTGTCGAGTTGAAATAAGTGGTGTTGCTCAAAAAACAAAGCATATCAGTAGTAATTTGAATCCAGATTGGAATGAAGAATTTGTGTTCGATGTAAAGAGTGGTGATGATGTTGTAGCTTTATCTATTTGGGATAAAAATACTGTAAAGAAAGATGTTTTTATGGGATACAGTTTTGTATCTTTTGATGATATTAAAAAAGGGCAAGCCTCTTCAAAGGTAAGATTTTCAATGAGATTCCAATTCTAGAAGTGATATTTTCTTTTATTTCGTTTCACTTTTTTTGGTTTTAGACAGTTAATATGCTTGGTGGTTTAAGTGGCCAAATTAACTTAATTCTCACCCCTGACTTTGAGACAAGTGCTTCTACTATCGAAAAACTAGGACAACAAGTACAGCAATCTGCTAGTGATAATTCTAAAAGTAAAGACGAAATTGCAAGATTGTGTGCTGAAATTGATCGTATGTCGGCTGAAAGTGATTGCTCCTCCAACAATAAAAAGCTGGAAGAAGAAAACAAAGATTTGGCCAATGAAATTGCAAGATTGAAAGCAGAAATAGATCGAGCGGCAGAGGAAAATAAGAAGTTTGCTGAAAATAATGAAAATTTGAAGAAAGAGGTATATCTTATCACTACTTTTACTTAATAAGTTTATCTACTCTTCATTATTTGCAGTCCTCAGTATTTCATTATTTTGTTTATAGGTAGATCGAATTACTGGAGAGAATGAAAAGTTTGCGGAAAACAACAAATATTTGTCCAATGAGATTGCAAGATTGAAAGCAGAAATTGATCGTATGTCAGCTGAAAGTGATTGCTTGTCCAACAACAAAAATCTGGAAGAAGAAAACAAAGATTTAGCCAATGAGATTGCAAGATTGAAAGCAGAAATAGATCGTACGGCAGAGGAAAATAAGAAGTTTGCTGAAAAGAACGAAAATCTGAGGATAGAGGTTTATCTTATCAGTACTTCTACTTGAACAAGTTTTAAGTACTCTTTATTGTTTGCAGTCCTTCGTATGTTGTCGTTTTGTTTTTAGGTAAATCGAATTACTGGAGAGAATGAAAATTTTGCAGAAAATAACAAATATTTGTCCAATGAGATTGCAAGATTGAAAGCAGAAGTAGATCAAATGGCAGAAGAGAGCAAAGAGTTTACTGTAAACAATGAGGTAGATTTTCAGTGCAATTTGTTATTGTCGGCATCCATGGCATTCATCTGTGTTTAATATAACTTATGTTTGTAGGTAGATCCTGTTACGGAAGAGCAAAACAAGGTACTGCGACAACAAAACAATGTTTATGTTGAAAATAACAAGAAGTTAACCTTAACAGTGACAGATTTGAAAACACAGGCTGACAAATTTAAAGAAATTTACGAGAAATTATTGAAAGAAAATGAAAAGCTAGCAAGAATTCGAGATGGACTCCAAGAACAGTTATCTGTATGTACTTTATTTACCCCCTTTTCTGTAATTTGATACTTGTCTGGTATTGATGGTATTGTAGTATGGTAAAAATTTGGTATTTTAGGGATTTCAGAAGTTGCAAGAAAGGACTTTAGCGCAACTTGCTGGAAAGATGCGATCAGTGGATAGATCTCTTTTGGAAAATAATGCTGATGATGTCGAAATTTTGGATGGTCTTCAAGATGGGATTGATTTGCCAAAAGTGATCATAACCATCATTGTTTCTATTATAGTCGGTCTGCTTATCGCAATCCCACATCTCTGACATATGATTTCAATTTTGTCTTCAAATGAGTTCTGTCGATTCATGAAACGTGTACCAACTCACCTGTAAGATCAGTTTGAAAATGTTGCAAGCGATTCTCATAAGTTTGATAAAAAAAACGTAACCATTTCACCGATTTGGACGAATTTGGCGCCATGTTGGATCTAGTGATGAAAAAACAGCAAGCAGGTTCCACAACCGAAAAGACAGTTTGTGTATTTCAATCATATCTTCATGTGTTTATCCGATAATGAAGTTTTAATAATCGGGATTTCTTTGGCTTAACCTCGAATTTAGTTGTTAGTTTATTTAAAAAGTGTGGAGTATTTTGTACGTTTTTGTAATGACATAAAAACTAAAAGCATTTTTTGTATGTACTGTATTGTATTGTTTTTGTATTGGTAATTTTTGAAATATTTTGTGGGTATTTTGAAATCACGATAAGGGTACCATATAACGATACCTCGCATTAGATTATTCATACCTCATTTACTAAACATGCAGTCTTATACTTTTGTTTCGAACAACGGGATATTTCCTTCAAAAACTGCGATAATATTTTTTGAAACACACTGTATATCAAAGCTGCAAATATAGAATGATCAAAAGAGATAATATAGATAATGGACTGTGATAAATACAACTGAGGGCTACTCCCTCATGAGAATGCTAGAAAATTGATTTGGAACGAGCAGTCATGTCTTGAGGTTAAGTAAATAATTGGTTCTCTTGTAGAGATTGACTCACTTTCGCCACCATCTTTGTAACTCTATTTTTTCTCTATGTTCTCCATTTTAACGCCAATGATCAGAGATTTTTTATCGATCATGTTTCACACGAGTTCTTCAAGCAAGTTCAAGCAGTAGCTGTAACCAAATCATCCGGTGACACATTTTGTTAAGCTACCGACCTTAATATGAGTTTGTTACAAGAGATACATACACTGTATTGCTTCTTCGTGATCAGAGTTATCTTGTTGGGTTCAGATTGCGTTCAGCAATTGTTTCTGCACTGGTTAGTTTTCCGTGTGCTAACTCCGATATCGAAATCGATGTATTCAACAAGTGAAATGGGTCAATATGTTCAGAAAAATTTGCTCACAGAACTGATTGGTCTACATTGTATCGCCATCATCTATTATAACTAATAATGCATTATAATGAAATAACATCGTAATATAATTTCCACCGAAGGTATCACCACCTGTTATTAATGATACAAACGTTACTATTATTCAAAGTAAAAACGAGGTGATAGCTGCTGTGATGAATTAATAATGAATTTATGGATACCCTATTTCCTCTAATAAACGTTGCGCCTACAGCCGTAATAAACGCCGCCCTTTGATAAACGCTGATGCATCATTTTTTTAGGAAAAAGAAAACATTGTTGTTTTTGTCCCACCTTTCATTTTTCATTTTGTAATAAACGGTGCCCTCTTATCGGCAACATAAGAGTATTTGTTCAAAGTTTTAAGATTTACAATCCAATGGAATAATAAGGTTCAGATAAAGTTCCTGTTGTGTATTTACTTATTGATTTGAATCTGTACAAATCATGAAATATGGATGGTGTAGTTTTAATTTTGCATTTATACATGAAACAAAGAATTTGATAGATGTTGGTTTGATAGTGAAAGTTTTCAGATCGCCACAAAGAGTGGCTTAACATTTGTATAGCGGTCTGCTGGTGTATAACGCACACAAGGAACACACAATGCATGTTTCTGAAGGCAATAAAATAGTGTCAATTTTGGTTTAGATGTACTTAGCCAAGCGATATTTACATAGGTGGATAAAATACCGGTCAAAAGTCCAAATTTTAACCGGATTAAAGTTTTAACCGGTTTTGATTTAATACCTACCAACATTTTTAACCGGTTTTTACTTACGCCCATTAAATACTTGACTTACGCCCATTAAGTACTTAACATTTTTTAAGTTTGTGGAAAAGATCTGACTATATCATTGCCACAAATTATTAAGATTTCCATGGAATGGATAATCTTATTCATTTCGGCGGCGTATCTATTTCTCTATCTATCTATCTATCAGGGTAATGCTCTAGCCTGTGATTTTCATATCTCCGCTGTGATGATAATGTAAAATGTTGACAGGCTAAAGCTGAACCGAAAGCATGTAAAAACAATATGGTGGCGCGTGGAAGGTCGTGCTTGTGTTTTGTGCTTGGTACTTTTATCTGGAAATGTTGGAAAAGTTTACGTACAGATCATTTCATAATTAAAGAACTGCATGTGACTTGTAAAGAGACAGGACTATCGTTTGTATAACAAAATATACGTGATTTACAGTCGAATTTTGAGAATTTTATATACAGGTTGTTGATAATAATAACAAGAGAAGGAATATCATAACATTGATATTATACTGTGTATGAAGACTCATTTATCTGATGCCGAATCTCAAGATTTGTATTTAATCGATGGTTATGAATTGTATACATTGACATATGAAACAAATAAATTGGGAAGACAAGATATTGAATGAAAATATCATGGATTAAGATATTTTCACAAAAGAGAATTCCCATCCTAGTCTTCTTACATGCTGCATGTATTGCTTGGCTGACAACAAAATATCTGTCAAAAGCCTTCAATAATGATTTTAATTATGTTGTGCAGTCTTTGAAAAAAGAAACGATGTAATCTTGAAGAGAGTTTGTGTCAGTATGATGATCCAGACATTATTTAAAAACAGTAAATTGATACACTTTGAAGCAGTTACGAGATGTCGATTGGTTTACAGTCTACAAAACAATAAACATTAACAAGACCATACCAAATTCATGAGGTCATTTTTAATAACTATGCCCTGGTAATAGAAAAGAAAATTAAGTGACGTCCTTGCCCATGGCTGAATAAGTCATTTAAAAGCAAAATGAACAATCACGATGCGGTATATTAAGGAAAGCCAACAAGAGTAAAGGTCACACCTATCCTGCCTTATTCTGTTTGTTGCAAATAAAGCAAACCTCTGTGGCTGTGTGAAAACTGCTCTGTATTTTAGACCACGGAAGAACATAAGGATCAAAAAGTTATTACGTAATTGCCCAGTGAATTTGAAATTTTACTTCTGTCGACTTATTGAATAGTTCTTGACGATTTTTATTTTTTTAATTTTTATGTATATAAATTAAGCAATTTTACATTGTATATATTTATTTTCACTCTGCAAATTTGTTATTGTACTTAACAGGACTTATATATATGGAAAGAGAGAGAAAGCAGCATACATACATAATGAAGTGTATAATCCCTTAGAAAAAAGTTTATTTTTGACAATGAAAAGTAATCACAACAACATCTTTTATCAAATTAAAATTACAAGCATGTCATGCTTAAGTTACGGAAATCTTTTAACAACTTAGTTGTTTCTTGTTTTGCGATCTTCAGATATATATAAAAAATTAGTTAGCTCTTATCACCTGATTTTGATTCATGTGAAATAAGTGACGAACAAGAAATAGATGGAATTGTATCTTAAGTTTATTTGTGGTTACCATCATAAAAATTCGATATGTAACCTAGAAATATTTTTTTAAAATGGTCAACGAAAAGTGACTAAATTTAGGACTTTGTGATCGCATTTTAACTGGATCAAAATTTCAACTCATCCAATTTAAAGTCGCTTTTTTCACCGATAAGATAAAACATGTACGACACCATTGTTTGCCATTCGAATGATGTAACGCTCTAGATATATGTCAAATTTTTCGAGAAATAGAGGGAGAATACTCATTGGGACAGGAGCAATTGTTCAAACTAAGAAGGTACTCATGTTTACACATATCTCCGTAATTCTAAACTCGAACACCTACTGTATATATACACACAGCATGCCCTAAATTGCACCCATACCTTCGTGCAGTTAGGTCCAATTGCTTTAAAATTTCATGAAGTATGCCACTTCATTACTAAATTTGATAAAAATCACACAAAATTTGTCAAAAGACATGTGGTTTTCCATATTACGCAAATAATTATCACACACAATTTTGGTGTGCATATTGTCGCGTGGGAAATGAATGTCCTTTAAACGCAAATTAGGGGCTGATTACATGATCCCGGTTAGCCGGGATGAAATTTTCATCCCGCCTTGCCGAGGTCTTGGCTTCCTGGTCAAATCTTCATAAATTTCCCATCGCGATTACATGATAAAATTTTCACCCCGCCTATCATCCGAGATCTCGGCTATCAAGAGCCGGGATCTCGGTTAGGTGGGATGAAATTTTCCCATGTAATCGCTTCGTCCCGGTCAACCAGGACAAGTTTGAGGTTTTGTCAAAAATTCAAAACACAAAGGGTTAGTTTTGTCCCGTCCCGCCTAAACGGGATGAACACTTTGCATGTAACACCGAGTAGAAATTCATCTCGGCAAGGCGGGATGAAATTTCATCCCGTCTAACCGGATCATGTAATCAGCCCCTTAGGACAGTTGTGTTTTTTTGCATGACAATTCTATAGAGTTGACGATGGTAGCTTTTAGTTAGCAACAGTTATTTATCTGTTTTTTTGTTATTTCTTTTTTGTGTGCTGTTAAACATATCACCTGGTTAACTTTCAAGACATGTGATCTACGCAAATATACTGTTTATGTGAAGTAACACTTGGCTGTAAGAATACAGCTGAATTTCTAGGGTTTTTAAATTCAAATTCACTTTTGATGCACTCGAAAACTATAATCAGTTTACCCAAGGGTTGCTAAAGTTAAATATTACCGAAATTCTGTTCCTTTTTTTATAGTCGTCTATTCTTTGTTCCATTGTTTCATTTAAGTGTGTTATAAAGATGGTATTCAGTCATTCTCACGCACGCCTTTTTTTGCACATCGAGTAAGTATTTGAAAGCTCTAGAGTAGGTAATTATTTGTGATATTAGTGAGTAGTTTAGTTTGCCGGCGATATTTTCTTGAGGCAGTCAGTCAAACCTGTTAGTTGATACATGCGAACAGAACTTACGAAGAGTTCATTTCTCCCATCTGCAGGTACTTTACAATTGCTTGTGTGGTCTGTGTTTCTCGTGTGCATGGGTAATTCTGAGTCAAGCAGTTTTAAAAGTGTAACGAATAAAAATTTCGATTTAGAAAATTTTAGACTTCGTTTAAACATAGAAATAGTTAAGAGACGCCATTAAGAACGATGTCTTGAGTAAAACTACAAATTTATGTTCCTTATAGATTTTGTTGAGAAAAGCCTGTGTCAGATTTGAGAAATTAAGTTCATCATTTGTAAATTGTTATGTCGAAGTCGTTTTGAAAACGAAGACGAAGTTACATTTACTCCTAACTACTTAACATTTCTTCATCAGGTTATTGCATAAAAACAAAGCGAGAAGTGGGATTACTAGGCAAAATATTGACATTTGGAAAATAGTTTGGGAATGTTTAGAATAAGAAAGTAAAACAAGTGGATCTGGACAGTTTCAGATTAATTTTATTATATTGTTCCACTTTTGAGTGGAACTCATGACACCTTCAATTCAAAGACTGCGTTTTTCTGAACTGCATCATCTTCTAGCAGGGAATTTCTCAGCTGAAATAAATACATTAGATATAGCTGACACCGTATTTTATATTTCATTTGTGTGATGCAGCGAAAACAGAAGTACTTTACTCTTTAAAAACTGTATGTCATTCGAAATCAAATTAATGTACAAATTTTCGTGAAAGTTGTTTGAATCTTTGATCCAAATTTCTATGTTGACCATTCATTACACAAATCATACCGTCAGACTGTGTTTTGTAGTTCGGCAGTTCTGAGACTACCAGTACTTTGCATTTCAAACACGTGAATAATCAATGCGTTTGTATGGCTGGCGAAAAATACAGCCTGGTTTCTTCTATCATAACAGCTAAGTAGAACTTCCAGTTTTAATGTCTTGTGTATAAATTGTAATTTGACATAAGGATATTAACCACTACACGAAGTTGTTACCTGCTTGCGCAATATTTAATAATCGAAAAACGTTTACATAAGAACTTTTATTGTTTACAAACTTGCGAAGTATTTTTATGAAAGCAAAGTCGCAGTATTTTTGCATGAAAATGTAAACTGGCTAAAAAAATGAACAAATGTATTTGAAACTTCATGATTTGATATGAAAAGAATTTTTATAGATTTTAAGAGACAGGGTTGGAGGTGGAAAATATTTACGATAGTGCAACAACTTGTTTTAAGCAAAGCTTTGCTTTGTATATCATAGAGGGGCGTTTCAAAACTCGTTTTTAACTTTCAAAAAAGAACTTCTGGGTGAAATTCGTTCTTATCTGAAAAGATTAATCAATCGAAGATTATCAAAAGTGTTTATAGATTTCTTATCTTTTAGCAAAAGACATATTGTAATGGCTGGTGGAAAACTAAAAGTAAAAGTCCTAAACGGAAAAGGTTTACAGAACAAAGAAACCTTCCAAACGAGCGATCCATACTGCATGTTGGAGCTAGGTGAAACATCACACAAAACCAAACATGTCAGCAACAACTTAAATCCTGAATGGAACGAAGAATTTTCTTTTTCTGTCCAACAAGGACAAGATGTCATTTCACTATCCATCTGGGATAAAAATAAAATTACAAAAGACGTATTTATGGGTTACAGTTTTGTTTCTTTCTCAGACATCAAGCAAGGAAAGCCGACGCAAAAGGTAAACTATTCCTGTTTATTATTCAATCTAATCTTTTCAAGTCAACTTCCAAATCTTCCTTTATAGTCTGCTGCGATGCTAGGTGGCTGCAGTGGCCAAATTAACTTAATTCTCACCCCTGACTTTGAGACAAGTGCTTCTACTATCGAAAAACTAGGACAACAAGTACAGCAATCTGCTAGTGATAATTCTAAAAGTAAAGACGAAATTGCAAAATTGAATGCTCAAGTTGATCGCATGTCAGCTGAAAATGATCGCTTCTCTGCCAACAACAAAAAACTAGAAGAAGAAAACAAAAAGTTTGAAGAGAACAACAATCGTCTTGAATCTTCAGTTAACAAATTAGAAGGAGAAAATAAGAAATTTGAAGAAAATAATAAGAAGTTAGAAGAAGAGAACAAGAAGTTTGAAGAGAACAACAAACGCTTGGAAGAGTCTGTAAACAAATTGGAAGGAGAAAATAAGAAATTTGAAGAAAACAATCTCAAACTGGAAGCTGAAGTGAATCGATTAGGTGGAGAAATTAACAAGATGGCAGAGGAAAATAATAAATTTTCAGAGAACAACAAGAAGTTAGAGGAACAGGTTGGTCTCCTTGAAGGAGAAGTATCCAAGATGGGTGAGCTGAATAAGGAATATGAAGCTAATAACAAGAAATTGGAAGAAAATGTAAATAAATTGGAGGGAGAAGTGAACAAGATGTCTGAAGAAAACAACAAATTTCAAGAAAATAACAAAAAACTCGAAGGACAAGTTAATCAACTTACTGGTGAAGTTTCCAAATTCACAGAAGAAAATGCAAAATTCAAAGAAAACAATGAGAAATTAGAGAAGGAAGTTTCTAAAATGGGAGAAGAGAATAACAAACTTGCAGAAAACAACAAAGATTTGGCTAATGAAATTGCAAAATTGAAAGCAGAAATAGATCGAATGGCAGAGGAAAATAAAAAGTTTGCTGAAAACAATGAAAATTTGAAGAAAGAGGTATATCTTATCATTACTTTTATTAATAATTTTGTGTACTCTTCATTATTTGTAGTCCTCAGTATTTCATTATTTTGTTTATAGGTAGATCGAATTACAGGGGAGAATGAAAAGTTTGCGGAAAACAACAAGGTGCTGCAAGAACAAAACAATGTTTTTATTGAAAATAACAAGCAGTTAACATTAACAGTGACAGATTTGAAAACACAGGCTGACAAATTTAAAGAAATTTACGAGAAATTATTGAAAGAAAATGAAAAGCTAGCAAGAATTCGAGATGGACTCCAAGAACAGTTAACTGTATGTACTTTATTTACCAGTTTTTCTGAAATTTGATACTTGTCTGATATTGTAGTTTTAATGGTCAAAATGTTGTATTTTAGGGTTTTCAGAAGTTGCAGGAAATGATCTTTGCTCAACTTAATGAGAAGATGCGAGCAATGGATAGATCTTTGTTAGAAAAAATTGCAGCTGATATTGAAATGTTGGATGATGATCAAGGTAAATATTAACATGAAATTTTATGTGAGAATGGAAGTTATTTTTGGGATCGAGTCATTTTTTGCAAAAATAAATTCTTCAACGATTGTTTACCACAATGACATCTTCCCTGAAGATAACAAAAGGTAATCGATGTATGTTTTGATGCATGTTCGTCTTTAATTGTTAGGTTTATCAAAGGAAGAGTTTGGTCGATTTATGAAGCGTGTGCCAAAGCATTTAAAAGAGAAATTTGAAAAGATTGCAGACGATTTTCAAAAGTTTGACGAGAACAAAGACAACATTATTGATTCCGATGAATTTGGTGCTATGTTAGATCAAGTGATGAATGAGACTGACGAACCAAAGGAAAACAATTCGGGAGATCGCTGAATGCATGACACTTGATATTCAAAAAAATCGATGATATTTTTTCTGAAACAGTTAGTTCTTACCTTAAATGGTTATTGTTTATAAACACAAGAGTATATTTGCAATAATGATAGAAATAAATCTTAATCGCCTGAAAACTCTACTGGGTCACTGTTAGAGTTTTTTCTTTCTTAAGGATGTTGATTATAACCGAGTACTCTTGTCTGCCAAATAAGCGTCCCCCCCCCGCTTGTTAATTTTTGAATTTTTTGTCGGACCCCCCCCCCCCCCCCCCCCCCCCCCCCCCACCCTTATTAGGACCCCCCCGCTTATTAAATTTTGAAGATTTCGTAGAAATAAAACTTATAAAATCAAAGAATTTTAGTTTTAGTATAACAGTATTAGTTTACAGAAAGTTATTCCGTTTTTATATGAACTAGCCGCCAAGGCGGCGTCGCTCGCCGCCCATGTTCAGCATGCGTTGACTTCACGAAAAATAAAATTAAGGAATTGGCAACCGAAAGTGTTACCATGTTGTAGAGCTCGAAAAACTGATTAAAAAAATGTATGGGATCGTTCCGCTACGATCAACCGTTACAGAGATATCATTCTTCAAAGATTTTGATGACGTCACAGACCCCTCCCAAAAAAGTTAGACCCAAATTTTTTGTCACCCCATCGCCTGTATCGCGGACCCGAAAAAACGTCAGTTATCCTAGCGACAGATTCGAAATCAAATATCAAATATCAGTTTAAACAATGGTTCCAAAAAACCCCAAATTTCATGTGTTATTTATTTGCACTCAAAACGTAGAGAGAAAAAAACTTTTTATTAGCTTTTGTTTTAAAAACGTTACGCGCTCTAACATGGGTGCTATCAAACAGGGGGAAAATGGTTTCTCTTCTTAAAAAGTTCACACGGAGGAGAGAAAAAAGGCACGTGCTAAATGAATAAATAGAATAAAAAAACGTTCGATTAGAACGCTTAACAATTAAAAGAACAAATTAAATTATTAAAAGAAAAGCAAAAAAAAAAAAAAAAACATTTTCTTTTGATATGATACTCTTTTTTTACCTATCGTTTTTTAAACATTTTGATTGCTCAAAAAAAAAAGTTCACCCGTCTCAGACAGTCAGGCAAGAGTTAGTGGCAAACCGAACATATGCTGCCACGTTCTGCCACTGCTGCTTTTTGTCCCAAATATTTAATCAGTTAGTGACTTTGTATTTAGTTGATGTACTGTTTTCAAAGCCACGTCAATAATGTGGAATATAAAACTAACAATAATGATAAAAACAAAACGTTATTCCTATTAGTTCATCAGCCAAAAAAAGTCACGTTCGATTGGGGTTGCAATGTATTTGCTTCGAACTCACGTCGCACACAAAAAAAGAAATAATTTCGCTCACAACTCAATCTACCATTTTGCGTGACTTACAAACAAACAAACAAACAAACAGACAGAGAATCGGCTATTAATATATAGAAGCGTTTGCGTGATCTTAATTTCGAACTTTATTTCGAATTCTTACGGAATTCGATTATTGAATAAAAACTTTATAAGATTCGAATATTTCATTCATTCAAATGTAAGATATCGAGTTGTGTATTGACATTAGAAGAAGTTTTCGATATTGCTTTGCAATATTTTACGTCTATTTGTTGCAAAAAGAGGCGAAGGGTCACTGTATTTTTAAAGGAAAATGTAAAATATGGGGCAGTTTATGTCTCTGTATAAACTCAGAAATTTCTTGAAGGCTTCCTTTTAACAATGCAGTTAAATTCAGCCTGTTTTTTCGGCTCAGTGCGATAAAGTTTTAGTCTTATTTGATTTCTTAGTGTAGCTTATCAGAATAATGACAAGTGAAAGGAAGTACGATCGTGGATCTAATGGGAAGTACAGCTTAGAAGAGAGAACGGCACTTGGAGTTTTGGTAAAAACGTACAAAACAGAATACGATAATTTAGTAGAAGAACATAAAAACGATCCCAATTATGACAGACGTTTAAAACGGCATGCGAAAGTACTGACCAAACAAGGGTATATTGCGAAAGCTGTGAGGGAGTTTTATGCGGACTTAAAAGATGCGAAGCATAATGATCCTAATTTGGAAAATGCTTTAAAGTTGGGCAAACGTTGTCTTGCAATGGTGGAAAGTCCGGAGCCAACAGAGTTAGGTGCTACTCCTGCTAAATCGAAATACAGGAAGCCTGGTGGTGGTAGAAAAGCCGCTGTTCCAGAAGTAAGGGAAGCACTTTATGACTGGTTTATTGATGTTAGAGGGGTCCTTAAGGCGAGACTACCGAAGGCAATGTTCAAAGCGCAGGCTGCTAAGTTGTATGATCAATGGATATCTCAGCAGCCTATAGCTCCCCCTGAACATGAACGGTTACGCTTTTCCGATAAATGGATAAGAACATGGATGAAAGATTTCAAAGTTAGCCTGAGAAAACCTAACAAACGGTAAATCCCTTATAAGTGTATACTTTACTTTTGCGTGTTCACTTTTTAATCCATCTTCTTTTGCCTACTATTTCAACATTTTGAATAACCACAATATTTTTAATACTACTTCAGGTTTCAAATCAAGCAGGCTGATCGCGAAGAAAGAATAGCTGATTACTTAAAAAACATGTGGACCATCAGAAAATTCTTTTTGGACAATTTCAAAATCGACCCGCCCATAATAAACGGCGATCAAATGCCATTACACAGAAACGAAAGTTTCTCTCAAAAGACGCTAAATGTGACTGGTTTTGATACCTATGTCAAAGAAAATTATAGTTTGTCGAGAGAAAGAGTGACAGTGTTCACCCAAGTAAGCAGTGATCCATCATTAGATGTAAACCCTGAGTTTGTCTTTAAAGGAAAGGGAACAAGGACAGTTCTCCATCCTCCACCTACCATAAAATTTAATTGGGCTCCCAAAGGGTCTTATCGGTTAGAACAAATGCTGCAGACGATTAAGAACTTGCCAAACCGTTTTAATATGTTTACACCAAAGAATTACGCTATATACGTCCTTGATGATTACAGCGTTCATTTGATGCCGGAGGTTAGGGATGCATTCTTGAAACGTGGGTATATTCTAGTTGTGATTGGTGGCGGTGTTACTGGAGATATCCAGGTAAACGACACAGATTTACATGGTCCATTGAAAGCGAAGTACAGGGAAATGGAACAATCCCTAATGATCCGCCAATTGCAAGAAGACCAGACCAAGATCCCTCAGCCAAGTCGTGACGAAATGATGCGCATGATAGATGAAAGCTTCCGTTCATTAACGATCGATTACGCCAAAAGATTTAAGGCTTTATGGGTATCCAATGCCTTAGATGGCAGTGAAGACCATATGGTGTCGGAGCGTTTATACAACTTGGTGTCAAAGGAACTTATTCCATTTCGAGAGCAGCTTCTGAAGACGGACAGTCCAAAAACTGTGAAAGCTCTAGTTAAATTGATTATTCCTCCTAAAGGGGTTAAACGAAAGTCTGCAGGTATCCCAGAGGATGAAGGAGAAGAACTGCTTGACTGCGAGGGAGAAGAAATCTGCGAAGTAGAAACTGTTAATGAAGATGGCAGCGATGACGATGAGGGCAATGATGTTGCTGAGAACAATGAAGAAGAGAATGCTAATATGAACGACGCTATTGGAAGAAACAACACGCTAGCCGAAATTCCCAAGATTGTGCAATTAGCTGATTTGTGTGAGAACTATGATGAGCAGTTGAAAACAGATGCTAAATTTGTCGATGATATGGGGGCCCTGCTACTGTCGTACCAGGCGTCCAATAAGTTAAAACCAATGGTTCATGGAATGCAACAACAATATATAAAAGCCAGACGAAACGTTAAAGCGAGGATTACGGAAGCAAAAGAAAGGGCACCACAAGAAAACAATGACGACAACAACGGAATGGATGAGGACATGGCTACAGTTGAAGATAGAGAAGAGTACAGAAACGCGTTCGACTTTTTGAACGAATTTTAAACCAAAGACGTCGTTGTTTTAAAGACCGTACTGCATGAAAATTAGAAAAATGGATATTTCTTGCTTTTATCCTGCCAATTTGAGGTACAATAATATCGTTGAACTTTATCCAATAATTCTAATTTTCATGAAGTCTGGTGCAAAGTTTAAGACCAATTTTGTTATAAAAGTTCCATTTTGTTTTAAAAGTTCCATTTTGTTTCAAACATGCTTACAGAAAGTTTATTTTGTGCAGGAAACGATTGTTGAAAAGGAGACTTCCCCTGCAAATACACAGCCTCTGAACAGTTGTTTTGAAGCTTTGAAGTTTATTTGAAGATTTTCTAGACACTGTGGCCGTTGCTTTGCCAATGCGCAACATAGGACTGTAGAAACAAAGAAATTAAGGGAGAAAATTGGCTTAGTTATAGCAATTTTGAGTAAGTATGGTTTGTTTTTCTTATGTATCATTGCTAAAACACAAAATAACATGCATCTTAGCTTTATATCAAATTTTGCGGACCCCCCCTTTTATTGGGACCCCCCCGTTTATTAGTATTTTGAAAAATTGTCAGACCCCCCCTTTTATTCGCACCCCCCCCTTTTATTTGGCAGGGAAGAGTAGTATATATTAGCAGTGATTCTTATTTCAAACGTAGACTGAGACAGTAGTGAAGATTTCTGTTTCGGAATATTGAATTAATTTTGCTGGAGTTTTTATTCTACTGACAACAGACAACATTAAATCCATTTACCAAAACATATATTACATCATATCGGGAAAAAATAATACAACACTGTATATATATTATTCTGTACAAACCACAATTCGATTAAAAGTCGACGAGTAATTTCTATTGCGCAGATGAATGTCTCGTTTTTACTATATGTACCTCAGAGAAGAATTTTTATGGGCAGCTAAATTTTTGCTGATCGCACATGATCACTTTTGAAGTTTATTAAGAGTGCAAACAAAAACGAATTTGTTCTATGAAGGACTTTAAAGATGATTGACATATTAGTACATATTAGATTTACATATCAAGGAGAATAGCCAATTTTTCAGTGAGGTTTTTCGTCATTGTTAGAAAAATTTTTCAATATATACAAAAATAATTCTGGATAAATCAGTTTTTTAAAAATTTCTTCCAATCCTATGGTACAAACAAAATTTTACTTGCAAGATGGTTTACTAAAACCAAAAGCTAGAATTGGAAGCATTAATCCAAGATGAATTAGGGTCTTCAAGTATTGGTTAGTTGAAGTTTCTCAGAAAGGTGAACAATCATGTCTTAACATAAACTAACAGGATGGTTTATGGTCTACAAGCATCTGAAAGTCTCCAATAGCATCATATCATGCGGACATAGCTGTGATCCCCAGGATCAATTATATCCTCAATTGTAATGTCATCTGACAGAATATTAAAAGAAGGAAATAAAAAGTACTTCCAAGTTTTTTTTCGACATTTCAAAAGGATAGAAAACTTTATTCTTCGATGTTTTTGAAAACATTTTTTAATAAACAGTTTAACAAATTTTAAAGGTGACTTTGTTTCTTGTACATAATTGATGCATGATATCATAGAAAAGTCTGCTGCAAGCAAAAGGCAATGAGTAAGCAATAGGCTACCAATGACGACCAAAGCCACAACAACTACAATGAAAAATAATGGAATTTCCCCAATGTCTTGACAAACTTGGAAACTTAGTGCTGGATAATAAACAGATACATCAGTTCGAGTGTGATCATGGAGGAAGCAAGCATGGAATGGTGCATATGTCATATATATACCATACACAAGACCAATGAAAGCATAACACAGGAAACTGAAATAATAAGCAAAATTGTTTAATCCAATACAATTATTGACAAATGAACTATGATGGCAAACCATTCTTATGCAATTTCCGCATTCATTGCAATGGTGTGTTCCATAACTTTGGAGTCGTTCACAAATTACACAAAAATCCAGGTCAGCTCTTTGGTTAAGAATGTTTAATTCAGTACGATCTGGTGGTGTCCCAGGTTTTGTTAACATTGCTGCAAAATAATTGAAAGTTGCATTGATCCATAGATAGATCACAAACATTGAATGAATTAAAGGCAACCATTTAGGTGTCAAGTGCTGATCAAAATTGAGTTTGATGATTTTATGAAAGAACACGATTAAGCTTGTGATGATAAATATAATAACAGGCCCACAATGACAGGCAGCAGTTATTAATTTGTACCAGCGTGTGTGTTGAATACTAGGAAAAACTTTCACTAGCTTTTTAACAATAAAGATAACTTGAAAAAGAACAAAAGTGACAACAATATTTCCTACAAACGCCATTAGCCACCAAATACTGATTTGTTTACATTGTTTTGCTGAATCAAGCACTTTCTGTTTGTTTTTTTTTTAAATTTCAAATTTACCGAAACCGGGTGATATCAAATAAACATTTCATAAACCAGAGATGTTATCGACAACCGTGAAAGTTTCGTGTTTGTTTACATGAACAAACAACAAAAACATGGGGACGTTCTGCAAGCGTGTGATTTTTGATTATGAGACTCATTGAAGTGTGAAATATGCATAAACACTGAGGTAAGAATAATTTATTTTCCAATTGAAGGGTGCATATAGCTACTGTAAAGAAAATGGAGTTTTCTGTAAATAAATAGTCCATCCTATAAAAGAAGATTGTTTGGTAGTTTTCATGGTATTAGCATGAAGTTTCCTTTTTTACATGAATGCTTTCTTTTAATCATTTGCAAGCTCTGTTTTGTTTTCTGCACGGATGATTCAGAAAAGATACATTTTACTGATTCTTGGGCTGTCCATATTGAAAATGGAAATAATGAGCTAGCTAGCAACATTGCAGAAAAGCATGAATTTATCAACTTTGGTCAAGTAAGTGACATAATAATGACCTCCAATTGTCTCAGTAGTAAGATTGAAACAAATCAATGAATGAATGAACTTGTAGATCTTGTTATTTGTGCGCCATGTAGCTAGCTATGATAAACATTTTATGTAATGCACATGTCTGTATTTAGGCCGTTTGTAGAAAATAGTTTGGTTCCCGTTGTTATCATTACCTTGAAAAATGGTCGGTCAGTCGGGAAAAATTTTGTTTCTGTATTTTTCAATAAAAAAAGTTATGTCTATTTGGCAGCCATCGTTATAAAAAAACACTTGTTCGGGGATTTCGTGAACAGAATTGCTCACAATATAAGCAAATCAGATGAATAGTGAAGTTTAGTGAAGATTTCTTTCGTGCACTCTTATCTGCCATTTTGAAAAAGCGCGATTTGAAAGAAAATCAGGCCATAAATTTGGGAAATAGTCTCGAATCCGCTTTACTTTTATGCGCTCACTGCACAAAAGAAAAATGGGTGCCTGATGCTTCGACTCTCAAAGTAAGATATTTTTAGGGTCAGTTGGAGAACAGGAACCAGACATTTTCTTACGAGCGGCCTTAATAGAAAAGTTCCAATGAAATCCTTCTTTTTTTTGCACAACATTGCCTGGACAAATTCAATGTATTGAAGAAACTCTTGAAATGCTCCTCAAAAAAACTCTTCAATTTTTCAATGCATCCAAGAGGAGGAGTACAAGTATAAAATGGATCGTAGCCAATTCACCATTTTTAATGACAAGTTTATTGATGAGACAGGCAATAAGCAATGTGATATTAGCTAATCTTATTATCTTTTGATAGATTATTTCTTTACGTTATGTTATTATGTACATAGACATCTTAGCTTAAATGCTGTTGTCATGAGACATAATCAGCTATTTTATTCTTTAAAAAAAAAACACTAGAACTTCTATCCGCAAAATTAAATCCCTGTGACAAATCGGAAATAAACTGATCCACAAAAAAAACCCTGTGAAATAAAAAACGTTTTTTGAGAATGGGAAAATTTCTTCCCACAATAATTTCTGAAAAAAGAAGGATTGAAAACATTGCATATATCATTATTACTGTTATTATAATTGAAGCATGACTTTGTTATCATTATATACTTTTCAGATAGGAAGTCTCCCTGGTTATTATCATTTTCTCCGTAAAAAAAATAAGGGAAGAAGAAGGCGTCGAGAAATTGACAACATTGCAACATTGTTATCAGAAGAGAAAGTAAGAAAGTTGTTTGATGATTATTGAAATGTTCATTACTTCAATTTGAAAAAGTTTTTACTATATTTAACAATTAGATTAAATGGGCTGAACAACAACATGTTCTTGAAAGGGAGAAAAGATCTGTTGTTCCTGATTATATTCAAACTGTTCATTCGCTGGCATATTCAATACAAGATCCTATGTACAATGACCAGTGGTATTTGGTATGTTGCATTATCATTGGTACTTTGATTAATCAATGTAGATATGGCCCCATCCATAACATTTTAACAGCAATCACCATTTCAGAATTTTCCCTCATTCCTAAAATGATCCATAATTCCTGTTGAGTCAAATTCAGAAATGGCCATTTCCCCTATTCTGACTATAAATTTCATACTTTTCTTATTATTGAAAGAAATCTGATTTATTTTCATTTTAATTTCATGCTGGAATGAATCTCATTTAGTTATCAATTATATTTCTTATAGAACAATGTTGGTCAATCAAGTGGGCCCCCAGGTTTGGACATAAATGTACTACCAGTTTGGGCAAGAGGCATTTCTGGAAAGGGTGTTGTTGTTGCAATCCTGGATGATGGTATACTTGCAAATCATCTTCGTATTCTAATTAAAATTACAATGTTATTTAAACGACCTAATCTTTTATTAAGGATTGGATCATACTCATCCAGATCTGAGGAAAAATTATGTGAGTTACAAAAAAATTAAGTATTGTTTTGGGTTCTTCCTGTATTTGCAACTTTCATTTTCTTTTCTCTTTAGGATGCAAGAGCTAGTTATGACTTTAACGATTATGATGGAGATCCTATGCCAAGAGTTTCTGACCCCAATAATTGGTTAGTTAATTAGAGTTAGCAAACATATTGGATAATTTCTATAAATGTTATTATGATTTTTGATTGCGTTTTGTGTAGTCACGGCACGAAATGTGCAGGTGAAGTTGCAGCAGAAGCGGGAAATAATGTTTGTGGAGTTGGTGTTGCATTTAATTGCAGTATTGGTGGTAATACATTCATGCTTTTTAAATTTATTTTTGATTAATGACAAAATTTCCATTTTTTAATCAGCAAGTTTGTTTATTGTTATAGGTATTCGAATGCTTGATGGAAATGTGACTGATACAATTGAAGGAAGTGCTTTGAGTTTTAAGAAAGAGTTTATTGACATATACAGTTGTGCTTGGGGTCCAAAAGATGATGGAAAAAGATTTGGTCGACCCGGAACACTTGCCAGCAAAGCTCTTGAACTTGGTGTAAAGGAGGTCAGTTCAGACATGTTTAATCTTTTTGTAACACACAAGGCAAACATATGTTGCTCAGTACAAGATGTTGGTGTAATGAATCCACTGAAAGTTTTCGCAAAGTTTCCATCCACTTTTTCTTGATTAACCATCCGATTCTACTTGATTAATGCTCTTATGAAATCATATTAGGGGAGACAAGGTCGTGGTTCCATCTTTGTGTGGGCAACAGGGAATGGTGGTTTGACAGATGATGATTGCAATTGTGATGGATATACAACCAGTGTTTATACTATATCCATTGGTGCCATAAGTGATCATGGTTTATCCACATATTACACAGAAAGTTGTGCCTCGACCTTAGCTGTCACATATAGTGGAGGTTCTCATAGAGAGAAAAAGGAGAACAAAATTGTAAGTGAATATAAAACTTTTCTTATTCCTATTTCTTGAGAAAAACAATTTTCTGGCAAGTTTCAGTGATAGCCAACATAACCATCTTCTGACTTGGATTTACTTATTAGGTCACAACAACTTTGAATCACAAATGTACAGATGAATTCAAGGGCACATCCTCGGCTGCACCATTGGCTTCTGGAATGATTGCATTGATGTTAGAAGCAAAGTAAGCAGTAATACTTAATGATACTATAAGACTTGTCTGTTAGACTATTAAGCTAATCTTGTTTTTATTTCTTGATTATTTTAGTCGAAATTTAACATGGCGGGATGTCCAACATATCATAGTTGAAACATCTTTCATGACAAGTCCATTGGATGAGGGATGGCGTAGAAATGGCGCAGGCAAATGGTTCAATCAGAAATTTGGCTTTGGTCGAATGGATGCGGCAGCCATGATCGAAAAAGCTCAGGGATGGAGTAACGTAGCGGATCTCCGAACGTGTTGGAGTGACAAAAGTGCAGGACCATGGTAAGTTATTACGAAATTTCTTTCAATCAACCTTGGGCGTTTTAGTTCTCAAAAGTAAACTAGAATAGAGTCAAGATGAATATATTTTAATTTGGTATTGATATATCAACCAGTATTTGGACCTTCTCAGAATTAGCTCTACTTTTTTTGTATAGGGCAATTCCAAGTGCTGGAACAATTCTTGTTGCAATGAACTCTTCGGTTTGTTCTGAAACATCGTCTGAAATCAAAACGGTAGAACATGTTCAAGTCGTTCTTTCTATGAAGCATCGCCACCGTGGACATGTCAGCATTGAGCTCATCTCTCCATCGGGGACGAGAACACAACTTCTAAAAACGAGAAGAAATGACCGTTCAAACAAAGGATTGAAGGTAAGTATGTTCTTTTAGCATCGTTCATTTTGTTCAGACTTAGAAGATGCGAATTTTTCGGACGTTCTATTTATCTTATAGGACTGGGTGTTTATGAGCGTTCATTTTTGGGGCGAGGACCCAAAAGGGACTTGGACACTAGCTGTGACGGATAATAGTAACAACAACCGAGAACATCATCGGGAGAAAAGTCAATATGGTGATTTTGAGGACGCTACGGAAGCATACCAAGATGAGATCGATTTGAAGGACGATAAAAATGCGGACCTGGAACATGAAAGTATCGTAGATACTGAAGACCTGTACACGTCGTCCGAAGAATTCGAAAATGGCGTCTTTAAAGATGATTCTTATAAAGAAAAAAAGAAAGGCTCAAGAAATAAAATGGTGGAAGATCAGTTAATGACTCATGATAAATCTAATCAATCAAATTCCAGTAAATTTTCAAGGAACGAGAAGAAGAAAAAAACTCATTCGAAATCAAAAAAAGGAAAATCAATGGACGAAATGGAGGCTGAAAAAATTGTGGAAGCTCTTATTGGTAGTGAAAAAGCTGATCACGTGTTACCGGAGCATGAAAATTCCACCATTTCTCAGAATGTAAGCAAGGAAGGCATGAAAACTGATAACAGAACTAAGATGCTAACTTCACTTCCGAAAAATGAAAGCCGAAACGAAAGTAACGACGAAAATACGATGTTGGAGAACCTTTTAAAAACAGTTTTATCTGAAGTGATGAAGAATATTCAATCTCCTAGCAACGTCACGTCTGGATTCGAGCAAAGGTTGCAATACCTAGAAGATGTTCTGTTTAAAAACAAGTCAAAACCAACTAACGAATCAATGAGTTTTACGCTCTTCAGCTCATTAGGATCGGGCAAAGCTATCGATAAAATCAATAACGTGCTAGCAGTGTTGGACCGAAGTAAGAATCTCACGAAATTTCAAAACACTAGCTTTATTCGAAATGCTGATGTGGTCACTGATGTGCTGAAGGTCTTGAAGGATATTTTATCGACGAATAAAGACGATAAACTGACGAAGAATTATAAAGAACGAATTTCTAAACTGCTGGAAGACACATCGAACAGTACGAAAAAATACAGAGAAAATTTATTTAAAGATCTCGATAATGCGTCGTCGGATAGCAAAGATATTTCTCCGAATATCATAAGTGACGCGTTAACTTTGATTGGACATATTATTCGACGCAAGAAGAAGCATAAAAATTTTAGAAAAGGCAACCGTCTATCGAAAGATATCCAAATTTTGTTAAAAGGAACAAATGGTAAATTTCTTCTTCCTCTGACAGATCTCGTTTCGCATGATCCATCACAAACTACAAAGTCCAAAACAACTGCCACCAAAGAAATTCACCATGACGACAATAACGTGGAGACGATCACGATTGAGCATGTCTTGCATGATCAAAGCAAAGTAGCCGACAGACACGAGCCGACAACTGGCATTGTTGACGTCAACAGTCAGATTGGCGGTTATTCGAAAACAGTTCAAAAAAATTCCAACGGGGGAGAGAAGAAAACGAACGATGACGTCAGCATTTCACCTTCTAGCTCATTCCAGAAAACTCAGGATGACTCAAGTTTTACGATTGCTCTCATAAGAAACGGCAAGACGATCGGCGAACGTCGTGTCGACAATGCACAGGCCCGACATTATTTAAATCAGCAGAAGTGGACTCAGAATTCCGGCGAAATCCCGACCAAAACAAAAATTGACGAGCCGGCAGCCGTATCAGACGATCATATTGACGTGGAAGTTACGTATGGTAAAGACAAGGATAATAATGCTGTTCGAAGCGACACACGGCATAAAATCGATAGTAAACCGACTGAACGATACGATAAAAATATCGAGTTTAATGTTATTCGACCAGATGAGAAAGGGACATTAATACATAACAGTGATATAGACAGCGATTTTTTACGTCATATCATCAATGAAGAGAAATTACAAAAACAAAATAAAAAGAAGAAGAAGAAGAAGAAATCGAAAACAAACTCAAAGAAAATTCGAAGTAAAGGGAAATTTCACGACCAGAATAATGAAGAAGATAATGATGAAAGTTTTGATGTTCGTCAAGCTTTTCCATTTCTAGAATTTGCTGATCCTTCACAGTTACCTCCACTTCAGCTGTCACGTGGAGATGATAGCCAAGAGTTCATTCAGCAGTTATATAATCCGTTTAATCCGAATGGATTACCAGATTTTGAAGATTTGCCCGATTTGCAAGAGCAAGCTTCATTTTATGGTTATCCGAACGTAAGATCACAGGAGTATGTGAATGTGAAACGCTCGGATATCGCGCCTCATCCTTTGGAGCGCTCTAACGAACATTTTACTCCTACAATGATATCTACAGGGAGCAGTCATTTAAACAATGTTAGGTCGTCACGTAACCGAAGATCTATCGACGCGGAAGATCATATCGACACTGTTGAAGATGACGGGCCGCATGTTGTTAAGCGGTCAGCAATATTTAGCGAACTTTACCCTTCCAGGAAATCGCCTGTTGACACCACAAGCAAAAAGCGATCTTCAACAAGTATGTCTTCCAGACGGAAGCATTCTACAGACTCGCTGGCAGAAAAGCGGTCAGCAATTAAGAAAGCCTTTACTCTCGAAGGAACTTTAAAGAAAAGACTTTTATCGATGCAAAAGGAGAGTTCGTCCGTGTTATCGATAATGAAACGAGTTCATGATGACATCGCTATAGGAGACTCAAAAGACTTAAGAAAATTAGAAAGACAATTAGCCAGTTTAGAGACAAAAAATCTTGACTCGATCAATAATTTAAATGATAATTCTAAAGATAGTAAGAGTCCATTAGTAAGAGCAAAAGTGTCGAAAAGACCGGGAAAATATGACATAAAAGACCCGGATGAATATTACAAATATGGCGTCGATTCGTCAGGGGAACTTATCAACTGGACTATAAAATTCTATGGTACTGGTCCTTGAAATGTGCTAAACGAATAAATTTTAGAAAGATTTTTTAATGACATAGTGATTGTTAAATTTGTACTTACTAAACGAAAAATTCTGTTCTGTTTGTGTTTTTACTCAGGGAACGTTTGTCCACATCTCTTGCTATTTTCAGTTATATTAACACCGGTGAGGATATGGAAGTTGCATAATATAGAAGTTATTGTTGTTGTCGTTTGTGACGTAATGTGTCTTGCAAATATGTAACATTTTCCCTGATATACTCTCTCCTTTCTGTTTTGTATATAAATATATCATTATTATTGTTATCACATAATAGCCTCATTTGATATCGCCGCTCCCTAAAGTTTCACTGGGCATGCCTGCAATTTTTTGTAACATGCCCAATATTATTTACTTGGTTTTGCTAACATGTGTTTTTTATACCTGCTGTGAAAGTTCACTTCTGACAAAAAGATGAACAATTACAGTGAAGTGAGTTTCCCTTGGGGATTAGCAGGTGAATACTTTTAAGGCTTTTCTTACTGAATTACGTCGTTTTCATGTAAATTCTGCTTAAAGAAATATCTTTTTTGTTTTTATCACACCCAGGGTTTTCTTGAACAACATTTTACGCTGATCTCTCTTTAATAATCTGAATTCTTTCTTATCCTTGTACATATCGTTCAGTGAGAATTATTTTATTCTATCTCCATTTTTGGAAAAAATTAGCCCCGATTGTTTTCAAGCTTTTCAGGATTATTTTGTTCTTTCCCCGTGAGCTTTTTCCAAAAACAAGCGTAAAATCTTCTTCAAACGACAGTGTTAAATTGTTGGTTTCTTAATGATTCAGTGAGGTTATGAAATTTAAAACTTAATTTATCCAAAGTATGTGATAACAGGGATATGTTATGCTTTAACATATCCCTGGTGATAATCAGCTCCTGCGTAGTTTTGGGACTTTCTTGTGGTATTTGATGGGGGTGGGATCTAAAATCGTGTGGTTGATTTATTGTGCATTCTTGTAAAAGGTTTCTGATAAGCTGAGCACGCAAAACTGAAGGCTGTTTAGGATCGGTGGTAAAAAAATGATCTGTTAGAGAAGGAATGCATTATTTACTTTGACAGAATAGGATATTTCAAACAGAGTATTTCATGGTGAGAGTTCCTTGCAGATTTGTGTGAAATGTTTTTTGTCAAAATCATCATTATCACGCTGACTCGAGAAATTTCTATCTCAGCAGGTTTCGTCTTGATGAATACACCACTGTTGTGTTCATGAAAAAGCCATTCATTTTTCCGTTAATTGAATGAATAAACAAACAGAAAGTAGAATCAATGGAAACTTGACAAAACCAAATCGGTAAGCGAACGATCCATAATGGTGGGGGAAGCTTCATAGGGTTCATCTGTGTCATTGACGTCACCTTGAATACTTCCATTGCCAAAGGCCGCGGATGAATCCATCGTTTTATACAATGACTGCTTAGGGCCTGGTTTCTACATCCAATAAATAATGAAGTGATCCACATCCAGAAATTATGGAGTGATATTTTTAGAACTTCTTTATTTTTGTGCACACACATGATCAAATAGTAGTTTCGATGAAGACGATGAACAACTCCTGTAAGTTCATCTTTGATAAAATTCGAGTGTGTTCATATCCTTCTTTGTTTGTCTGTGAATGACTCTCATTTCCTCTCCAAGCTTTTTCATAATATGAGACTACTACTCATGCCTTTTTATACAAAAATAACCAATTCACAATGACGGAGATTGGCGAGATAGGGATTCTTAAAAATAGATTCGAAACAACGAAAAAGAAAACAAGAAAATATTTGTATGGAAGTCGATAATGATGATGTTCTCTATTTAAAAAAAATAGAAAGCGAAAACAAGAAAAATATAGAGAAAAACGTGATTAACTTCCATATAAAGTTAGAAAAGTGGAACCAAACACTCTGTTAACCAGACACTCAGATCTGATATAAATACTTGTAAGGACCTCCTTATCATTAACAACAAAATCTACTAAACAACGATCTGAGGAGAAATATGTAAGTTCACTTCTTTTTCTTGCTTCGACAAAACTTTTCGTGCAAAGTTGCAATTGGACTGAAGCTGAAGCTGAAAATAAGGTTTTAGGTTAAGGGAGACAAATTATTAAGAATGATGAGTAACCAAATCTAAAGGTTCGTTCCTCGTGGAAGGTTTAGGAAAAACAAACTCATGAAATCATAAACGTAAACACTTTGTTATCATTTTGATGCTAGGTTTCGAACATTTAACTAAATAATTGTTTGTTGCATTAATCCTAGGAGTGCAATACAACGAGTAAAAACCTCTAAAAAAATTAGCACATTCGTTAAAATTTTCTTCGTGAATGAGAAACGGTGAACATGATAACCATCAAACAAACAGGATATCAAAAAATTCTGTTCTGTTGACCTAACAAATTAAAGAAAAAATGAAGCACGTGGACTGAGGAGTTCTATAAAAAGTCTGCATAAAATGTCAATAACAAATGTTTTTCAGAATAACTGCAATCGAGGATTTTTATGTCTCATTCAAACGACGTGCAAAGGCATCTACTATCGTCATCGTTTCATATAATGAAAAGAGAACAATTTTATCTAATTCCTCAAGAATTTCCTCATTCTTTAAATAGTGTTTGGATGTGGTTGTGGTAGGGTCGTATACGAAGGCGTTTTTTTTGCTTGATACATACATAGTGTGAAAAGAAATGGCGTAGTGATGTTATGACAAATCAGTGCAAGTGGGTGTAAATAGGTGATGGGCGTGGGTTAGTGATGAGAAATTCGACTTTCGAAATTTCACAATGTCAATCTGAAAAAAAGCTGATGAAAGCAAGAAGTCATAAAATTCTATACATCATCATTAAGTGATTAAGGATGTGATACGTCAATAGGAATTATCAGATTTTGTTTTATAATAAAAATAAAATAAAACCGCCAACTTCCTATCAGTAACAATAAAGACAGCCATGCTCCGCCGACTTGACGGGTCGTGACTAAATGCCAGTTGTACGTAGAAACCATTCGCGCATCTAAACAATTTCGACGTCAACCTGTCAATTATACGTGTAACGCGACCACTTTGATCGGCAATGACGTGTTTTTACAATAGATTAAATCTCTATATAAACAGATTTTGTATTTCAGACACTTCAGTATTACAAGTGGTCGACAAACATCAGTTCAGTATAAATAGGATTTGAAGAAAATGGAGAATCATGGCGCAGTTTTTCTGGTTATATTTGTGTGCTCATTAATTGGCTGCCAAACTGAAAGATTAACACATCGAGGTAAATTTTCAAATTTAATACATAAAGAGTGCGTCCACTACGAGAAAAAAAAGCTTACCAACAACTTCTCATTTTTATAAAAGTTTTATTTAATATCGATTGTATAAGAGAAGCTATTTTTGTAAGCTATCAAGTTTTCCTTCTCTTCTATTTAATATACTTTTCAACATCAATCATCTTTTCTTACAGAGAGTCTTTTATATTTAGATTTACCAACATTTTTAAAAAATGTTTTAGCTAATCAAAATTCGAAGAAACTAGCAGCATTAAGTTCACATCCCCCTGCCGCAGGTTCTCTAACCGCATCCAGTCAGGAAGGTTTGACATATTTTCATTTTAATTCAGGGGGTTATGGAACGAACTTTTCTTGGGGAATTCGAAATTAAGATGGAGTCAATATCTTTTCATGCTTGGAAAAGTTAATTTTACTTCTTTTAAATACTCAAGACTTTATTTCTAAATTAAAATGATTTTTAGGGGAAATCTGTCAAGACTGGGCAAATTGGTGTTTAAAGTACAAGCCATATTGCTCCTACACGGCCGTCAATAAACACTGCAAAAAAACATGCGGTTTATGTCGTAAGTGGCGTGTGAATTATGTCATAAAATTACATGAAATGGTCCAAATTGCAGAAATTTTGATTTCATTTTTTCTTAATTTTGTAGCAAAAATAAAGGAAGAATGTAAGGATATTCATCCGCAGTGTCCTACTGGTAAAAAATATGGTTATTGTACTGGTTCACAAAGTCAAGTTGATTTCATGAAAAAGTATTGTCCGGAATCATGCCAGTTTTGCAAAAGTATTGTTTTTTTTATTGCAGTTATTATTGTTTTGAACCTCTCAAACACAAGTATGACCAATGAGATAACGACTATCAATTTTGAATTCTAGCTACTTCAGATTGTGCGGATAAAAGAGAAAAAAGCTACTGTGATAATATCAGGGAGCAAGGACTATGTCACAAGCCTGAATATCGTCTGTTTCTCAAAGAGAGATGCCAAAAAACATGCGAGCTATGCGAGAGAACAGGTATGTTTTAACATGTTCTTCCACCATGCCTTCTAACGCTTCATGCAACGAAACTGAAGTTTCTCTTTTTCTTTCCAGATAACTGTGGTGTTGCTAAGCGACGTGAATATTCAAATACCAAGGGAGTTGTTGGAGGCAACAATACGGAAAAGGGTTTCTTTCCATGGCAAGCGGCTATTTATTACGAATCTAAATTAATCTGCGGTGGAACTCTGATTGGTAAAAAATATATTTTGACTGCTGCTCACTGCTTTAATGGTAGAAGCACTGATGTACGAAAATACCAGATCGTACTTGGGGAGCACAATCACTTAGCAAACGAAGGTAGATTACTCTCCTCTACATTTCAAACCAAGAATGCATTTCATCGTTGGTCTTTTCATTACTCACGTATTTGTTTATAGATACTGAGGAAAAGTATTATGTGAATGATATCAGGATTCACGAGGAATACTCGCGTAGTCATGACGACCACGACATCACTTTGATACAACTTATTCGAAACGTCGAAACTACTGATGATATTAATCCAGCATGTCTACCTTATTCACAAGAAGCATTATCACCGGGCACTAAGTGCTATATTACAGGTCAGTTATTTTCCTTTCTATCTTGCAACACTTTTCATTTCATCTCCAAATCAATATTTCATGAAACTTCATTTCATTCTTGGTTAGGCTGGGGATATACCAGTATCGGAGGATCAAAGGCTGACATTCTTCAAGAACTGAAAGTCCCAGTTGCGGAACGGTCACACTGCGAAAAGAGAAATGCTTTCAATTTTCATGAAGTTACCGACAAAATGATCTGTACAGGATACGATGACGGGGAAAATTACAGTTCCGCTTGTCACGGTGATAGCGGTGGACCGCTTTCATGCGAACGCTCACCTGGAGTATGGTCAGTTTTCGGTGTAGTGAGCTGGGGCTCACCGTTGTGTAATGGTTTGGATAGATATACGGTATTTACTCGAGTGAGTTCGTACATAGATTGGATCAAGAGAAACACCAGTTCTTAAATGTAATCTGGTCTGTAAAATTTTAAATTATTGTTTATCACGTGTACATAACTAAAATAATCAAAACCAAAGTATGCTTTTTGAAAATAATTTATTGATAATATATATAAGGTGGATGTTAACTAGATAAATATTTGTAAGTATTGTTAGATGAAGAAAAAAAAACATTATTGTCAGTAGCTGTGAGTTTTGGTTTTGCCTTACATAGCAGGAATATGGCAGCCGAAAAGTGTTGCATATTTGCTTTTTATTGAACATTTTTTTCTTTCTTGGATTGAAAAATTTCAATAACCTAAAATTATGTGAACGTGCCTGAATAAAAGATGCAGTACTTTATGTATTCATTCGAACAATATAAAGTTCTGTGAAGTATTCGTCAGTGATGTTGCCAACTGTCCGATAAACGACCGCCGCTCTCTATCTTTAGTTAACATTTCAATTTCGATTCGTAACACCAACGTAACATAACGTAACGCCAACGTAAAACGTTTTCATGCAGAACGTGTAAAGCCATAGCGAGTTAAGCCATCAAGGGATCCATTTTAAGTGATGTCTGTTATGACTTTGAAAGTTCTTCAAGGTAAGAACTATCGAAATAACGCTTTACTTTTAGACTTGCTCTGTCTGTCCATCAATCTTGTAACAAAATTTCGATGAATAATACCTCAACATGAAAATGACGATATAATGCGAAATGCGAAATCCAAATCAACAGACTAAAATGTAATAGAACATCCAGACACCATGAAAACAGTACGCATCCAAAAGGCTGATAATGCAATGATTCTTCTCCCTAACATAGACCAAAGGTGCACACATCCCTGCATAGACGCAGAAGTGTGGATATAAATAATAGATAGAAAAAAATAAGGAGAATTAACAAAGATTTCTGCAACAACCACCTGCTAATCACTAAAACAAACAAAGGAAGAGGAAAAGCTTCTTCTTCACAACATGGTGATGGTGACATTAGTTTCCTCTCTAATAATTATTTCAGGGTAAGGTTTGTTATAAAAAAGTTACAGTAGATTCTTTTAATAATTTTGTGTACCTCACTTGGAGCTCTGTCTGGATAATCACTTTCCTCACATAATTATTTTCAATTTATATCTTATTATACTAAAGTCTGTCTCAATATAATTTGCAGTGGAAACAAATTACCTCATAACTTTTGATAGCCACTTCCGATTCCAAAAATTTTTTTTGCATGTTTTAGATAATCAAAAGCACTATATTTGAATATATTTTTGGTTGAAAAATTCGCGATTTTTAGCAGTTAAATTTGCAATTTAAAAAATAAAGCTTTTTTTCTACTTAAGCTATAACTTTCATTTCTAGACCAGTGGTAGCCCTGCCTTAGGCAAAAAAAGTTATAAAGTTTGAGGGCAAACCGATGGGTCGTTCAGAAGATATGGGACCCGAAGTACCCCCTCAGTAGCGATTTTACGTGAAACATCAAATCTCCAACTTTCAACAAAAAACGGGGGCAATGATGGTGGAACAATTTTTTAAACACATCACATTCAACGATCTTTTAAATTATCTTTTGAGAAACTGCTATTTGTGTTTTGGGAATAATCAAAGTTTACTTTATATGGTATCATACGGTTTCATAGCTTTGTATTTAAAAGATATCTTATTGTGTTCAACAAAAACGCTTTCAAGATCTGTGTGACTTTTTTATTCCACATCGTTTTAACAATAAAAAACAAGCTGCTTCCCTTTGTTTTGCTTAATGGTCAACAAACATCAACGCATTACTGTAACACTTTTCAACTTTTAATTGAGCTGTTGATGAAAGAAAAGATAACCCCTATTTTTTGTTGAAAGTTGGAGATTTGATGTTTTGCATAAAATCTCTACTGAGGGGTACTTCGGGTCCCATATCTTCTGAACGACCCATCGGTTTGCCCTCAAACTTTATAACTTTTTTTGCCTAAGGCAGGGCTACCACTGGTGCAGAAATGAAAGTTATAGCTTAAGTAGAAAAAAAGCTTTATTTTTTAAATCGCAAATTTAACTGCTAAAAATCGCGAATTTTTCAACCAAAAATATATTCAAATATAGTGCTTTTGATTATGTAAAACATGCAAAAAAATTTTTGGAATCGGAAGTGGCTATCAAAAGTTTTGAGGTAATTTGTTTCCGCTGCCAATTATATTGAGACCGACTTTAATTCGCGATCTTTCTATACTAATTCGCGTTGTGCATGCCACTTTTATTTTAAAGAGTTCTTCTTATGTCCGTGTAAAACCACATAGAGGCGAGAGACACTTTCTTCACGATTAGTATAAAAGCACGTGGCATTTAACGTCAGTTTTTTTATGATCATGGGGAATCATTGCGTTGCATCCCCAATCGAACACGACGTTTTTGGGGGAAATATTTCGAGAACCAATAAGGATAACTGATGCTTTTTGGGGACCTGCGAAAAACTTGGGTCTAAATATTTTTGGGTGGTGCGGCTATGACGTCATTAAAATATTTGATTGGCGATACCTCTGTAACGATTGGTCGTGGGGAAATGATCCCGTATATTTTTCTGATCAGTTTTTCAAGCTCTACAATATGGGTACACTTCCCGTTTTCGCCATTCCGTGATTTTAAGTTTCGTCACGGGACACGCACACGGGATAGTCAGATTTGACTCGATTTCGAAGTTAAAATCGACAAAATGTTTTACCCGGAATACTAGTATACAGTTAACTCCAGGTAACTTGAGCCTCGGTTAACTCGAACATTCGTTATATCTCGAACCATTTTCAAGTCCCCCTTCAGACAATTCCTTCAGAACTCGAACATTTTACTTCAAAGGAAAGAGGAAAAAAAACAATTTTTGAATATAAAAATTAGATTTCTTTAACTTTACCAATTCTTTTAGTAGAATAGACATAAACTCGACTTGTCCAGATATATATAATATGCATGGAACTTGTAAACCATCCCCGTCACACCAAGATTATATCTTTTTACAGTGACCTATGTATGACACTTCGAGTATGGCTCACTACGCAGAAAATAAAATAAAGTCTTCGCAAATCTCCCAGTTTTGTCTTCTTTTAGATGCCCCATAATATGTTGGTTCTTTTTTGACAGCTTTTTAACAGCAACTTGGCCACAGGATTTTTTTGGTTTTTCGTGGGTACTTCCAACAGCTCGTAAAAAGTATTAACCATGTTGCTACCGCAGTCAAGTCAAAAACTGGATGGACAACATATTGTTTGCAGAATGGGTTCGTCCGTGAAATAGTGCAACATGGGTACATTTTCCATTTACAATTCCCAAATTGAAATTTTCGTCACGGGGTTCGTACACGGGAAAGGCGAATTTGACACATCCTTTTCGAAGTTTAAATTCGGTAAAAATTTTTACCCGGGTTACTAGTTTATACTATTATATATAGCTTATTATCGCTGAAAATATTCCAATGTTTTTTTCAAGGCATTTTATGCGGTGTCCGCCGTAAATCGAGGCAAGGATAGGAGGAGACCGTCTTCACGAAAGTTTTTCGTGTTACTTTTATATAGAACTATAAACACATGGCGGGAACTGATAGCAGTGGAATGTTTTATTTTGTATTATTTCTATGAATCGACCAGCTACTACAATGCTCGAGCAGTTATAAAAAACTGAAGAGTCTTTACGGCCGAATACACAGTTTTAAGGAATTTTTTGGAAAGGTTTTGAAAAAATTCCCTTATCCTTTGATTAACTGCATCTTTTACTTTGTTTGGATTTAAAAATGGCATTGTTTTCTTGTGTTGATATGCATGAAGTGAAAAGAGATCTTCTAGATGTCTCAAGTCAATGTGCAATTCGTGGTCTAATACACAGTATGAAATGGTAAGTATTCAGCAGATTTGTTTCAATTCAAATCCTTTCTTCATATAAGGCCGATGGAAATTTTATATTAGTTTAGCGTCACCTGCCCGCATCACTTTAAGTGCCCGCGTAAAAAAGTTCATTATTTTACAAGATTTCATTATTTCAACACAAAATGACAATTTTACAAGAATAATACATCATCCACTTCATTTGCTTGCCTACCCACTACCGACCGTCCTATCCTAGTTCAAAATGTCCAAGTAGTTGCTCTTCCATGTGCGTCTAATGACTTCCCCAGAGTGTTCCGCATAATAAATGTAGCGAAATTTCGACATTCGATTACGTAATCGAAGTAGACATTAATTTTTGGAGGGTTTAGGAATAAGAGTTATATATGGTTTTCGATACATACTGAAAAGCCAACTTTGCGGAATACCTAATTTGCAAAAATTTCTTGAAAATTTCTTCTTTTTCAATGTAGTTGAAGAAAAAGCAGGTCTGAAGTAATTTGAAAGCTCGAGCTAGTACCGTACTCGGGTGGGCGGGATCTCAGTGATTATAGTAATGCAACATGGTGTATTTGATGTGTTCTCCGGCTATGTATGGCACTAGAACAAAATTAATGAATAATGAATAATGAAAACATGCCGCATGACATTTTCAGGAGTTAAGTGACGCTAAACTAATATAAAATTTCCATCGGCCTAATGTGTATATTGAACTAGTAAGCTGTGTAAAAGCTTTTTACGGCTTCAATCAGTGAATGCGTTTAGAAATATACCGTTTATCGTCCTAACTTCAGACATCCTTCCAAACTTCGGACATAAAAAAAACATATCCGCAAAATACAAACCACATCAGTAAAAGTCCATACTGCACTGTGAATTAAACTATAAATCTAAAACTTGTCACAACTAAACTTAACAAAAATGAAAGACTTAAATTAGTTGACTGTACCCTTGAGACAAACGTGATTTATAATTATACTGCGCGTTTGAAGGCGAATATCCACTATGGATAATTGTCCACGGACATAAAACATACGCAGGTGCTCATTACATAGAGAAGAGTATTGTAAAATCATCATACGCAATTGATTAGTATCAAAGAAAAAAGTGGAAAAAAAAATGTATATAAACAAAACATTTTGCTAAATGATATTCACTGCTTGGTTCTCTGGTTACCTGGTTCGCATTCAGTTACACAGAAAAGATTCAATATATAGTTATTTCAAAAGTTAATACAAGTAGAAACCGTCTGCTATAATACTATTTTAAGTTGATCGACAGGATTGCTATTGCAATCCCTTGAGGATGACGTTTATCGTTATTTTCAAATGCACCTTCTTATGTATGAGAACACACTCAGAAAGTTTCAATTTGTCCGGCAAATTTTTTTTGACTTTTAGCTCTCAGCTTCCTGACTATTATTTTCTACACGCTTATTTACACTTCACGCTGACTTCATTGCGTTTGAACACATTATTTTATCAGCTTTATCTAATATTTTAGAATTTATTGTGACTTGGTTTGATTGATTATGTACATTTCGTTTACCAGACAGGTCTGTTTATTTAGCGTGTCTGAAGTTTGGAAGAATGTCCGAAGTTAGGACGATTGACGGTACCTTAATGTTACATTTATGGAGAATGGGCACTAATGTAATCATCTATGGTTGGTTTGAAAAAATGTTTTTTACTTAATTCTAATAATTAAATCCTTATATACCTTATTACACAAAATTAACAGGCGGACTATTTAATGCGCCATAAATTAATGTGCTCACAAATTAACGCAGTTGGAGAAAGAGACTTTCTAAAAGTGTGCTTTCATTAACACGGTTCAAGGACTGTAATTTCTAAATGGTATTAAATTAACACAGATTTTGATTTTCGTATTTTTGACTCAGGATTAGTTTAAATGATTTGGAAGGTGTATTTTCGAAAAACGAAAGGAAATCAAAAGTTTCAATGTTTACAGAGTCACCAAAGTCGCAATATATTACCTACATAATAAAACACAAGAAAGAAAACTAAATACAAACAGTGTGTGTGCTAATATCTGCTATACGGTTATGAAAATAGGTTAAGTTCAAAGCACTTGTTGTTTAATGATGCATCATTTCATGCCTTTCATATCCTCGCTGCCTTCCATCCAGCCTTCGTTATTAGATTTCTGCGAAAGCAAGAAAGCTATTACAACCGGCTTTGTTTTTCTTTTCTTTTTTTTTTTCTGCTGTCCAAACCTAGCAGTTTTTTGAAAACTCATGCGTGCCTTTACATGAAACCAAAACGCTGTGCAATGCATTTCACTCAGCGAAGAAACCCTTTAAGATTTACAAGTTTCTTTGGTCATTTTTAAGAGCATATGCATATTAAGATGAAAAAAAATCTATAGAAGAAACTTCGAATTATTTTGAACTGTGATCATTCTTTCCTAAAGAAGATTTCAACGTTTTTTGTAAACAGAAGAGTCAAAAAGGTATACTTTGTTTGTTTTTAGTGAAAACAACACAAAACATCTTTGTTTGTTTCTTGTATGGGCTGTTGTTCTTTTTAAGCTGTGGATACTGAAGCTCAGTTTGGAGTCCTCCTCAGCTCCAACATGAAAAGTGTGGGTCTACTGATGTTTTAATGTAATGTTTTAATGTTTTATGATAATTTTTTAATGTTTTAATGTTTGATTTGTTTTTAAGTTACATATATATTGTGTCAATGTCCTTTATTACAAATGGCTTTCCTAATTACAATAGCAAATTCAAACATCTTCCAATTTCCTGTAAACTCAATACACAGCAAATCATGTAACAACCCAAAATCCTTTCAGTTATACAGCACTGCAAATAATTTAAAAGTCAAAATCTGCCGGTCACATGGCTATATTGCCGGTCAAGTCAAACTTGAAAAATGTAAACATTCCATTTCACTGTTATTGTAAAGGGAGCTGGAAACTAAGAGGCTTTTTAATTTAATTGAATAACACGAAAACGAGTCCTGCTGGTACCACTTATGTTTTCATTTTCTTTCGTTAGGTGAACAAAACTCGTGCACACGTCTTGGTAGATAATTTAAATGCTCTTTTTATACTTTGAAATGTTCTCTATTGATTTATTTCTCTAACGGGTCATTTTGATAATAACATAAGAAGTTTTAGTAATAGACATTAGTGCTTTTAATTACTTTAAATAGGTTTCTCAGTCTACAGTGTCTTCTATGCCAAGACCACAATTTTATAGATTGTAATTTTCTTCACAATCTACTTTCTCTTTAACGTAGGTCTTCAGAGCTAGCAAGTAGTTTGTCAGTCAAAGTGGATATACAGTCTTGCCTGGAAACTTTATACACTAAAGATGAAGTGTTGGTGAAAGAATATGATAAATATTGTATTGGAAAAGCTTTTTTTGATTCGAAAGAGTTTTTGCGTGCATCACACTGGTTAAAAGATTGTGAAAGTCAATTGTGCAACTTCCTTTATTTTTATTCAAGATATTTAGTAAGACAAAACTTTATGTTTGAGCCAGGAATCTTTTTGTAGCTCTTCTTCTATTTAGTATCAGTGTCCTTTGTTTGAACAAGCTGTTTGTATTGATTTGTTCTTTTTCAGGACATAGAGAAAAAGAAAAGAGATCACACAGTCCAGATACTGGGTCAGTACAACATCTATACTATCAGATGGAAGTGTAAATTATCAGATGTACTTAATTGTTTAAGGACATAAACGTATAGTGTATTCTTGGCCTAAAGGTTTTTCTGTCAATTCATAACCTAAATTAAGACACCTTCATTGATTGAATTATATTGTGGCCGGTAAGTGATAAAATTACCAAGTGGTTAAGCAATTGGATGATTTACATTGTCGATGTTTTATTGTCACCAGTAATTTCAAAAGCTTAGAACTTGAATTCAGAATAATAAGAACTAAGAACTCATACCGATAACATGTTATTATTATGATTAATAGATGGCAAATCTTCTGAAAAAAGAGATTGGCAAGAACTGATTGATTTGCGGAATGACTTAAAACGAAAGGAGGATAATCTTGATTCATATGGATATTATTTGTAAGACTTTTGTATTGGTTTAGATATTTGCAGATGCTCTGTATCTTTTATTGTTTCTTGTCATTTAAATGTATTGTAATCAATAAAAATCTTGTGATGAGGTGTATTTTATGATTGTTTTCTTCCATGAAATAGATATGGTGTTGTTCTGAAGTCCCTTGATCTTTTTAATGAAGCTGTTGACAATCTAGAATGTTCTGTTCAAATGCAGCCATTATTTTGGGGAGCTTGGCATGAGTTGAGTTCCTTATGTAAAGATAGGCAAGCAGTAAGTGTGTATATGAATTTACATTTAAATTATATTAAGACAGATTATATTCAAATATATTCAGGCATTCTGTTTTAAGAGGGCTTGCTTTAGTGTGCTTGTCATAAAATTGTGGTGAATGAAAAGGCTTCTTTGGAAAACTTTTGGTTGGCATTTAAATTAAAGACAACTTACATATGAAATTTAAACTTTTGTGTTGGAAGGTTGCACTTTTTTCAATTCCGAATGTCAATGTAATGTCATCTTAGATTTCCACTATCGAAACAATATAACATTAGTTTGCTTCTAGAACATTTTTTAAAGTTTAGATTCTATAAAAGTTTAAATCACAGGACTAAACTTAAATTTATGACAAATTTGAGAAAGAACCTAACTATTTAGCATGTTGTTAGTGTCACATTATAGTTCAAATTAGATAGATGTTCTGAATAAACTAGTTAATTATACTTATGTTTATTTTCATATTCACAGAATTTTTCACTTTTTCTTTAGGTTAAGGAATTGAAGATTCCTAAGCACTGGATGAGTGAATTTTTTCATTCTCATGTAGAAATTGATCTACACATGAATGAAGAAGCTCTCACTCATTATCAGGAGTTGTCTAGCATAGGTTTTGCTGAAAGCACGTATGTCAAATCCCAATTGGCAACAGCTCTCTACAACCTCAGAGGTTTCATTTTTTTTGTATTGAGATATCAATAAGGAATTTTTGTTGTATTTTTGTGATTAGTTAATGACTTCTATTGATTCTTATAGAATTTTATCAATAACTTTTTGATTCTTGATTGTGTTGCCCCTTTAGATTTTGATGCATCAGTGGAGCATTTCAAGCAGTTACTTAACTCGGATCCTTATATGTTGGAACATGTTGACACATATTCCAACATACTATTCATTCAGGTTTAGGCCTATTTCTTCAGTTGTTTTACTATTATGAAGGGATCTCGAAAGCTAATAATTGTGTAACAGGCAGTGTTTGTGTGAGGGCTTCTGGTAATTTCTCCTTTTTGACTTTAGATAAGTGTTTGTAATGAAATACTTCTTTAAATTGAATTTGGTGGCTTTTGATTTATTTTTTCAGGATGATCGTGCAGAATTGAGTTATTTGGCACATCATGTTTGCGGAGTGGATAAATATCGAGCAGAAACGTGTGGTGTAATAGGTAATGATCAAGTCAATCTTTTACTTTCATTTTCTCTCTTTATTAGGATCTTTTTCTGTACAAGTATGATTTTGAAAAATTAAGGATAATTGGTTTTTGGAAATTTGAGCAAAAAATACAATACTGACATTTGATGAATTCTAGTAACATAAGTATTCAAAATTACCTTTTGAAAGCTTTTGCATCCTGTCCTCATAAGATCAAACTAAGTGACCGTGTCAGTGTTTCTTAATAAGTAAGGCTTTCGAAAGTTATATTAAAAGAAATTCCAGCTAACATACCATCTGGTAGACTTATTTTATCTGTTTGGTTTAAAACTTTTAAAACTAGGACACTGTTTTCTTCTTGAGTCTATTGTAATGCAGTTATGATACCTTTTAATTCAGTAAAATGGTGTCAATAAGTTAGCATCAATTATTGAAGTCTGTTAAAGTGTTATATCCAGTGGAAAAAATTATGTATGAATGGTCCTCTCTATATCAATTCTTCCCTGCTGAGCGATTAAATACAAATATTCTCCTTTTCATTCATACCTTCCCTGTACCCCACCCTAAATCGAAGTAATAACGAAGAAGCAGCGATTTAAGAAGCGATAGTTACCTTTTACACAGTATGAGATAGTAATTCTGTGTATTTTTTTAGTATGAATAAGTATGGACGAAAAGATAATGTGTTTGTGTTTGGATAGGAAATACTTATGGCGTGAAAATGTAGTGAAATTATGTAATCTCAGATCTAATCATAGTCTTGTTTAATCTTCACGCTGAGTAATGGAATGTAATTGAAAGATATTAGTGAACGAGTGTAAATAATGCGATATACTTGAAGTAACGTGAAAAAATGAGAATATACATTTGCTTGTATTATACTCAGAGAAATTCATGAGGAACTTATCGAACAAAATTTGTGGGCATTAAAAGGAACTATTCCTTGACGCTCAAGTTTTTCTCGAATTGAAAGTAATCCTGAATTTAAGAAAAAGAAGTGACTTTTATTGATTCTTCGTTCGTTGGAAAGATGAAGGATTTTTAACAGTTTTTAACATTATGTTATCGTTACAAACGGTACCAAAACACTAACTCAGTTATTCCTTTAACTATCTGTTTTCGTTATTCGTTTGTTTCTCATACTTAATTTTGGTTTCACCAAGTTTGTTTTCCTTTCGCATGGTTTTAGCTCGAGATATTACTCACTTCATGGACTCATTTAATGTATTTTGTTTTATTTTATTTATTTGTTATAAGAGTTGATTAAACGAGACTAATTTCGAAAGGCTTCCGATTATTTATCGCTTTATGCACGCCATAAGCGTTTTGTACTTGAACTTAATGGTATGAACTTTACGATCTATTTGAAGTATGATAAAAAATACACAGATAATAATATCTTAGAACTGTGTATAAGGTAACTATCAATTCTTTGGTGTTCGGTTTTTCGATTTATTCGTCTTAATTGGGAGGGGGGATTGGGTTATATTATTAAAAAAAGTTATTTCTATGGAGGTGAATGTTTTAGAATTCTGTCTGGCTTCTGCTTCGACGTGGTGCTTCAAGGGATTGTTGGTGTTGTGCTTTAGCACTGCCTTATAATCAAGTATGAGAACAATGAAACACCAATCGACTAATAAAAAAAACCCAACAAAATAACGATTTTCTGAGGATGGTTCCAAAAGCAAGAGGAACAAATTAAATTGAAAACCTTTTTACCTTTAGTTTCGACGAGTATGAAATTTGAGTCTATGATTTTTTTCCCTATTACAAGAAATTTATGTCAAAGTTTTCACTGAGGAGTATTTTAGTTGCAATTTAGTTTTTCAAGTAAATAGTTTGTTGATGCATGAGGCTCGTTTAGTTTATGCATTTGAATTGATGTACTTTAAAAATAATTGACTGATGGAGATCTTGTTATTTTTTTAAAATCAAATATTGAAACCATAAGTATTTTATACTTGAACGTAATCGGATCGGTGTAAACTCAAGTTACCTTGAGAAAAAATACACAGATAGTATAATTATAACTGTGTAGATAAGGTAACTATCATTACTTTGAATTTTCGGGTTTTCGGCATTTGTTCGTGATTTGGATGGGTGACAGGGGGTTACATTAATAATGAATGGAAAGGAATTATTCATAATATGTGTACTAAACGATTAGTCTCTATTGTTTATGACAGAAAATGACTGCTTTAGGAAATTATTACAGTTTGCGCGGAGAACATGAGAAGGCAGTGTTGTACTTCAAGCAAGCTCTACGTTTAAACCCGAATTACATTGCTGCATGGACCCTGCTCGGACACGAGTATGTAGAACTCCGCAATACATCCGCGGCTATCGAATCTTACAGGCGTGCTACAGGTAAAATTAACATCAGATCATTAATCAATGCAAATGTTCCACATAGCACATCTTCGTCTACCTGTTTAAGAATTGAATAGTCGTGACTATCGAGCTTGGTATGGCCTTGGTCAAACATACGAGATCTTGAAGTTGGTGAAAAATTCGTTGTATTATTACCGGGAAGCGCAAAAACTCCGGTTAGTTGCTATACTTTTCCATAAGCATAGACTAGTCTTCCCTTTATATCAAATATACGAAAGAAAATTCAGGGGACACCCGGGTTTGAACCGGGGACCTCTCGATCTGCAGTCGAATGCTCTACCACTGAGCTATATCCCCATGGTTAGTTTTTCAAATATTTGATTACAAATTTGTTGCTGATGGTCGCTTTTTTTTTTTATGGTATTTGAACAGAAAAGTTATAAACTGTAAACTATTTCATGATTCATTCTGCATAATTTTATATTTAAATATCGAATTGAACATACTTTATGATCATGTGAGAATGGGCCGAAACGAAATCTGAGGCTGGTCTTCTTATAGTTAGTTAGTTTTGTTGCTGCTATTTCCTTTTCGCAGCCCCCTATTTTTTCACTGAAAACCGCACATAGTGAAAGAAGATCACATTTCATTCCAATTCATGAAAACCATAGTTATTTTGATACCCATTTTCACAAAGAAATGAATGTCTCAGATGAAGGTCGGACAACGTTCCATGACTTTACTCGAGCAAATATTTCGGTAATATGTACGCGAAAGAACACAAGACATCAAAACGAGGCAGAGTAAAATAAATTAGTCGATGATTAGGGTCATTTTCTGGTTATAATCATAAGTGTAAGTGTTTTGACGGTTTTGAAGGATCTGTTGCTTCTTAGGCCAAATGATGCAAGGTTATTGATTGCTCTGGCCGATACTTACCAGAACATTGGCAAATCTAATGAAGCGAAGAAGGTTTTCCTTTTTTTCCTTTTTTTTTTCTTTCTTTTTTTACACGTATTTTTGTTCTTTATCAAAACGAGATCATTATGTCTTTCAGTGTTATACGCGAGCTGTGAGGCTTGGAGATTCGGAGGGTCAAGCTTCTCTTAAACTTGCTAAGTAAGTCAATATTATAACTTATTATAACTTTCAACAAAAACAAGTGATCTCATGGTGCCATCGCTTGTGTTTTAATTCTCAGGCTACAAGAAATTGCCGGTGAGATGGACGAAGCCGCCAAACTTTACGCCATGTACATTGATCGCATACAACAGGGCGTGGTAGGAAGGCGTTAATTAATTGAAGCATGGTTTGACAGGAAAATTAAACTTTAATGATGTTTATACAAATTATTCTTTCGTTCTTTTCAGTATGGTAGCACAGATGACCGAGGAAGAGCTTCTCTCTTCCTCGCAAGATATCATCAACAACACGATCGACACGAAGAAGCGTGTAGTTTCGCACGAAAGGCGGCCGAGTTTAGCGAGGTTCGACGTTTTCCCTCGTGATGTGAACCACAACTTTAAAAAAACATCATATTTAATCCTGCTAATTTGAACTTTGTAAAATTATTTTTAGACTAAAGAAGAAGCGAAAACACTTTTAGCCGAAATGACAAAAGCGTTAAAATCAAGTTCAGCAAAGTAGACATCAATCTCTTTCAAGATTGTAGAGAAAACATACGTAATAGTTTTGCAAATAAAAACAATCTGAAGTTATCTTGATCAGTCATACAGAAAAGTAGTGTTAACCTTTATACCTGCTTAGAAAAACAAGAAGATGAAAGGCTTCAACTTACTTAATGGTTCTGTAATCTACCACATGTTCTTAATAAATTTTTTATAAATTTTAGTGAATTGTCTTTTTTTGAAGGGAAAAAAAAGAATTTTCATCAATTTTTCATTCAAAATAATATTTATTGATAATTAATGCGATATAGCTTTTTTAAGAACAGGATTTCGTTTCTGAAGGATTCAAAATTAGTTTGAGAAGTAGTTGTTATTGCTTTCTCTGGAAAGAGTGAATGTGGACATGGCTTACCGACCTGCAGCATATGGCCTAACTGCCGAAGTTAATGCGAAAATCGCGAGGAAATATGATGGGCAGATGGAACAGGATGCGTTACGATGGTTGTCAGAGGTTTGTTTATTTTAGTCACCTTTCGTTTGGACTTCCCTTTTCACTAAGAGATTCTTTAAGGAAGCTTTTTTCACTTTCAGATGATGAGTGACCCTGAACTTTTTCGTGGAGTGTCTGGTGAAGCCGCTGTACACGAAAAGCTACGAGATGGCGTCATTCTGTGTCAAGTGATGAATATTTTGCAGCCTGGCGCAATCCGTAAAATCAATCGACAGAAATCACCGTTTTTGATGATGGAGAATATCGGCACGTTTCTGACTGCTTGCGAAGGTTACGGTTTGACCGGATCTGATTTGTTTCAGACGGTTGATCTGTATGAAAAGCAGAACATGAACAACGTGTTGGTGACTCTTCATGCTTTAGGACGGAAAGCCCAAGGCAAGGGATTTTTCGGTCCCACCCTTGGCCCCCGGGAAAGTCAGCAAAATATTCGGCAATTTTCTGAGGAAACTATCCGTGAAGGAAGAACAACGATTGGCTTACAAATGGGTTCGAATAAAGGTGCCACTCAATCAGGGATGAATTTCGGAAAATCACGATTTATCATCGATTAACATTATGTTTAAAGTTCATTAGTATTGTAGACAAAAATAGGATATGCAATGTTTTTCATAGTAGCTGCGTGTGTAGAATTGGAATCACTAACGATAACTTATGTATTATTAATCGCTGCGGAAAGTTAAAAACCTCAACCCGAATAGTATTCTCACTCCAACCACGAATTCAACTAAGGTATTCAGTATCTATTTTTGTTTCTCTTGGTTGTGGTTAGAAGAAACCCATTTGTTAATATTTGAAGTGCCCCGGAATAATTTTCGTCATGGATCACCGCAATCCCGTTTCGTTTGTTCTTAGTTACCTTGGCGAGTATGTTATTCGCCCAGTCACGCGTGCAGATAACTTAGCGAGGCAACATTTGATTGCTTGACCAAAAAATTGACTAAATTTTATTTTTAATTATAGGGATAAAACCGGACAGTAACGCACGTTTGACCTTCGTTTGTTTGCTTCACCCCCAATGATGCAGTCACCTCAGGACTCAAATAAAACGAAACTGCCGGAAGCAAAAATGCAATTCCGGTTTAATTGTACATAGAAAAATGTGTTACTAGCTGTTCAGCATTGCAAGAAACTACAAATTTATTCTTTCTCTTTCGTCTAACTTCAGGTGTGGTACCTAAACACTTCAGGTCCGAAAACCGGACGTATGTAAACATCACACTAACTAAAATGGTGTCCTCTACAACGTTCTTCCTTGTAACGCCTTTTATGTAAACAGTTTGTTTGCTCAAGGCGTTTGTAGAAGCTGCAATTTTCCTTGCTCTGAAAGCGATAGGAAAGCATTGGATATCTATACATCTACTTCTGCGATTCTTCTACTCTACAACATGAGCAACGACGATGCTGAACATGAGAACAAATTTTGATCGATAAAAAAACTCAAACTCCATATCAAAATGTATTCTCAAAAGAGTAAGGGGTAGGTTACACGTACAATTTCGCCCCCGGGTGAGTTCAACCTTGTCTCTGAAGAAATCACTTTGTCTGTATACACTTTATAGCCGGGATGAAACACAACCCCAGGGTTTATTTCACCCCTGTTCATAAGACAGATTTTGACGTGTATGCACAAAATTGCTTTCAAACCAGATTTTAAATGTGCGCAACTCACCTTTTAATGCTGAATTTCACCCCGGTTTTTAACCTGCGTGTATCGTAACAAAAGTTTACCCCGGGCTGAAGTTTCGCCCCGGGGCAGTTTTCAACCCGCCTACGTGTAACCGACCCCTAAGTTTTATAAATCATGTTTACACTAAATGTGAAAACTTTTATTTAGAAATAAACCACTTTCCTGTAAAAAAAGTCCAAAACCAACCACTGAAAAGCTTAGACTTGCGCAAATTTTTTTTTTGTTGTTTCGTATGTATTATTGATGATTTCGAGGGAAATGCTTTGTGGGAAAACGACTTCAAGCTTTACCATTATTGGAATCCTTATCCGTTGTGACCATGCCAGATCTCATGGAAAATAGTTAGGACTTGCTTAATCTGTCAATCCGTAATATTTCTAACGCATTTAATGAGTAGCTAAATTACTATTTTCATGGTAAATTTCTATTACTTTAATCGGATTAATTTTCGCGAGATTAATTTTCGCGAGTTCAGAAACTCGTGAATTTTTTTTGGATTTATTTTGAAAAATTTCGCGTGGGTTAATTCTCGCGGTCAAAAGGATTATGATTGACAAAAAACAGACTCTCAGGTAAAAATTACGGTAACCTCTTCTATTTCATCGACTGTTAGATTGCATAATACATTAACATTTGTGCTCACTCACCTCGAACGTTAAAATGTCACCCATGATTGGGTCGATATCACATGATGGGTTTAAGTTTGTAAACCGTTTGCAAACCGTTCTAGTAGCTAAGCAGTTCTTTAGCGTCAGCAATTCATGCTGCACCCCCCATCCACTACTGATTACTTCCTTACCATCAGCAGAAGTGATGTATTTATAGAAAGCTAACAATCAATCCTGCGTGAAGGGGTTTGAGAGTTGACAAACTTGAATTGACATCTACTTCTTCCAAAGCCTTTCCCCTCTCCAATTGCTGGAGAATTTGGCCAGAATACCTCTTGGTTCCATACTTAGCAACAATTTGAAGATAGAGTATAAGCCGTAAGAAAGAGGAAATGCGCTAAGAATGTCATAGCAACCATGAAAAAAATGCAATCTAAATCCATGGACATAAGAAAAATGTTCCTTGAAGGATGCAAAACACTAGCCTTCACAAAAGATGAAAGCAAGAAGAAAATGTCATCATTTTAGATTAAATTAGATTTAATTTAGCGATGTTTGTAACACTTTTTTAAGGAAAAATATTCATTTAACTTGTGTTATAAAAGAATCCAGTGAATTGATGTTTTCGCACCTTCGAACTTCCAGTTCAAGATCATCGTGATGAACAGTCACCCTTGTAGTTTAAAATGGAAGCTTTTCAGTTCCAATCAAAAGGCTATTTTGATTTAAACTACAATCAACAATAAGATCTCTGCAGAGATTTCAGACTGAATGGACTTGAAATTCGTCTTCTTTAAACCTTCAAGTTAAACTTGAATCTTTATCTTTAGATAGAAATCTGAAGCTGATGCAAGGATCCAAAGGATACCAGCCGTTTCATATTTCGATGTCGTTATCGATAAACATGGATTCAGAAACAGTTGGTTATCAAATCAGTTGTGTCAGCAGATGTAAAGTTAGGCTGCCGATGGTTCAACATTTAGAACAACAATTGGTTTTATAGCTACATTGTCATGAGGGATAAAATAAAAATCTCCCCAGGTACATCTATATTGTATTCAGCAAATCAGTTGGAAGCGCAAAGCATCTTTGCTGAACTTCCTTCAGTCTCAAAATTTCCAGCACAACATTTTGATAATTTGTTTGTTGTTGCAATCGACCAGATGTCTCTTTTGTTGAGAATTGGGTGGGAATTTCTATTCTAGACTCTATTATATGAAATGCTAAAGCTGATCCACCACAGTAATGAGGCTTTTGAGGAGGAGAGTCAAATGTGCCAAGTAGTCCAAACCTGAAAAGAAATATCGTTCTTATGTTGAAATATTGGTGAAGAGTGATCAATATGATATGAAAAATTTTGCTCTCTCTGTCTCTAAAAACCAGAACAGAAGTTCCAGTAAACATTGTCTGCATGATTCATTTTTCTGTAACCTTTCAGAAATAATCATCAATTAGTTTTTTTACTTAATTTTCTCCTAACAAGGCTTTGAATATTACGATTTAAAAGATAAATGACCCGTTACGAATAAAACGGAGGATTGGAATACGCTAATGTTATCTTTAAAGTTCTGAACTAGGATGGCACAATAAAACAACTGGATGAAGAATAATTCTTTGATCGTCATTTCTATCTAAATTATAGTCATCACTTCATATGCATATTCAACATCAGCCAAAAGAGTGGTCCAACTCACCAAATTCCACATATGCCAGGCGAATTAATTGTTTAACGTATTGAAAACAAAAAATGAAAATATGTTCTTCGATTCTAAAATCAGCTCATTATATGTCAACAGAAACCAAACGTTAAGAAGGTGCAATTAAGAGTCTTTGTGTGGTCATGTTCCCAAGTTTTTTTTATAAAAATATTGAAAATAAAAATAATACGAAAAATCATTGTTAATAATCATTGTTCATCGTGGGGATATTTCCCCATCAACATATAAACAAATGTCTCGAATTTGATTGGCTACTTTCTCAGTTTTTGTTTTCTTTTTAGTGAACAATGTTCTGTTCTTTTGTGATGACGTCAGTGCATCGATTATTCCATCAAGCTTTAACTTGATGTGTTCTTTGAATTCATGATGTTGTTGATTCAGAAATGAGATTATGTCGTCCTGCTCAGATTTCAATTGCCGTTTGACTTCTTCCAATTGAGCTTCCTGATCTTTCATCTTTCTTTTGTGGAGTAAATTCAACACGGATATTTCGATCTCGCGAGTTTTGGCATTTGCTTTCAGTTGGCCTTGGTGAGCAATCTCCATGTTATCTGTTTTCTTGAGCAGTTCGAAATTTCTTTGCTGCAGAACACTGATCTTCGCCCACCACTGATTATTTCTCTCTTGTAATGCTTTGACTTTATTTTCAGATTTTGATTGTTGATCACACAGATGCTTAACGTCTTCTTCCGCTCGACGTAACTTCTCTTCTAAGCGCTCAACTTTAACTTTCTCATCAGAAATCTTTTCTTTCAAATCTTTGTTTTCCTGTTCGCATCTTTCGATCTTCATGTCTTTCGATAAAGATTTTTGAGCATTTTTTAAGGAGCTTTCAGTCAACAGTACCGATATTTCTTCAACTTCTTCTTCGTACTGTGACACTAGGTTTTCTTGTGCTTGTTCCGATGCCATGGTAAGTTCTTTGATAACGTTTGCTTGCATCAAACACTCATCTTGTTGCTGAGAGATTACAACATCTTTTCGAGAACATTCTTCAATCAGCAAAGACAATTGATGTGTTAATTGTTCAACATGATTCTTTAAAAGTGTGTTTTCTTCTTTGCACATCTCCACAGTTGAAGACAGCTCATCCATCATGCGTGTGTTTTGCTGACAAAAGTTTTCTATTTCATTTTCAAAGCCAACCAATTTATGTTCAGTGTTCTTTGAATCTAATTTTCCGTTTTCCTCTTTCAGAACAACATGATCCTGCTTGACAACCTGAAAGAAAATATCGTACATACACAATCTTGAAGCGAGCTTGACACTTCTGATGAGATTTGAACTTCAATGACACTTACATCTGTACTATCAATTTTGCAGTTGTTAATATCACCGAGTGGTATCTCCCGCTTACCATCGAAGGAGTCTTTGTTTTCACACATTTTTGTTGAATTGCGACGCTTAGATTTTCTTTTACCCATAATCTTTATCTTGAAGAAAATATTATCTCGCATGCGTTTATCTCAACTATGTGAAGCGAAAGACAAAGTGTTACGTCAAATAAGTTTTTTTATAGCCTCTGAGATCTGACGTCAAATTTCCCATGACGAATCGCCCTTCAAAAATTTGGTTTGGGATGGATCCGCTTCTGTAAGAGTAACAATTATCAAGATATGTCATTCAAAAATTTTACTACAGGTTCCCATCGCCAAAATTTTTTTGTTTGCCATGTTATCAATACGTTATCAATATGTTATCAAAACGCGTAAGCTACAATTCTAGTTTTTCACCTTTTACTCAAAAATAGCAATTTTAACGATACATTCCCACACATTGAAGATTGGGACAAGGTATATTGCAAGTATGTTCTGATGGCAGATCTTAAACATTACATTAAAACGGTGAAAACACTTATAAAATAAATAAACGAACAAAAAGAAATAAAACAAGGAAAAAAAACTGCTGGGTTTATTTTCACTTTCACGAAGGGGTATTTTGAAAAATTTCGCGTGGATTAATTTTCGCGTAATGTCTTCTGTTTAACTGTAAGTACCATACTTGAAAATGAACCGAAGGGGTTCGTATTCATTAAATGTGGATTAATTTTCGCGATTTGACCATTGTGCCTGAAAATAATACAAGAAGAATTATATTTTTTTCATTCAATTCTGAAGATTTCGTGGTTGAGATTGTAAGAAGTCATGAGGGATAAGAGTTTAAAAAAATGGCTACCTCTGAGGAATAAGAGTTTCTGAAAATGGCTACAAAAAATATCGAAGTTCATTTCTGATTGGTTGGCTACAAGAAGCTTGTATTTTTAACGGCACTTTTGGGAGTTTCACAACCACCTTTGTTAACACTTCAATCAACCGAGACGATCTTTATTTGAATAGCTTGTACTTGTAAGTCCTTCTCTTTTTTTAGTCTATGGTACTACAACACTTTGAATTCACATAACAGGTTCACATTCCATGGCAAACGAAGGACGGATAAGAAGGAAAACAATGTAACATATATTTCGCCCTATGGAGAGAAATATTGATTGCTTTTATGATTGTTTGATATTTGGTATTGTCGTAGTAACATTTTCACATCTACCATCGTATGAATTATCTATGCAATTCTGCAACCTCGAACCCTAGGGTCTCTTGCCTGTTCGATATACGGATAGTGGCGAAGAAAAGGCAAGAGGTTATGCAACCCTGTCAATCATAGAAACACGGAAATCAACATCTATCTGGTAGCAAAATAAAATTCTACAGACTACACTTGCAGAGCATTTTCTCAAAGCCTCTTTTGTAGTCGTATTAGTATGTGAAATGCCCCTTACAAGCACGATCATTTTTGAAACATCCGTCTGCTGCTGTATGTTATCTTGACACTTCACACAACGTTTCCTCAAATAATTATTTATGGTTACTTTGTAGTTAATAGACCTTTCCCGAATTTCTGTTTAAACACCGTGTTATAGCCTAGCTTCTAAGTTTCGCCTCTTTTTCAAACTCTTAATTACTTCTAATTATTCCACTGGGGAACTGAAAGAACAAGTAACTATTACTTACTGAAAACATTATGCAATTAGAAAAACAATGGAAACATAGAAACGAAGCGAAACTTGATAACTAAGCATTAACTCGGCATTTAAACGGAAATTCGGGAAAGGTGTATTAAATTACGCGAGTTCTTTTTTAGTCGGATTAATTTTGGCGAGATCAATTTTGGCGATTTTTTTGCCTTTTTCACGAAAATTTATACCGCGAAAACACGTAAAATCATCGGATCGCAAAAATCAATCCACGCGAAATTTTTCAAAGCACTCGTTCGCGAAAGTAAATCCAGTCGGTGTTTCTTTTTTTGTTCGTTCATGTATCAAGAAATGACAAAATGGTGTATAACACAAGTTAAGTCAATATTTTCCCTTAAAATAAGTGTTACAAACATCACTAAATTAAATTTTATCTAGTCTAAAATGATGACATTTTCTTCTTGTTTTTCTGTTGTGAAGGCACTGTTTTGCATCCTTCAAGAAACATTTTTTTGACTTTCATGGGGCTTCGTTTTTCTCTTGCTTGTATGACACATTAGTTAGGGTGCAGCAGCAGCGACTGGTGACGCGATTTGTCTCGGTTTAGAAGAATTGTCAAATGTTGATTCAACGATTCATCGCTGGAGGTGAGCACAAATGTTAATGCGTTATGCAATCTAACAGCTGATGAAATAGAAGGCTACCGACAAGGCGACGATGAAAATTGTGAGAAGGATGACGGTAACGACAGAAGGAGGACGGTAACGACAGAAGGAGGACGGTAACGACAGTGACGAATAAGAAAGCCCAGAAAGATCAGCATTCGATTTGTTTAGCAATTTTGACGACGAAGAAGTTTTATAATATACTAAGTTAAAAAAGATTCATTTCATGAGTAGTTTAAACCTGATTTTTTTCATTCATACTCTTTCTGACTGCGAAAATAAATCATACGAAATGTTTCGAAAAAAACACTCGCGAAAATTAATTCATGCCATATTCGCGAAAATAAATCCAAAAAAACTTGCAAAAATTAATCCCATTAAAGTAATTCTGTGCAGCTACATCTCTGAAATTTCAATTTGGATGAACAATTGATTTCCATACAAGTAGTAAAATTTAGATTAGTGGTTAAGATTCGTTCTGCGTTCGAGATAAATTCTTATTTGTTTCTGGATGATTATTGGGTTGTCAAATCAATCAATAGCATTTTCGTAACTGATGTCTAATGAGATCTTGTCCTAATGAGATATGAACAAAAGTTACTAAAGTGTATTTTATACGGTTGAACTGTTTGCCTTGTCTAATGTAAATCTACTAATGAAAACTCTTGAATCCTTAAGTAAAAGTATTGACAATGTCTAATTGCATGTCAATTGATTCACATTAGACAGGCGAAAGTTCGACCGTATAAACTACCTCTAAATCTTTTAAATGTCATTCTAATTTCCGGTATTTTGGAAGATTTTAATAGATTTAAACTGAAAGGAAGTTTAAAAACAATTCAAAGCAGTTCCTTACAGTTTCAGTAACAAAGCAGGAAAAAGATTTAACGAACTACTCCAGCAAGTCCAAATGACTTTGAACAAAACATTAAACAAAATAAGAGTGACATTATGAATGAATGAAGTGCAACAGACTTCATCGACATGAATTCGACATCACTTAATGCAGCCGCAATAATAGACAAAGTTAATAACAACTTGACAGAAATTCGTGAAACAAGTTTCACACTGAAGATGGAGAAGACCTTGAGACTAACAATCTTGCTTGGTTGAATTGTTTGAACGCTTTAATTAAGTAAATATAAACATGGTGTTAAATTTATACGATATTTATGTGGCTGCCTTTTAAGTCCGTCCGTGTATATTCCGTTCATTTAATTATTTGGCTATTTTTCGTTGCAAAAATTGAATTTTGACCCAATTTTTAATTCAATTCAATTTTCAATTTCAAATTGAAAATTAAAAATTGAAAATTGGTTGCACTTTTAATTTTCAAACTAAAAATTGAAAATTGAAATTTGGTTGTATTTTAAATTTTTGTTTGAAAACTTGAGAAGAACTAATAATACAAATTTCGATGCATTAAAAGACAGCAAAACAAAGGGACAATGTGGCTGCTAGAAGAAACAATGCACGACTGTTTTCCTTTAAATAACGCAAAAGAATGTGTTTGGGTGCGTTAACATGCTCTTTGAATTCTACAGTTACGGAAAGACTGGTGAAGAGGTTGTTATGAGCATATCCAAGCAAAAACCGTTCTTCAAAAAATTTAAACGCATAATTTGTTGACAAGAATTAAGATGGCAATGTCAAGGGTGACTTCAGTCAAGGAAGTAGAATTGTTCCTTGAGAGAGGAATGACTTATGATCAGATAAGCAAAAAGCTTAAACAAGAACATCCTAATGTTAAAGGATTGTCAGTCATGAGTGTAAGACGTTTCTGTGGAAATAACAACATTGGAAGAAATTGCAAATTAACTGCTGCAGAAGTAAGAAAGGAAATCTTCAAGTGCGCCTCTGAGGTAGGAACAACATTTTTCGTAGCTAATTTGATCTGTAGTAGCTATCAATTAAGTAGGAAACAAGTGTAAACATTGAATCTGATACAGCGTCCACAAAGTGTTTTTAATGCCTTTTCATTCTAGACTGGAGAGAACTATGGCCGTAAAATGTTGCATGGCGTTTTGCGAAGTAGAGGTATACGTATCGGTGAAACTAAAGTGGGAAAAGTTTTACATCAAATAAATCCGCAAGCCCAACAACGAAGACAGCAGACGGCAGGAAGGTCATTGAATCCAAAGGTTTACAAAGCTGATTATTTTGGTCATAAGATCCATTATGACCAGAACGAAAAGCTGGGGATGTTTGGAGTTGTTCATGTTTGTGCCCGCGACGGTTATTCAGGGATGATAGTTGGCTACACAACAATGACTAAGAAGAATAACGTTATAATTTATAATGACATATTCAAGTCAGTTAAATTTGATTTACGTCATTGTGTAATTCCAAGATCAATATTCAATGATGTCATTTAGTTTTTTATTCTAATTTCAATATATTCAGCCCACTCTTGCAGCAGTATGGAATTTGGGATCAAGTCAGGGTTGATGGTGGAAAGGAATTCAAGCTTATATGTCATATTCAAGAATATTTGCAAAATCACCGAACAAATCCATCTAGAAAGCCTTATTGTGAAACAAAATCCACTGAAGTATGTCCTGAAATAGTACGTTCATTTTATTTTAAATAGCAATTTTTTTTATAACATATTGTTCAACATTTCAAATCTTTTAGAACAATATTATTGAGAGAATCTGGGTGGAGGTGAACTCGCGAGTGAATTATCCTATCAAAGAAATTTTGAGCAGCTTAGTCGCTACAGATAAGATAGATATGACAAATGATATCACAAAGTTTTGTGTTTCATGGGTTTCTTGCAATGTTAGCAGATGTGGACTGGCTGATTTTGTGAATGCATGGAACAATCATCGAATTCCGAGTAAGAAATAAATTATCGTCTGAAATGTTTTTATTTCAAATGTTTTTCTAATTGTCTCTCAGTTGTTTTTTCTTGGGTGTTTCGTGTTTTTCTCACAGTGTAAACACATTGGTTTTTCACGATACTTAATGGTGTTACTGTTTTAGAGAAAGGGATTCCAAGAAGACTAGCTATCCAAAAAAGTGAAATTGGTAAGGTTCCCATAGCAAACATACCCACAACTGAAGAAGCTGTCAATAATTTTTGAGGGGCATGGTGGTAAACTGAAAAGACCCGAAACATACGGAATAGATCCTTTGGAGGGCCATGATCATTTGCAGGCAATGCGAAAACAAAGATACTACGCGATGTTTGAAAGCGACAGAAACATTTTTATAGCTATTTTACAGAAAAATCCGACAGTTTTGGAAAATGCTATCTGCTTTTTCCAAAATATAACAGTTGATTTATGTCAAAGACTGTAAAACTGAGATAAGCATTTAATAATTGTATGATGCACCTTTGTTAAACCAAACTGTATAGGGAAAGATTAAAGACACGGAAAATAATTTAAAACGTCTCACAAGGTGCGCAATATTTTGCCCCAAAAAACTAGTCACAATCTGAAGACAACTTGGTGCTCCAATCAGCCAATATAAAGAAAATTTTTGCTTCTCTTTTAAAAAGATTTTTTCTTCCAGGAAACTCGCATTTGGCTGAAATGTGAAAGAAAGAACACTAGAATTCAACTCAAAAGTAATTGTCGCATAATTGTCAAATATTATTTTGTAGCTACAGTCAATCAAATTTTTTTGTAAATTTAAAGTTCCATTCAGACTTGCGGAAATTGTTTAAGGTAGAATGCTGATTAAGGGTAAACGTGTTTAACAATCGCAACAAAACTAGCTGGTGCTGCTAAAATTAATTTATAGATAAGCCGTTATCTTTTCGGGCATTCCGCACTTACGTTCCAAAGTCCCAGTCATCACAATCTGATCAAACTTTTTTTAAAACTTCAATATACATACCGCTTATTAGCATTCTTCATGATCAGATGGTGTCACAATTTTGGGGATATAAGAACATCTGAATTTATTTTGTCTGAAATCAACTGACGAGAGCATTTCATCAAGTCACAAAAATAACTCAAATAACATAATATAATTGAAATAGCAGTCACATGTTCAAAACACAAGTTACTGAAATTCGCTATTTGCCGGTCTGCTTTTTGAAAGATGATCAATTGATCAAAATAAACTTTTGTAGTAGTTTCCTGTATTTCAATACTTTGGATAGATGAAAACTGTCGTAAACAAAAAATTAAATAGTGATGTAGCTTAAACTTTTTTTACTTATTATGCCAAAAAACACTATCTTAACAAAAATGCTTAATAAAAGAAGTGCGAGTCCATGAAATATATACAGATATGTCAAATCAAATTAGTCAAATGCAGGCGGAAGAAGATCATTGAAAAGATCATCTCGAATATTAACATCATGATCTTTATTCATCACGTTGATTTGATTGACAACCTCATCGAATCCTTTGAGTACGAAGGTTTTCGTCAGTCCTCTTTCTATTCTGCACTTTGGACATTGTTTCTCTAACGATCCGTCCTTATACCATTCGTTTGTACAAATTTCGCACCCAACTAACGTTGAACATGCACTACAAGCGATCAGAAGAGGTCGCGCGGGTATCTGCTTGCATATTGAACAACTGAAAGCCTCCTCAAACGCCGAAATGAATGATAAACTGAATCTGTGCCGAAAAGCAAGTTTCCTATACTGCGCTATCTCTTCTTTCACTTCTATAACATCCTCGATTAAATTATCCAGTGTAGTTTCTACCATCGAGTCAATTACATCAGAATCAGCTTTGCTACGTTTCCTTTTATTGAAACTGGGATGCCTTTCCTTTTTCTGGCGATCCACTTCAGATTGTGGTACTGCAAACAGTTTCCTGCTGCCAACTTTCCAAAATTCTATGCCTAATCGGAAAGGAAAACAATTTTTTAATATCACCGACACAGTGTGTAATTTTTAACAGTTTCACAAGAAATCAGTTCCAAAAAAAAAACTGTATGCTGACATTACCTCTAGTTCCTTCTTGATCGAAGAACACAAGGCCACCAGCACCAACTAGTACCAATGAATTGTCTCCCATCTCTTCTCGTACTTTCTTCTGAATAAAATTCAAATGAGCGTCATCTTCCGAATATATGTTGATATGAGCAGTGCAATTATGAAAACTTATATTTGATGGTTTTCCGTTCTCTCCAATATCCGCACGTACTACTTTCAAAGTAACTAACGGTGATCTTCTGATCCGCGATGTAGATCCGTTAGATGTTGTTGTGGGCAGGGGTGGTGTTCTCCATGTGATATTTGGATTTGTTACTGATCCATTCACTTCAAACGAATGACCGTTCCCATATTCAACAAGTTCAAACGTCCCGTCATCACAGGGAAATTCCAAACGATCTCCATACGATTCTTGCAGATAAATATCGTTGGCATTAATCTAAATAGCGTAAGATATTATAATGAAATAAATCCCTAAGAAAACTGTGATTCTGTAATAACTGTTGATTTTCACATGAAAGTTTTACGAGCTAAACAACATACGTTGCATCGAAAAATTACTTACATTAAAATAGCGACCCAAATTTCGAATATTCACTTGATTAAGTCTTAATCGTATCTCGTTATCATTTTTTCGAAAGATGAACATCTTCATCTTGTCAGAAGTAAAAGTAAACTGAGTAACATAACTTTATATTGTGTTTTTATCAGGTGATTCAAAATTATTTGCAGAACTGTTTCGAAATTGTTTGTTATTTTTTCTAAGAATTTCTTAAAACAATAATAAAATACTAGCTTTAAAAATATACAAAGCCAATTAATGAGTACCAGTACCCTGTCTCTTGAGCCACGTGCTAACCCGCTGCACGACTTTTTCTGACAATTAATACGAAGACAGCCATGAAAACATAAAGTATCATATGAATGCAAATATGTGCTTCCTTTGTATAATTGACAACCCCGCCTAAGGGGATGATCATATAGAGATTTTTATCCCTGATGAAGAACAACATGAGACGTTATGACATGATCCCACTTTTTCTGAAATTCTGGCTAGATTTACTTGATCTTATGGAAAATAAAAAGATCTATCTGATTAACCGTTAAATCGATGTTCAATTACCCCATTGAAGGTTATATATTATATATATACCGTCTTTCTTATTAGTAATAGTCAGCTGGCGCTCCACGGATTTTGCACCTGCTACACAGTGCTTATTGTTCTTTTTGGCGCCATGCCCATAACGTACTTAATGAAAGAGCTAAAAAATTAATCAATTTTCAATAATAGTATCAATGTTGAAAATACAACCAAATTTCAATTTTCAATTTTTTAATTTAAAAATTAAAAGTGCAACCAATTTTCAATTTTTAATTTTCAATTTGAAATTGAAAATTGAATTGAATTAAAAATTGGGTCAAAATTCAATTTTTGCAACGAAAAATAGCCAAATAATTAAATGAACGGAATATACACGGACGTAAGTCGTCGAATTTGATATTCAGTAACAAAACTTGTAAAAATAACTGTCGCATATTGTGCCAAATTTTACCCACGGCGATTTCGCGGCCGTAAAAACCTAAAAGTCGGACACCTCTCTAAGACGAACAATTTTTCATTCCCCCATTCTTACTGAAGTTTCACTAGCAAGAAAAATGCCAGTCATAAAGCAAGTCTTCTATTAACAGCTGACTGAACGGTTCATTAATCTGTTTCTGTTTTTTGTGTTTGAGTACCCTTTTTTATTTCTTTTTTATGAAAACCATACATAATTTATAGGTAATGCAACTATTTCAACTTATGACCGAAACTGAAATCGACTATTAGTCGATTATCAATCGGGAAACCTTATGGCGAGCGTTGGTGCCGCAAATTAAAACAAGGATGACATACAAATTGCAGAGTATTATCCCATCAATAGTAATGATGTTGTTGTTTATAGTTTCATGAAATACGTTTTAATTAAGTTATTATCTGAAGAAAATCAGATCACATTTAAAGCAATAACGAATTGCACAATTCTCATGCCATTGCTACATCACAGGTCGCGCTAGAAATTATGAAGCGTGTTTTTGCATATTACAATTTTTTTTGAATCGCTACACATGAAATTGGGGAGTTTTGGTTTTTTCTGAATGCATTCATTTAATATGTATCTGTGAAAGCAATTCGTGTTCAAAACTCTGTGAGATACAGAAAGGTAAGGTTGTTCTATTATTTTTTTATGGAGCGAGATACAATTCAAGAACATTTTTTTAACTTCAAAAATCATTACGTAGAACTTTTCATGATGAGTACCTTCAGCTGAAAATTTATTCACTCTAGGTTGTAACAACCACTATACAAACTTTTAACTTTCTTTTTATGTCCGACATTGTATCATCCAAACATTTTTGCGGTGCTTTAAAATAAAAAAAAGTCAATTACCAGACACACGAGAATAAGAGAGAACAAAAGAAGCCACCGGAAACTTTGCTACGGCAAACTTTCTAGTTCAATTAACCATTATTTAATAAACTGATTTAAACTTATTTTTATGATTAGCAGACAACAGTTTTGTCACGCTTCAAATAAACCTATTTTATGTTTTAATAATGAAGCAAGCGATGCTATTAACTTTGATCCAAACTAATCTCCTGAGTCGACTATGCACAAAAAGACGACATAAGACGATTTGACATTTGGCGAGGTTTGGCTGCACGTTTTAAAACATGACTTTTATGAAAGTGAAAAAAACGTCTGCGAGTTTTTTTCAAACGACGAAATTTTGCTAGACTAGCCTAGAGAAGGGTGTCGTCTCGATGGGATCATACAGTCTAGCAGGGAATTTGAGATAAATCTTGTTAAATTTGTTTGAGGCAGTGAAGGTAAGGCTATGCGGTGTTTCTTCAAAGTCTTTTGTATACTGTATTACATCCTATAATAAATATTCGTAATAATAGTATAAAAACCTCATGCACTTGGTCTTGGAAATAACAAATTTCTTCATGGTTTTATAAAATTGATATTTTTCGCCAACCTCGAACCCAGGGTTTCTTGCTTTTTCGATATATCGAAAAGGCAAGAGACCCTGGGTTCAAGGTTGATTTCCCGCTTGATTGTTCGAATTCCTAAATTGTTTAAACGCCGTGTTATGGCTTTGCCAACAGGTATGACCTCGTTTCAAAAGATTTTAATCAGCTTAATTAAAATACTGTGAAGTGGAAATAATAGAGCGATTTTCAAAACTCAAAACATAAATGCAGTTAGTAATTAGCAATTAGAATTACAATAACAACATTTAACTAAGTTTAACTGAATTTTCTGTTTAAAGAAAATGAACTGTTAATTCCCATGACGTCATTTAAATAAAGCGCAACCACAGGATCTTTGTCAAATGTTCGTTTAATGGGAATTAGGAATAAAAGAGAGTGATCTTGTTTTTGGATTGGCCAAATCTTTCTTATTTGCTGATATAACCATTCGAACAAACTGTCGAAAATCTGTTCACTCAACCTCGTTCCCATGATGTAGTTCTTACTGTCGTCACTTTTGTGGGACTACGAATTCAACCAATCCCCTGCTTCCTTTGGACAACTATGCATTGACTGTTAGTATTTCATAAGACTCTTCGACATTTTATTCTCAGGATTATTCTCAGTATTAAGGACATTAAGGGTCGTTTAAAGACAATGAAATAAGATTTCTTTTAATGGTTTCATATTAACTCTTCTACAGTATGTCCTAAAATAAGAGGGCCTACGCATTTAGAGAAGTAAAACTTTTGGAATATCCAACTAAACCTTGCAATTTTTACACCAAAAAATAGCAAATAAAAGCTTTTCGAAAATTTACACTTTACCTAAGTTAAATTAAAATTTGACTTAAAATCATTGATTTAAACTTTCGTCACGGTTTCTGAACTCTTAATCATCAATTAAATGTGGAATTTACGACCAATTACTCTTTTGTTTTGCAATTCAACAAGTGCAAAAGATTTGGTGTAACAAAGACACAAATGTTTAAAAAGTTTCACGAAAATCCTCTGAGAGTGTGTTAACAGCCTTATTTTTTTCAAAAAAAATCATTTTTCTGTAAGAGAATTTAGCTTTGTGAGGGAGAAAAAAATATTGCAGTGACAAGTATGGTACAGTTAACAAATGACCAACGAGTGTTCGTGGTTAAAAAGTGGTATGAAACCAAAAGTTATGTCAATGTGAGGAATGCATTTGCAGTGGCTTTCCCAAACAGACAACCACCGTCGAAATCAACGATCCAAAGAAATGTTTTTAAATATGAGAATTTTGGTACCAGTCATAACCGTAATAAGGCAACAGTGGAAGACGAAGAACAGCTCGAACTCCTGCAAATATAAATGCTGTAAGTCAACTAATGCAAAATCAGCAACAAGGTGTATCCTGCAGAAGAAACTCTCTTCGTATTACGAAAACGGCATTTAACAACATTACAAGAAAAGATTTGAGATGGCATCCATACAAAATAGCCATGGTTCAGAAGTTGAAAAACGGGGATCGCGCCAGACGATTAAGATTTTGCCGGTGGTTCTCACCAAGGTCTAGAAATATACGTTTTTTACCAAACGTTGTCATTGGGGATGAGGCTATCTTTCACATGAGTGGTCAAGTGTCAAATCATTGGGTTCGCTGCTACGCCCCCAAAGGTCAACGCCCTGACGATTTCACTTACGAAAGGAGTGATAGTCGTGAGAGCCTTCATGTATGGGCAGCCTTATGTGGAAATGGGACCATCATCGGTCCATACTTTTTCAATCGTCGTGTAAATGGTGCTACGTACAGGGATATGCTGCAAAGGTTTGCTTTCCCTGATTGTGCTCATAACTACCAAAAATATGGTCCGGTCTTTGATGGTTTGTGCTGGTTTCAAGATGGTGCACCCGCCCATAGGGCAAATGCCACAAAGAATCTATTGCAACAGAAATTTCAAAATCGCATTGTTGCTCTTGGTACCGCCACCGAATGGCCACCTCGATCACCTGATTTAACACCCTGTGATTTTTATCTTTGGGGATGTCTAAAGCAAAAGGTTTATTGGACACCTCCACGAGATCTTGTTGATTTGAGGCGCAGAATTGTGGATGAATTCAATTTGCTTCGTCAGAAACCTGCTGAAATTAGGAGTGTCTTTCGAGCTATGCAGGAAAAGGTTGATTTGTGTATTCAAAGAGGTGGATCCCACATTGAATGTTGAATATTTTTAAGATTAAAACAAAATTGAAGGACGAAAGTTGAATTGAATAAATGTTGGGTTATTATGTATATCTTTTGGTTGAAATCCTTGGCTTTGTAGCGATTGATCATTTTAATATTTTAACATTCCTCGTTGAAACTCATTTTTATTGTGTTTTACATTAACTTTTTACCATGACATTTTCCGGGCATTTTCATTTTTGCGTGGAAGAGCTTTCAAAAATGTTCATTTCTTAAAAAGAATCTCTGACACTCTTCTCTTTCTCTTTCTAATAAAAACTAGCTTCCACTAAAATGTAAACAGAGCTTTAAAGAATAAACTGGTTTGACAAATATTTTTTACTGCAATTATTTATGCACGCTTCTTTTGTAAAACAGTTTAATTGATGATTAAGCTCAAAAGTCGATGGTGTCATGGTAAAATCTCTAATATTTTCTGTTGTATTAAAATTTGAAAAGAGAATATCCTAAGCTTCATATTGACCTAAAAGATTTTTCATATTCATTGACTAGGTCAAAGACTACAGCCACTTGAAGTCCGAGGCCCTCTTATTTTAGGACATACTGTATGGTAGTGGTTTTTAGTCAGGCTATTATCATGTAAATCACATCAATTTTAAAAAATATTGGATTTAAAGGAAGTTTCCATTGATCTGGAATTTGCAGCTTAGAATTGTTTGCAGCCAACTTCAAAATGGCGCAGTAAAACTAAATTTCATGACGTCATTTCATATTTCTTTCGAACTTCGACATTTTACGTCATTGTAGTTTAAACGTTCATGAAGTCACCAGGAGAGAATAAAAACAACACATTATCATATATTATTCTTTGTTTTTGTTTATTTTTTTTACTCTTTGATCAACAATAAAATACAGTTGTATGGAAATCAAATTTGATGATTGCAGTTGATTGCAAAATACAATCTTATAAAAACTAAGCTTAAAGCTCTCACAAACGAAAGAAAAAGTATGTATTTCCCAATGACATTCCCTGTGTATTTCTATCTTGATATTTTGTATTGCTGTTTTGATAAAAGTGATTGCTGTTAAAGTCCAAATAGTCTAGCAGAAATAAAAAGATCCAAAATTCCCAAAATGCCGACACTTAAAGGGTAAAATTAAAAGGCTACTGAAATAAGGTGTAAGTCTTCCTCTTCTGTCCATGTTATAAATGGTGGTGTTTAACACACCCGGAGCGAAAAACTGTGCGTCTGTTAACGTTTTTGTGATTTAGGTTAGCAGGTTAATTCTGTGCATTTTTAAAAATTCATTCATTTCTTTCAAATGCAGTAATGGAAAAATAAATAGACGCAACTAAATATCAAGTTCCCTTCCATGATGGGTGCAGGGTGAATAAAGCTCTTTTGAAAAACGTCTTCATCGTGGCTTGACTATACGCATTTGTTCTAGGTACAAGCCGATCTACAATTTGTTTTCATGATTATGGGTTCCGAAAGTAACGTTGAAACTTGCAAAGAAGATGATCATTCATTCGAACATGATAGCGAAGTCGATGCTGGTTTTGATAATCAACCGATCAGTGAGCACACTTACCCAAAGAAAACTTGTTGTTGTACTCTCAAAAGGTAGCACTCACGTGAATCTTCAAATTATGTTAATAATCAGGATAGTTATGTTGGGAGAACTTTGTTTCCTATTTTTTAGGCCATTAATCAAAACCATTTGTGTTGGACAAATCCTTTCTATAATGTTGTGCAGTACTGGCACTGCAGCAACCGCTTTAAGTACATTTTACGATGTTCAAGTACCATGCTTCAACGGTTTCACTACGTACAGTATTCTAGCATTAACGTTCGGTCTACATACAGTTCAAAGTTCTCACTTTTTATCGTTGCTGAAAAAAAATGGCTGGAAGTATCTTTTAGTGGCTATTTTGGATGTTGAAGCAAATTTTCTGCTGACAAAAGCATATTCCTATACTACACTCACCAGCGTACAGGTAATAAGCTATTACGTAATCTCTATTGCTTTGTTACCTTATTGGTTAATTTTTGGGGTGTTTTGTTTCAGTTATGCGACAGCTTCACTATTCCGACTGTCATGATCGTTTCATATATTTTTTTACGAGTACGATACAAAATTCTTCATTATATCGCCGTTATTTTCTGCATATCCGGTGCCGTGTGTTTGGTCCTATCAGATACGGGAGGTGTCGGTAATGGTAAGAATTATGACGTCGTCAGTGCATTTCTTGTAAAAATAAAAGAAAGTACATGTCTAACTCCTATTAAACAGACTTATTCGTCTATTTTTTGGTGTAGCTTCCAACGAGGTGGTTGGAGATGTCATGGCTTTGTCTGCAGCCTTTTTATATGGTGTCTCCCAGGTTGGTCAGGAATACTTAGTGAAGAAATATTCTTGGAAAGAATATCTTGGAATGATAGGTTTAGTTGGTTTTCTGATATCAGGGATACAAACGTACGTAAATTTAATGAAATAGAATCATTAATATTTTCAACCTGGTAAGTGTGACACTTTTGGTTGTGTTTAGGTTAGCTGTTGAAAAGGAAAATTTGTCAGGAATATCATGGAATTGGGAAATAGGTATGAAATGAACTAGTAGAAAAACTGTGTGATAGTTTGAATATTTCACCCTTGCAAATCTACTATCTGTTGTAGCTTTGGTATTCGTTGCATTTGCCGTATGTCAGACGTGTTATTATACATTCATGCCGTACGTCATGAAGATGAGTAGTGCAACCGTCGTCAATCTATCGTTACTCACATCAGACTTTTACACATTAATTGTAGGACTTTTCTTATTTAATTACAAGGTAAGATACGGTATGTTACCACCATTTATTTACTAACGAATAACACAAACCGTTCGGGTCGAATTGCAAGACTAGTAGGTGCCTATCCCTGTGGCCTTGTAACTAGTTCACCAAAATATTTGACACTTATATTTCATCGTGAACCGACAAACGTGATATGGTGTGTTACAGAAAAAAGAACGAATCTGTCAAAACATTACAGCTTGGCATGAAACATTAACGCGACTGTTCATTTTGATTTGACAGAACGTTTAAAACGATTGGAAAAAACAGGGTGTCGCTTTGTTCCGTAAAATATTTACTTAGAATATTCGATTCAAGAATGCCAGCACGGGTTTTAAAGTTGTTAGAAATATATTTATTTCAGACGAAGGGAAATTGTTTGTAGAATAAATAATTTATTCTCTGTGCCAAAACAAACTTAAAAGGTTGGGGAGTGTAGATTACCGAAAAACTTTATAACCTAGATAAAAAAAGCAAAAAATATATCGAATGTTGTTACAATTCCTTTTGCTCTATCTTGGGTGGGAAAATGACACGACTGTATTTTTTTTATTATATTTCGGTTTTAGTTTTCTTATATCTATTTCATCGCATTTGCCGCCATCTTTACTGGTTTGGTCATGTATAATTTAAGACCAACTCCACATGCAGAAGCAGCGGCGGCGGAGACAAAGAGCAAGGTAGTTCGAAGTAAAGATGGAAAAGTTTGGACAATTCTCATGCGGAATAATAACAGAATTCCGTTGTTGAATGACGAAAGTCCATCGATTCAATACACGAATCTTTGATTCAATACACGAATCTTTGATTTAGGTCGGCTTACTGATACAGAGATAAACCATCTTAAAAAACAGCAGTGGATCGAAAAAAGGTCGAAAAAGAATGCTTTTAGAAAATAAATTAACTTTGCACGAAACTTATAACATCATATATCCTATTTTTTAGTATTTAGTAGATATGAACGTATACATATATGTTCTTGAAAAGACATATATTTTTTAAAAAAATTGAAATTACATAGGGTTGAACGTTTCGGTTCACAATTGTTTTTCTGCTGTTAATGGATCCCCTTTACTTAAAAAAAATATCAGCTTGTTTATTTACACAGACCGATACTTATCAGGCTTGATCACAAAAGGAATACCAACATCACAAATGAAAATGATGACGTAGTGAATGACAAGTTTTAGCCCCACTATTATGAAAATCAGATGTTTCTTCGAACAATGACTAACTGTTGATATAGATCTTTTCATAAAATACATAATTGCAAAGCATAGCCTCGTTAGAAATGTTTCCAAATTTTAATAATAAGGGAGGGGGGGGGGGGGGGGGGGGGGGGGGGGGGGGGGCAATTATTCGGTACACTAGAGTAGCTCTGTTTTTATTGATTGGTTTGTGGGGGGAGGAAATATGAATATAAGAAGTTTTTTTCTGATGAAAGTAATTTTCAAAAAAATGAAACATTCAGCAAAGTGTTCATTTTTCACAAAGTTGATATTAAAACAATTAATGGCTAGTTCATATATATTAAAATTATAATTGATTTCTATGAATGATTTGGGTAAAAATATAAAAGAAAGAAAAATAAAAGCAGGCAATATGAAATCACTTGCAATAGAGGCTGTTGAAGTTGTTCAAGTACAAGATTGAAGTATCTTTTCACACTGCCTCAAGATGCTTTTGCTAGATTTCAGAAAAAATGAATCACATAAAAATAATAATTTGTCATCTCATAAAAATTTCTATATACAGTATATAAAGGATAGAATAAAAATTTTCGTGTAATAATGCACTTGTCCAGACAGAAACTACGACGCCGATGCGATGACGTTTCCAACGAGTTGTGACAGAGCTGTGTCGGACAAGTACATTATCAACATGCTAATATACTAAAAGAATAAAATCTACAATTTTTTTTAATTAAAAATTTCAACTGAACGATTTCTGTTTGTCCCAATAAAATATTAAACATTTTTTGTGTTAATGTAACGGTCCTGTTGATAAATGGCTCATTTCGTGTTTAGTGCGTTAGGTATCCATGACGAAGCATCAGGGTTGTCATTGGTTACTACTGTCTGTTTTGTATATACAACATTAAATTGTTAGTAGCGACTTTATAACTGCAATTAACATCTGTTAGAAAAAACAGACACGTTAGTCAACGAAACAGATTAAAATAAATAAATAAATAAGTAGATAAATATAGCTTTTGAAAACAAAATGAATGTTCTTTTCAAAAGTTTTCAGTCAAGTGGTAAGTGTGGACCATTCACATGCTTTACCCCCAAACCTCTCATGTTCTGAATAATTTTCTGAGGATACTTAACATTAAGTTGCTATAACAACGTATTGTTTTCGGTAAAAATTTCCGTGTGGGTTTAACGAGCAAATCGTTACATAACGCCTCGATCATTCAAAGCGAAAATAAAAGTTTCAACCATAAAGGCAGTCACAATAATGATCAAATTTTTACTTTCATAAGTAAAGCACTTTTCAAAAAGTGTGCCACACAAAACATTTGTTGACACTAATGGGATGTGTTTTATTTTTGATTTTTAATAAAGAAATCTTCACATTTCTTTGTGTTGAAATTTCAGGCTTGCACCCTGACCCTAAATTGTTTGCGATGTTATGTCCCTGCAGTTTATTATACACACACTGACTCATTGTTAGGTGAAATCACACGAGAATGGTCCCTTACTGTCAGTTAAATATTGTTTATAAAAATACTTGATGTTGAAAATGATGAAGAACAAAACAATAACAGGAAATGAAATAGTTAATGAACGAAAATTAGTTGAGAATTAATAAGGACACACCTACTACTGTTTGTATGGGTGGAACATTTTTCTCACTCTGTCTATTTGTGCTTTCAGTGCACCTAACAAGAATAAATATACATGGATTACTAATAAACACATTCTACTAACAGATCAATACTAAAGGAGTGATAAAAGTAACTAAAAAATGAAGAAAAAAAGAAAGAAAAAAGTTGAAAAAGCTGGAACAAAAATAGATATTGACTTCCCATAACAAACTTCAGGACGACAATATGCCTTTTGTGATTTTTTTCATATTCTATTGTTCAATCAAACTTGAATTTTTAAAGGTGTGAGATAATAATATAAAAATGTGAAAAAATAACTCCATCTTCTTAAATCCATTCTCAAGTTACATAGCTGTAAATTGAAATCAATTAAGAAACATGGAAGAAGAAAGGAAGTGCAATGATGTCATGGTGTGGCTGAATACAACAAACAATAAGAATTTATATCCAGTGAAATGAGATGAGATAATGATTGCAATGTGAAGAATGAAGGATAGCACGGTTACTGATGAAACACATCTCAATTAACTGGTTTATTGCTTTAAATAAACTTTTAATTTTTTATCATTTCCCATAGATTTAAGTAAGTGGTAATTCCCAAGGGAATTGATATTCTCAAAAAAAATAAAACTACACCAGCCCTAGTTTAATCGCATGCTCTCACATGATAATAGCAGAGGGATTACTTCACATTGAACAAGAGAACAAATATTTATTATCAATATTCTCTTTAATTGACCATAAAGAAATAAATACAAGTTTGTATAAAATAATAAAATAGTCTAAATCCACAACAGTTTCGAACAATGCTCATCATTGCTACGACTGATACTTGACAGCTGACTAATTTCATCAGATAGCATGGACTCAAAACGAATAGTATATATACACATATACAAGCAAAGTAGATGTATTTGAATGAAAAAACGAACAACCCCGTAGCATATAATTCCAACAATCAACTGAATATTTGTAATTCTTATCTTGTTAGGGAAACTTGTGTTAAGCAACTTATCAAAAATACAATTCAAAATTCAACAATTTTTTAACTGTAATGACAGTTTTCTTATAAATATGCTCTGGTGAGGCACAAATTCCAGAAACCAAGGCAATGAGCAAGTAAGATTTCCGTTGATGATTACAATTAAAACTCTGCTAAATTGGCAAAACTGGAAGTTGAACCTCAGAACCGAAGAAATATATGATGGTAAAATCCATTGTTAAGACTACGAAATATACAAGTGATTTTAAATGAAATGGCAGACTTCAATTCTTTTTTTGAAAAAAACTTCTAGAAAAAATTAGCTGCCCATCACAATACATTAAAACCACTTGTTTAATCTCCATCCTGTGTGTTATAAATACTTTCATTGGTTAAATAGTTATACCCAGCGTTGAACGTTACGTTAAAAGTCAGAATAGTAAAAAAAATAAGTTAGTATAAAAGTATGAATTTAAATAATTAGTAAAAACTAGTTTAAATTATTAGTAAAAATTTGTTAAGTGGTTTAAATAAAATATTTGAATTAAGTACAAAAAATTGGAATAGTTCATTATAACTCCTCACTCATCTGTGTGCCATTAATTTAAGAGTTTTAATTTTTCATCTTTTGACCGCAAGTAATGCATTTGATTCCAAATTAGCAAAGTCGAGAAATGCAGCTGTTGTGTTTCGTTGAGCTGCATAATTCTCAATGGGATAGACATTTTGTAGTGCAGCAGAAACTAAATTAGCAAAAGAAAAGTTAATTGTTACGTTAAAACTAAAAAACAAATTACCCCGTATATCTTATGCTAGTTTTATTGGATAAACCGCATGCATATTAGCTTCAATTTATTCACATCAGGTTAAAAACTAAATAAATTCTACAATTAAAGGTTTTATGTTTAAACTGAGGAGATGCGTTATGTAAAGAAAAATAAGAGTGTCAATTCAAGTTTCCATTCAGAAGTTCGATCAATCTTTGACAAAGCAAAATGCTGAGTGGTGATTATGCAATGACGATGATGTGAGAGGTTGTGGTTGAACTGCATTCAAATCACAGAACCGGAAGAACATGTTGTCGAGGAATTGCTCACCTGTTGAATTACGAATTGCAGGGAAAGATGAGGAATTTGGAGGCAATATTGGAGAGGGGCTTGTTGGAAAATTTAACAGTCCAGTAGGGGAAACTATAAAAGAAAAAAGGTTGCCATATTCAATCATGTCAAGTCAAGCATAAGGGATTAAAATGAAACTAGAACATTAAAGCTTTCTTACCCCCATTTTGTGGCTGTGGTGTTGCTATGGAATTGTGAATATCACTTGCACCTGGCGGTCTGTATGTACCGTTCAAGATTGCTAAATCTTGCAGTTGCTTTTTCTTAATATCATCCTCTCCATCTTTCTGGAATAAGACAGTCAAGAATTAATGAAAAATCAACACAGTAAACATTAACACACAATAACAAAAATGCTATATAACTTACTGGTGGTGTTAACAAAAAATTAACTTCCTCCACAGCTTTTTGAAGTTTTAACCTTGCTCTTTCTTCTGTATCTTCAACCATAATCAGGACATGTAAATCTTCATCAAGGTGTTCATAATTCGGTTGGCCTCTTTTTTCTTCTTCTACTTTCTTATCTTTCATGGACCCACGTCCACGAACTAGCAATTTACCACCAGTTTCTTGCTCTACTTGTCTTAACGTCAAACCTCGAGGACCAATAATCCTTCCAACAAAGTTAAACTAAAATCAATATGTAGACAGGAATGTTATGCCCGTGTTTGATTGACCAAAGTATATTTAGTAACAAACAATTATACAAACACTGAAAAATTGAGAAATGTTTTTAACCTTTGGGTATTCCTTGACTTTAGCATATACTTTTTCAGTTAACTTTACTAATGGGCCTTGCGGTTTTGGAAGCGACATCAGAAAACTTGATGGACAAAATATATCATTCCGGACTCTGTTAATTTCTGAAAAACAAAAGCGAAATAATAAACATGGCTTATGGTGCTTCCCAGAACATTAAAATGCTGTTCATGAAAAGTGCTATGGAAAGTATAATTAGATTAAGCCACACTACCTTTTCCCATGAAAATGAATATGAAATGAGAATGAAAAATTACAGAAACATATGGTGGAAAATTGACTAAAGTTGTTGGGACATTCAGCATTGGCAACATATGGTTCAGAAAGAGCAATAACAAAAAAAAACTTGAATCTTCAATTGTTTCTTTTTAAGTCCAAATATGAAAAAGCAAATCTTTTAGGTGAGAAAACTGAACCTTAGCATCAATAAATGATGAAGCAAAATACAGCTTTGTATGTCAGAAGAAACATCTTATTTGTTCAAGAATATTTTGTATATGCCATTCATAAGTAAGATTGGGAAACATTTTCTTTAGATAAAATACTGAAAAATCAAGAGAATTATTTCCAGACAATAAACAGCAAAACATTTCCAAACACATTTATACATTTCATAACTGAAAAATCGTTAGACTAATTTCATTAAGTGTGCTCTCCATCAAATTGAAATGAGAATTTCACAGTTTCGCATTCAAATTAATTTTATGGGAAATATAATTCTGCAGTTTGGAAATTAAACGGAATTATATGTCCTACTTCAAAACAATATATATTCCAATACAGAATTAGATGCAATTAAGTAAGGTGCAAATGGTTGTTACATAAATGTGTCCTGGCCAAACATCACTTGTTACAGTCATCCATTTTATTCTCAGTTCACTTTCAACTTCAAACTAATATTTGTCAAATAAAATAATAAAGGTTTTCATTGTCCATAAAATTGAGTGAACAGTCAAATTTTGTGTATATATGAAACATTGGGACTAAAATGTTTATGTATGTACATACACTTTATCACAACTGGATTTAAAAACAAACGACAAAACAATGTGATAAAGCTATATTAAAATTGAAATTCGAAAAGTAAAAAACATAGGCAGTTTTCTTTTGCTACCTGAACTTCATAAAAACATAAACAATAGCATCAAAAATGTCGTCTTAACGGGAAAGCAGCTTCAACTAAATCCTTGATAACAATTAATCAGCGTAAGAGTAATCAGGAAATTTAATTAAAATATTCGACATACCTTCGTCTAACAACCTTTCTGAATGAAGGAATATTTTCGGCATTTTTGATACAGTGGTCTTATCTTGTAGCAGTTGATTAAGATATTCTGTAGCACTTAATTCATCATGAACCATCTTGCGTGTCGGTGTTATCGTAGCTGAATTAGTAGAATTATACAATCTTGCCTTTTTGGTTAGTGTTTCCAAGCTTTCTTTAGTCCTGTCGAGAAGCAAGGATGTGTGTAAATGAGTGCAATTCCGAGCCAGCTTGCTTGTAGATCAAAAGTTACAGTTGTTAAAACGGGGGTATATCACAACTTTAGTCTACAATTGTTAACGATTATAATAAAAATCCACTCTTGAAATGTTACTCAAACTTCGTTAGCACATTAAAACTATCAGATATTAAATCAACTTAGAATGAGCTTTTAGCGTAAATCTAAACTGAATTGTATTTTAAATGAAATATTTGTTTCCGACAGAACAGTTTGAACACCCAGTAGTTTTGTTTTTATTCCTCGGTTCGAGGCTAGTAAAATAGCGTTTCCCGGAGTTTTAAAAACAAAAGTTCACAAGGAGAGAACAAATCAGAAACATCGGAAACACCATGTGTTGCTTATTCCCAAACAATCATGAATTTGTTTTGCTGACAGTTCAAGAGTAACAAGTTCTAGCAAATATGGAAACTGAGCCTTTATTTTTTCATTCAACTAAGAATGTTCTTCGGATATTAAGAAAATAAAAGCCTTTATGACCCCCTGCCAATGTTATTTATTCACACATGGTTCACGAGGGAAAACAATGTTAATTTTCAACTTTGTCACTTGTGCAAATAAGTATTTTTTTGAAAATTAGCTTTTTTCTTTGTGAGAAACAATATTTTTCTTCTGAGAACCATTAATGATTACGTGTCATGTTTACAGATCTTAAAAACAAGCGCAACACAAGAATGAAAGGAAAAGTTGTTTACTTTTGCGCATCATTCAAAAGATTCACATAACAAATACAATCGTTGCCGCTTCTTCCTTTCGAACGTCCAGGGGAAACCAAAAAAATTTTTTTTTTGTATTTAGGCGTTATATATATTCGATGAAAAGCATAAAATTACACTCTTTTGGGAAACCAAAAATTAATTCGAGTTATTAAATTTTTATCGGATTCTATCAATGAAGAAAGTTCGAGCGCTAAGTAAGTGGATTTGTTGTGTTGGTAAAAAAAGTGCAGAAAAAGAGCCGGCCCACTTAACCAAAATATCGGTATCATAAAACTCTTTGGATGCTTGTGATCCACATGAAAAAGAACAGCCAGCCCGCTTCACTGAGATCTCCGCAAAAACTGGACCGGCATTTTCGTAAAATAAAGTGTAAAACTTGTCTTATATTTGTTGTTTTTTGAGTTAATATTGATTTTCTATAAATATTTCTGAATATTACAGAAGGTTTTCAGCGAAAAATATAATTGTTTCATTTTAAGAGACTTAGTCAACAAGACCTTGGAACCATATAACAATACAGGAAGATCTTCGTATGAGAGGCAAGGGATTGTGGGTTGAAGTTTTGTAGCTGCTAGTACAGTGGAACCTCTATTAACGGTCACCTCCATACATCGGTCACCTCCTGATAAGCGGCCAGAAAAGAAAGTCCCTGCCAAATTTATTGTCAAACTCTTATAAAAAAACCTCCATACATCGGTCACCTCCAATCAACGGCCAAACGGCCACTTTCTATTGTCCCAATGTCTAATTTTACCTCTATTAACGGTCAAAAAAATCTTTATGCAAGCAAATGAATGGAAAAATAAAAAAATTGTTACTTTACTTACAATAATTATTTACAAAAATAAAGTCAAGTCAAGCAGCCTTATCTATTGTAGATGATTTGAACAACTTTTGTGAAACATTAGGTGATGTTGACTTAGTAAGTGCTTTGAATCTTGTCACACTACGACTTGAAGCACTTAGGCTAAATAATGTTGTGTTTATTTTGATCATGAATCATTCTTTATGCCCCTCCCATCCTGACCAGCTTTTTTGATAAAAAAAGTATATTCATATAAAACCTCCATACATCGGTCACCTCTAATGCAACGGCCACTAAGCTGGATCCCCCAAAGTGGCCGCTATTAGAGGTTCCACTGTATAATGTTTCTTCTTTTGTTTACTATTTTTCTGACTACATGGTAAAGTGGTAAAAGTTCATTATAATTCATGCAATTCTGTGTGAGTAATCTCAGAGACAGGTGACCGTAGGCTAAAATATGTGGTCTTTACGGGTGTTTGCGAAAAGGCGTTCGGATGTTATTATAATATACAGTATACTCCCTGTTATTCGAAGTTCCAAGGGGGATAGAAGTTTACTTCGAATAACCGGGAGTTCGAATAACTGAAAAACAACTTTTTTCCGCCAAATTTTCAACTTAAAGTGTTAGGGGTTTTATCAAGAAATTGAGAAATTGTGGTTAAGCTGAGCGTAATAAACACAACAAAAGATCATGGGCTTCAACTTTTTTTTCTTTTGAAAATCTCCATTTCTCATAATTAACTTCGAATAACTGAGGGAAATTTGGCCCACGGGGACAAAAAACTACTTCGAATAACCGAAATTTCGAATAACTGAGAAGAAGCTTTTGCTTGAGTTGAGTAAGCAAATCCAAGGGGAAAGCAAACTGACTTCGAATAACCGAAAATTTCGAATAAGTGGGGGTTCGAATAACCGGGAGTATACTGTAATTTCACTATCAATCTTCACAGTTCGAGAAGAAATCATTTGCTCGTGAGCAAGAAATCCTTGTTGAATTTCAGGGTAATCTTAAGTTTTAACATAAGTTTCAAACGTTTCAAAAATTGTAAATATATGCTTCATCTGATCCAAAATCGAAAGCATTACAGGCTAACTACGATGGACTACAACTGTTAAAGAAATGAACTTGTTATCAACAGCAAAACGTATTTCGTCTCATGACAAAACACTCATGGAAATCTTACTTGCACAAACAGATATTAGGACATCACTCGAAAGATCAGAAAGAGTAGGTTGAGAAAGGTTTCACACTATTTACCACAACACTGGTAACATGTGACTCCATCACACCTGTGTCTACACTTCATACATATAACTCTGCTGAGGTTGTGCGATGAAAACGTTTATTATAGAAACCGTAAACTTACCAACTTTGGTGAATGATTATATACTCTAATCAGAAATCATATGGACGGGGAACTCACTTGAAGCAACAGTATTATGCATGCACAGTTTTACGACACATTTTAAGCAAGGCAGCAAATATTGATACTACCTATCAATCGCTTTTTGATAGGTAATACCAATCGCTAATATTTGAATTAATTACTTCATGAGGGAAGAACGAAAGACTCTGACTTTATATTTTAAAAAATATATATACTTATCAAGTAAACATAATATATTACAGCTTTCATAAATAATTTCGATAAAAAAAAACATATGAGCACATTGCTTTCATTGAGACATGATCGAACTTGAATGTTCAAAAGGTTACTTCCAAGAGATATTCCCCAAACCTTGAAATTGACGTTTCAATTGGTTAGGATCCGCCCACTTCGAATTCAAATGAGAATTTTCATCGTCATATTCTAGATTCTAAATCAAAAAATATTTGTGCTTAAGGTATGTGTTCATCTAACAAATCGTTACCATGACAATAATGCAATAAAAAAACATTAAATAGTAAAAACATTTGAATGAACCCGACCCCTTTACCCTCACTGACCCAGACACATTTTCGTGTTAACAACTTGTCAGACCAACTACCTTTTATCACTATTTGAATAAATATGGCGAAAGTATTTTCTAAGATGTTACTACCTTCAGTACTTCTTGACGTTTGTAATAGTGAGCCATCATAGCCTTTTGTTCATCTTCACTCATAACAGCTTCTCGTTGGGGTGCACCTTGACCTCTCTGAACAAAAATAAAGTGGAAACCGAGTCAATTAAATTAATTGCACGTAGATCACTACCACAGTATATGCGCAGAAATATATCTGCAAATATGTTGAACTTGATTGAACTTTCTTACATAGCACGTGTATCACATTTTAATAAGCACCAATGAGATTTGTGTATTTTTGCAATAGTTAATACAAAAAGTCGTAAAATTTTTTTCATTTTCAAAATTTTCGACCTAAATTTAACACTCTGGGTATTAAACAGCGCAGCATTAAAGTACTGGTCGTTCGTGTTAGCATGTATATCATGTATAATGTATATCTTTTCTTTTAAGTAGATATCCGGTTTTATGCCACGAAAAAGCTTTCATCAACAACTTGAAGAAATCACCTTTTGAAGCTTCACAATGATCTTAGTTTTTTCGTTTTTGCCGATATAATCTTCTAAGAGTTTATCAGGTGAAAGCTCTTTACTTGCCCACCAAATGGAAGTACAGGAGCTGTCAAGAACTTCCTTTGAAGCCTGTCAGTGTAAGAAGAAATAATGTTGTTATTAGTGAAAATTTGACATTTGCAGCATGCATTTTGGGAATCACTTTAACAGGAGGTACTCTTCCGTTTTGGGTTCTTTAGTTATTTATACTTACCAGTGCCTTCTTAACTTATTTCATATTTGTGCATATTGCACTGCTTACTTGTAGCAATTTATATATAATCTACCTTACTTATGCTTAAATTCGCGCGGGTCAATAATTCGCTCATGCTCAATTTCGCGCGTTTCAAATTCGCGCATCCAAAATCGACCTTTTCACGCAGTTTCAAATTCGCGCATTTCAAAATTGTTGAAAGGGAGAATAAACAAGAGAATTTAATGAAAACATCAATATAAAGTAATGAACAGAAATTTACGTCAGTTACGATAGAAGAAAATGTCGAAGAAACTGGTGAATTAGAAGGCGATTCTGTGGAAGTACTTTGTGCTAGTAGAGGTTATCATGCTTTCAGAGAGATTTGGCGACCAAAGTACAATCAAACGTTACACATCCATCCCGAGCCAAAAAACTTAACTGATCCTTATGCAATTGGCATTTACGCAAATTTACCCGGAAAAGTAACAAAACAGAGCTTTGTAGGACATATCCCCAGAGAAATATCTCGGTTTTGTTCTTTTTTCTTTAAGTATGGTGGTTGCTTATCGGCAGTCGTAAGGAAAAAAATTCCGGCGAAGTCCTCTGCCTCAAGGTGGGCTGGAAATACCCAGCACACTTATCATTAAGAAAGGAGATAGTAGTGATATAATATTTGAAAAGATGAAGAATTTCATTGATGATTACTACTTTGAGCCTCATAAAATTCCTTTAAAGGAAGAACATCAAGAACAATTTGATGATTTTGAATGGTGATAGGTGCATATTCTTTTCATTATTTGTAACTAGTTCAACAAAAAATATATTTGAAAACAATTAATTTCACATTTTTTCTTACTTATTCGCGCAATCTGAAATTCGCCCAAGTAGCCAAGTATTGCGCGAATTTCAGATTGAGCGAATTTAAGCATAAGAAAGGTAGTTTTCAATAATTTAATAATTGAATGGGGAGGTGGATACTGCAAAAAATTTTCTTAAACACAGAAGAGTACCTCCTCATATACAAACCATAACAAACAAAAATAAATTCTTTGAGTTTGATTATAAAAAAGAGAAACCTGTGTTCCAGTCAGATCTTCTTCACCTTCTAGTTCTAATTTGACTGGATCGTGTGGAGGAAGGCCCATTGGGTACACAATCATGACTGCACCTCTCATTTTATCAAGAGCATCTTTCACTTGCTCGTATGTTATGCACTTATTGGCTGTTACTAAGTCCTACAACGATGAAATATAAGCTTATCTTATCGAAAGACAACAACATGTTATAAGGAATCCATGTGATACCTTTGACACTTGACACCTAGCATCATGTCGAGTTCGTTCAATTATATTCGCCATTTTTTCATTTGGTGCGTTACCCGTTCTCCTGCCGACAGGATCTATATGAACAACGCTTCCACCTTGAGGATAGCATTTTCCAGACCATTCATCGACAAGTTTTAACTCGCGAATTTGGTCTTCTGTAAGACCTTGCATATTGGGAGGAAGAGTGATGCCATGTTTTGCAAGAGATTCCAACTCTAAAAGAAAAAAATATATGTCGACTTTCGTATTTTCTTGAAAGCAAGAAAAAAATAAAAGAAACATACCATAGAAAAGCCGATCTATTTTCAATCTGCCATTAAATATTTCCACCAATTTGCATGCCAGTTCGCTGATTGATGCTTTTACTGTGGTTTCAAACAGGAATTGACTTTGATCACCTCGTTTCACATGTAATATTACCATTTTTTTGTTTCTATAGGTATCAAAGATAAATAAATGATAAGTCCTTATCTTCGAATGACAGTGGAAGTTTGTGTAGAAGATCAGAAGTTTAATATAAGTAGAATGGCATCCAATAACCAAAGTGAGCCAAATATATTTACAGTTTTTTGACGAAAACGTGCTATAAGAAAAAAAAAATTCAATGGAAAATGAGCAAGGTAAAAAAAATGTTGTTTCTGAGTGATTTCTGTCTGCTGAACGATATGATTGGATATCAGGAAGGTGTTGTGTAGGTGTATTACATCAATCCTTCAACAGAAAATCGCTGAACAACACAGTCAGAGCTAGTAGTGATTAGGAATTCTTGCTGCTCATCCAAAACAAGCCCTTCGATCGACCCACCGTGCAACTTCTTTTTCACCAAACAGTCATATGTGACAAGGTCCCAAATAACAACATAACCATTTTGTGTGGAGCAAGCAAGGAAATTCATCTTGTTATTAATCGCTAGATATGTTAACGTGTGCCATCCATAGATGTCATAAGTGTTCAACACACGAAGTAAATCAAAACTAACTCCATCATAAACTCGTATGGTGCGATCATCAGCGCATGTAGCAAGAACATTTTTATCACAAACAATTTTCCAATCAGCCGATGTAACAGCCGTGGTGTGTCCACGTAAGACACGCAAGACTTTCCCTGAAATAAAAAAAAATTAATTAAAATGATGCATAATGTATATATGATGAAATCTTTCTAGTAGAGAAACAGTCGGAAATTCAACATGCAAAATTTAGTTTTTAGTTACTACTGCTTCCTTGTAATGAATATAACAAAGGTAACTAGATTACCATTGTTTGAATCAGCAATTGCAGTGGTATAATCTTCGGAACAAGTTGCAATCATTTCGTCATCAGTGCTCCAGACCAAACTCCAAATCTCCATTGGTCTTTCTTCAGAACTTTTGATTTTCTTAGGCTCGTGTTGAAGACTTCGGTAAAGTAAAGACATATTCAATTTGTTTGCTGATTTGTTGACAGAAAAAACATACAAAGAACCTCCTGTTGTTCCGACAGCCAGTTTTGTTTGAGGATTATTCAAATGCATAGTTATGACTCCACCATCAAATTTATAAATAGATTCTTGACTGTCCGCTGTCTGAACGTAAATATTACCATCTAAACATCCAACTAAGATGTAATTGTTAATAGATAACAAACAACGTATTTGTGAACTAAGATGATACCGCATTATTGGAGTAGCTTGTGAATACTTCCATACCAGCAGTTGTCCAGTAAAATCACCAGAAGAAACAATATCATTGTTAACAGCTACCCCACACCCAGTCAATTCGAGAAATGATAAATTGTACTTATTGATAACTTTTTCTTCTGATAAAATGATATAATGTAGCGACATAATACCGCCAATCCAGTAAGCGTTTTTTTCTTGAAGTGATAAGTTCATTTGCACATTGGAACTGGAGGGTCCACCTAAAATATTTCTCATAATGTTCATGTACTTTCAGTAAAACCAATATCATTATTGAAATTAACTAAATCAAAATATTCCTACTCACCTGTGAATTCCTTTATGAGGGTGCCATCTTTTTTCCACCAACTTAATGTCCCTGACAGATAACTCATAGTGACAAGCATGTCTCCATCCCAAATACAAACTTGTGGAGAACCAGATGCCTGTAAGACTACAGTTAACTGCATTTCAACAATGTTGTACAAACCAAAAAGACCTTTTTCCAATCCAACAGCAATGATGTCGTCATGGATTGAACTTACGCACAGCATGACATTTTTGTCATCACCAAGAGGCGACACGCCTACGAACTTTACAAGTTTTCCATCAGATGAAAAGGAATACAGCTGACAATTTTTTTCAGATTGATACACCGCTATCACCTGATTATTTTTCGTAAACAATCCAGCATTATAGCAATCAAATACATCAGTTCTCTCTGCTTCTTGTGGTGCACAACTCTTCCATTCATAGCGAACATCGACATTTTGCTTGTAATCATCAAAAACTGATTGCAAATTGTAAATTATGATCATTTGTTTTGGACCTTTTGTACAAATGCTGAACAAACTACCATCATGTGACCAAGATCCATAGATAACACAATTGCTTGGCAACTCAAAAGAAACTAACAATTTGAAGTTTTCGTCCCAGATTTTAACCTCTCCACTAAATGACACTGTTAACACATGTTTGTTTATACTTTTTAACATAACACTGATCAAATCACCATGTGCTTGAAAAATAGTCTTTGCTTTTGTTTCTATGTTCCAGGTCACAATACAACTTTCAAGAGGGGCACAGTAAAGTCCATTTCCACAAGGAAACCCAGTACACTGTCGCAAAGATGCAACTCCCCAAGCATCTTGTATTGAAAATTTTTTCATTTTTATATCTACTTATAATAATAAAAATATATTTGAAAAGAAAGTAAGATATTGAATCAATTCAGCCAAGTCTTCAACCAACATGGATGACAATTTCTAGTGTGTTAAAAGTGGCACCTATTGTTTATATTATAAAAAAATAGTAAGAAAGGAAAACACTAAAGGGAAAAAACACATGACATAAATGATAGGAATGTTACATGAATTACAATGGGATATACATTCCAGGGCTGTTACAGAGATTTCCGAAAAAAATTCCCTGACTTTTGCTGTACTTTAGTTGTTTCTCCCTCACTATTGACCTGAAATGTCTGTATATTCTCCCTGACCCTTCATGTTAAAGTATAGTTTTTTCCCTGACACAGATCCCTGAAAATACTTGTATGCTTTTCAAGAACCTATCAAACGAAACAAAAGCAACTAATCACTAATCACTTGCCCTGGGCTCAAGGTTGCACTTGATTATTTACAAAAGCAAAGTTCTAATTTCCAAAAAATAAGTCACAAACGCAGTCCGCATATCATAATATCATTTTATCACAATCAGTGAATTGACACATTGAAGATGTGAAGATAACGTTAATGGTCCAAATAATTTCCCTGACTTTAAAGTTTTTTTCCCTGACTTTTTTTAAAATTCCCTGACTTTCCCTGACCAAGGTGAAAAAGACCCTTTTCTCCCTGACTTTCTCTGACTGCAACAACCCTACATTCTAAAAAGTGGAAGTATCTGCACATTTTTCTCTTATTGCTGTCTTTATGATAAATAAAGAAAAAGCTGCAACAAAATAAAACATATATTATAAATATAATTCTAAATCATCATTGCAGTCTTCACTTTCTAGTGTCGTGAAAAGTTGGAAGAACTGGTTGCTTTGGTAGACTTTCTAAACCAGGTGATTCCAATCGAAATCGGTCAAGAAAAAGTGATAAACCAGATTTTTTTTCAGTTTTGGATGGAGTCATTTTCATTAGTATGTGACGATGGTATAAGCCATCATTATTCACAAAAAAAATAGAAAAGCCATCAATATAGGATATATATCGTCCCTCATCAAAAAACAAAGTTAATGGTAAAAAGTGGCGAGGAATTCCTTGAACCTGCCATCTTACTTGTATTGTTCCATCGCTTATGTTCTTTGTCATACGTACAATTTGCATTTGAGGGTTGCTTAGAAAAAATTTTGTAATGTTCTTCATGCAGTTAATTTGCATAATATACACATTTAATGATTCTGTCTTTGTTCCTAATAACATATTTTCAAATATTATGTTGTAACTACACTTCCTGTATGACCATCCAGCGTTTGTAAACAAAAGTGATGCTTGATCTTGGAAGTATGCCATCATCTCATCAAGTTGAACATCTGTTGGAAGACTAGATTGGGTTTTCTTGTGTAATTGATTTTTGTTTGAGGAAATACAATTTATGTTATCATAACTTGTTGATGATATTTTATTGAAAGTTAAATTATCCTCATCGACCTTTTGCGATAAAATTTTCTTGAAGCTAGGGTGTACTGTTTTGTTTTTTAAAAACTCTTTATTGATTTGCGGATAGATCAATAATGCTTCTTCAATTTTTCCCTTCTTCACCAAGTCAAAACCAGGTTTGTTTTTGAAAACATTAATGTCAGTTAAACAGGAGCATTTGTGATTCCATATCACTGCAGACTCAACTAATTTTTTCGATGGTCGAATGAACTCATTTTTGGTGCTATTGTATCTTGATACTGTGAAATGGGTTACACCAAAATATTTAAAATGTACTCGTGTTGTGCGTGGAAACATATGTTCTTTTTATCTAAAGAAGAACATTATGAAATGATGTAAATTTGAAATCAAGTAGACTGTGCATAATTCATGAAATATATTATTTAACAATGTTTTGGCCGTACGACGGCCATTTTCAAGTGGAAAACAATACAAAGTGTAACTGCATTATATATATACATTAGCAGGCCTGGTCGTAAGAAAATTAGCAGACGTGTGGTCATCGCACGCCTTAATTGACGATATCAGTTATGGCGTGCGCTCGTGTAAATTTTTGACAGGCGTGCGATCAATTTTTTCCAGTTAAGATCAACGATCTTCATTCTGTATGATAATCAGTCAAATTTGAAATGTGTCATATGTAAAAATAATGAGATTTTCACGAAGAATGAATTAATGAAACAAAACATTGTTTTCAAAGATTCGGAACGTAAAATATTAAAGATTACTTTGACGGTAAATAAAATTTATTCAAAAATTAATAAAGAGGAAAAATAAAACCAACCTGAAAATAAAAAATATTTGTATTACTCTCCATCGTTTTGGTTTGAAGTTCAAATTGTTTTTTAATTAAATTAAAGACGTTTCCGTTCCATTAACTCGTCACCACCTGGCTGGCTATTTTTTTAAATAAAAGATTATTTTTTCGAAACTGCAACCTTGCGCATACTGTTGTAACTTAAAAGAACGTTAAAAAGAAAGAGAAAACTACATAATACATAATAAAATCGCGTGCATGAAGCTCCTTCTTCATTCCTCAGCGGATTTCGTTGAGTAGACTTGTTTTCTACTACCAAACGAAGCACTGATTTTTAATTCAAAACCACTACCGTATTCCAAAGCGATCAGAGACCTCACTTCTGAAATGGTAGCAAAGTTTCGTTCTGTTATTGTAAAATTTAATCGTAACACATGAACAATTTCCGAAGCAAAACTTTCAACATTTTGGGACAGATTTTTGTTGACTTTTAAATAAACATTTGTTATTACACTTGTAATTACAAGCCAGGCGTGCGATTGCCACACGCCTAAATTAATCTTGGCGTGTGTGGAGGCGTGCGCGTGCGATCGCACGCCTCTTACGACCAGGCCTGATTAGTGTCGCTGTACAAAAACAGACATAAAGTGGCTCATTCACAGTTGCGCATTCAGAGTTTCAACTTCAAAATTGAATATCAATCAGGAAACAATAACCCAACTGACTACAACAGCAGACATGCAATACCGAATGATGGTGAAGGTGAAGAAGAAGACACAGAGATCCACATCAATGCCATAATCAATGATGACTTGTCGGACACAATTACCATGAAGATGCTGCAAGAGCAACTAACGAATGTGACACACTTGAAGGTTGGTTGAAGTACTGCACGTTGAAGATAGGACACATACCAAAGGACTGTGTGACTGGAGCCCTACAGGCGAGTCTTTGAGGAGCTGACTGTAGCAAAACAGCTAGTGCTCAGGGCAGAAAACATAGTGATACCATCCTCCCTACAAGAAGATGTGGTAGAAATTGCACACATTGGACACCAGGTGGTGTCAAAAGTAAAAAGGTAACTCTGAAGCAAAGTTTGGTTCTCAAGAATGGGCCAAATGGTGGAAAGATATGCCGAGGGGCTGCAACCCCTTGAACTCAACAGAGCCGGTGAAACTGTTGAGTCTACTTGAAATGCCATGGCAACAGTTGGCCATGGACTTAAAAGGTCCAATAGGTCAGAGTTTTTATTTCTTTCTTTGTTATAAATGAGTTTTCATGATTTCCGGAAGTCCTGATTGTCGAGTCCACCGAAGTGAAAGAAGTTATCAAGATCGACAATGCACTGCCATTCAATAAACCATGCTATGGAGATGCATGCCAAGAAGAAGGGCTTTTATAATCACCACATCACGGAAGAGCACCCAGCAAGCAATGGCCTGGTGCATAACTTCATGCGAATGCTCAGAAAAGTCACACACACAGCAATTGTGGAGGGCAAGGATCCTCATGAAGAAGTTCAGCAGTACTTGCTCAATTATAGAGTATTCAACCACAAGTAAATTGCTGGTCCAGATATTATTTGGCTGGCCGATACATCAACTGGAGAAAGAATGAAAAAAAAACATGAAAGACTGTAATGACAAGCGAGCGAGTGACAGTGAAATAACTTTAAGCCCAGAGAGACAGTTCTCCTGAAACAAAGGAAAACAACTACAAAGCCCTTCTTCGATTCAATCCCATACAAGGTGATGCAAGCCAAAGGAGGCAAGATATACAATTTAACGCGGAAGCAGGACACTTCGTGGTGGTGGGGGGTTAAATCAAATTTAACTGTTTTTCTCACATATTTTTGAAACAGTTGTTTTCTCAAGAATTTATTATTTGTTGAGTTATTTATTTAACTACCATGATCTCATTATTTCAGGTAACAATCATCTTTGTAAATACATAATTTTAAGGGATTGCTAAGAACTATTCCTAATTATAGGGGTTACATTTCTTAGGGAGTACCTATAAAAATGTAGACCTAGGGGGTACTTAAATTTTAGGGAGGACCTAATCTCTTAGGGGGGGACCTAATACCCCCATGTATTAGGTCAAGCGAGTACCACAAATATCTGGAAGGATAACAAGCAAGAAGTGACAGGAAGATTCGGACGACAGTTATGACAATCTGTTTGAATTTATCAAGAAGAGGAGAGCGGTAGAAGAAGACCAAACTGATGGTGACAACACCAGAGCCAGAGGAGGAGAAAAAGAAAAACAACAGGTTTTGTTAAGTGAGCCTCCGTTAAGCCTCCGTTAATATTTTATTCCATTCTGAGACCATGCTAAATGATAATATCCATAGATGACCATGTAAACTGCCTAAAACTTCTTTAAACAATTCATAACACTTACTCAGAACTTATTTATCCTCAGGAACCACTCAAAAATCACCGAAAACAGTTTTGACCTCTGTGGTGGAGGATCCAAGGCCGACAGTTTCCTGATGATGACTGACACTGCCTACGGGTATATATGGAGTGGCGGATGATATGAAAAACGAAGAACCTTTTCTATGTCCATATTTCAAACAAATATTTTTCAAAAACCGGATAAACTTCAAAACTTTAATATATACAAGTTTTTTCAAAGAAAATTTAACAAACGCTGAAACCTTCATTATCGAAGATTAGACACGTGCTACTTGTTAAGAGACTTAGCTCTCATAACACAAATATAAAACGAACTTAAGGTCTTTAGACGTTTCTCAAAAGATCCAGGACATCTTCCGATGCACTGATCAGTTAACAGAGGCTGGCATCACAGAACGCTCAGCCTCTGTTAAGAATCTTTTTGTGATACCAGCCTCCGTTAACTGATCAGCGCATCAGAAGTGGTCTTAAAACTATTGAAAAACACCTAAAGCCTTTTTCTTCGTTGTATACTTGTAGAGAACAGCCTCCCTTAACAAATCAGTTTTGGACTGTCAAAACGCTCAGCCTCCGTTAAGGATCTTTTTGTGATGCCATCCGCTGTTAACTGATCAATGCACTACAAATGGTCTTAAAACTATTGAAAACGCCCAAAAACCTTTTCTTCGTTGTAATATTGTAAACGTTCAGCCTTCCTTAACTGATCATTGCTGTAGAACCCACACAGTAAAAAAGCTCTGCGGTGGAGATGCATCGATGTCGTCTGTTGGTTCTGCCATACCGTCGTTTTCAAAGTTATTATGTTTTTGAGACTTGACTATACAGATTGTAAGATGTCTTGGGTTTATTAAAGTATTCGCAATAATCGAAATAAAATGATAAAATGATTCCCCCCTATCATATATATATTTTATGCCATAAACTGTTCATCAAGACATTAACAGAGGCTTAACGGAGGCTACTTAACGGAGGCTACTTAACGGAGGCTCACTTGACAAAACCAAACAACAACAACACATTATAGACGGAGCAGACGACAAGAAATGAAAAGCAAGTCACAAGTTCGAGCAACGAAAGCACATGCCCACCACTTACTGACATCTATGTTTTTTCTAATTTTTTTCTTATTCATCATCCTCTTCTTCATCATCATCGTACGTTTCCCTGCTTGCCTGCCTCCTCTTCTTTTTTTGTCGTCAAAAAATTCTCTTGATTGTTTCTAGGCTCAAACCAATCAATTTACAACACCTTCGACAAGATTAAAGTAAAAGTAAAGCGTATGTAAGTAATTAAAGCTCAAAAAATGATATTCATAATAGGACATTATGTCATTTATCATAATCATTGGTTCTTTACTCTGTTCTGCACCAACCATGGTGGAACGCCATTTTTGTTGTTTATAAGCAGAAGAAGAAGGGAATTCAGTAAAAGTTTTGCTGAGGGCGCTTCTTATGGGCGGTTCTTATTGAAGATGGCGGCCTTGTTGCAACATGTGGGAAGAGTCTGTGAAAGATTATGTTTTTCTGGAAAATATTGTTCAATCACAGGTACCTAGCTTAAGTTTTCTTTCACAAATATGAAAACTCTGTGATGCGATTTTCTTTTCACACCTCCCTTTCCCCTACTATTTCACTGAGAAGTGAAAAATCGATTCTTCTTCTTCAGTAATCCTCCTAATTACAGACAGCCTTCCTATTCTCGGACTAGAAAGTAAACAAAGTTTCTTGTCACGAAAATATACATTCATTCTTACCAAGTACAATTACAATTGAATAAATCCGAGCGAAAGAGAGAAAATTAGCATCAGCAACCAACACACATATGATGTATAGTGCACTTTCAAGGAGAAAGTTTCTCAGGAAAAAGTTTCGTGAGGAAAATAAACGCGAAATTTTTTCTCTAAATACCGTAAAGCGGGGTGACTTCGATCAATTTTGCCACTATTTTAAAAGTAACTTCCGAAATACTAAACCATTACTTCTGAAACTTTGGAATCATTACATTACATATTTCTTCTATTTCAGTGCAAAATTTCACATTAACTAAACTTGTAATTCCAGAGAAATAACCTGATCTTTCCAAGAAAACGACAATATCGATTATGGGGTGACTTCGATCAGCTTATGAGAAGTGCCAAATTACTTAATTATATTTAACAATGTTTTTAAAGCGCCATTATTACAATATTAACAGACCACCATTTGCCATCCGCGGTAAATGTTTGACCGTAAAAGATCAGCAAATGTTAGTAAAACAAAAGATATTTACGACGTTCACACATGTGTGACTCTCGTTGATACGAAACGAAATTAACATTGAAATTTCATTGTATCTCAAACAAAATTTTTGAGATCTATCGTCATGGGAAAAGAGCACGCTTTATTAAAATTTCTTCGGTAAGTCATTAAATCTCCCATGAGATACGACGACTTTTCAAAAAGTTCTTGCGAACATTTAACTTATAACGATATAAAACATTCGTTTTTTTCGTGTTCTTATAAACACAATATTATCGATAAAGGAATAAGGAAAAGAAAAACAGAATATAGCGGTGAAGAACAGAATTTCTTTCAGACATATTACAATTTTCTTTACATTCAGCCTCTATACTTCACATATGTACCAAAAATGTCCAAGCTAAACTCTTGAATACGACGTAGAGTGATGACCAATGTGAGCGGTAAAAATTTTGATGTTTTTCGTCGTTAATTTCGGAAGAAATTGATTGTTTCGCTTGAAGACGATTCTGATGATATTTTACAATAGGAATCTAAATGAAAATCTTAAAAAATGTGAAAAACGCACTTTAGTTTCAGAGTTTAAACAGTTTATTTTTACTGATCGAAGTCACCCCGCTGATCGAAGTCACCCCGCTTTACGGTATTTGTTTTAAAGGGTTGTGCCACCATAATTATGATTAAAACAATTATTTTTCGAATAAAATGTGCATTAAATTAGGGTACATCAAAATGTTTTTCGTAATTAGGTGGGCACTATCAATTAGGAGCACTTTCATTTAAGGAACCCTCTTAACAAATCATAACAAGTGATAATTTCTGATAAATTTATCAGTAAATTACTGATTAGAAAACAATAGATTTAATCAGTAATTTGTTCGATGAATCAGTAATTACTGATAAAATAATCGGTAAATACTGATAAATAATCAGTAATTTATCAGTATTACTGATTCATCGAACGAATTACTGATAAATCGAACGATCTACTGATAAATCGAACGAATTACTGATAAATCGAATGAATTACTGATTATTTATCAGTATTACTGATTATTACTGATAAAGTTCTGATAAATTACTGATTAATTTATCAGTAATATCACTTGTTATGATTTTCCCTCAAACCGTCACAATTGGTGCACATAATACTTGTGTTGTCAAAAGAAAAATGCGTGAAAAAATATTTGAAATAATAACTTTCACAAATCGGCTTCCTTGGCCATTTCGCATGAGATAACTTTCGCGAATCCGCATGTCAATCCTTTTTGTCAGGACTTACTTTTGTGAAAATGGGCAAAAATTACGAAACTTTCTCCCCATGAAACTTTCTCCCCATTAAGTATGTTCCTCTCCACTGTGATTAACATACAAAAGCCTTTTTATTTAACTTATTTTATGATAAAATCAACTTTGTAAAAGCAATTTGTGAATAAATTTTCGCTTCTCATTTAATTTTTAATACCGATATTTCGTGTACGGAGGTGGCCGTTTTTATTTTTTTATTCGTAAATATAGCTACCATTGTACACAGAGAGAGCTCACAAGTTACACATGGCTCTCAGTCAATTTTTAGGAGAAACTTTTTTAAACAAAATCTTTATAATTCAGAAAATTAAATTTTAATTATCTATTGGTAATTTTCATGTGTTGAAATAAATTTACTATCTCTGATTTAGAAGTTTGTGAAGTTTAAGTTTGGTTGACAGTACAGGATGTGCTGTGCTTTTAGTTTACAGACGGTTGGAATATGTTTTAATTTGTGTCCGTATATAATTTGGAAGGCCATCCGTAATTAGGAACATTAATAGTACCTTGAAAATGGGGTGACTGATAAATTTTGCCACTATTTTGCCAGAATAACTTTGACATATTTAACCATTACTTTTGATGTATCATAACTTTGCACGTTTCTTCTCTTTCAGTGCAAAATTTCACATTATATTTACCACCATGTCTCATTCACGGTAAACGTTCGTTCTGTATGATCAGCAATTATTAGAATAAAAGATATTATTCTGCCAGTCACACATGTAAATACAAAATGTAACATTTGTACAAAACTCATTGTTAAAAAGGATTTTTAATGATTACAAAAGTTCTGTTTATCCTCAATCACATTATAGATTTAGTTTGGTATGGCAAAAGGAACACTCTGAACTCCTGCTTTTTCTTGTTCGTAATTGACAATTCTTTTGAGACTTTTCATCATAGAAAAAGCGCATAAATATTTTTCTTTTAAGCAGATGTTTTAAGGCTTTAAATTTAAATTGTAAGTAGAAAGAACAAGTTTCAGCCTCTCAATTCATAAATTATTCTTTCATGACCACAAGAGTAAAAAAAAATTGGTGGCAAAATCAAATCGATTTGATTTTTTCACCAATTTTTCTATTCAAATTACAACAGGTGGGAATATGAGTTTTTTTGAAAAGATACCGATGAACTTTTTGCATTTTGTTGGAAAACATTTTCTGAGATCAACATGAACCAACTCAAGGTTGTAAATGAAGAAGGTTCTTCGTATCCTGAAGTTAATGCGCCATTTTCCAAATGGATAAACAGTAGGCCAAAATTGAAAAGGCTAAGCGAAGCAAAAAAGAAGGAGCAAGTATTGAAAAACATAATACTTCCAAAGCAGGCCAAAGCAAAATATCACAACCGTATAAAAAACTAAACAAAAAATTGTAATACTAAAAGAAAAATTGAAGGCATAAAAGAAAAATTAAAGGAAAAAATTTCATTTGAACACCTGCTTAAAAGAAAAATGTTTCAAGAAATGTTTTCAAGTTTTTATAAACATGTTATCGATAACGGAACAAGAGGAAAAAAAACAGAATATGACAGTCCAGGGTGCGAAATAAGAAAATTATCTGAGCAGGTCAATGTCCGGCTGATTCTACGAATTTAGTGTGAATTGAATGGTCATTGAAGATGTTGACAGGTCACCAGTGGTGTAACTGAGTTAAACGTAGGGTAGGTGCGTTTTTCACAAGTTTTCACAAATTAAAGCAATAGCACACTTCATGCCATAGTAACAAATGCACAAAGCTATTTTTTGCAACTTTGTTGACAAATAATTAATTTAAGGGCAGAAAGTTTCGCGGGCAGAAAGTTTCGCAAGGATGGAAAATCGCGAAATTTCGCGAATTTAACTTTCGCTAATGACAGTTTTAAAATAAATTTTACTGATAAAACTGTCGCGAATCCTCCAAAAACTTTACTTTCGGGAGAAAAAAACTTTCGTGAATGACAATGAATAAAGAAATTTTTTTTGAATTTCGCGAAAAAAGGCAAAAATCGCGAAAGTTTCCGCCCTTAAAGTAATGATTTATATAACTTTAGTGAAAAGAATATTGTATGAAATATTACTTGGTCAGAAAAAAGGGCAAGCTTAATCAGAGGGCGGTGCAATCGCACCCAACGCACCCCCCAGTTACGCTACTGCAGTCACTGATTAAGTGCTTGTATCAGTGAACCCCAATCAGTGAAACTAACAATACCTTAGCCTTATCTGTTCACCACAGAACTATTGATGAGCGGTAGATCTTATGTCTCTTACGAATATCATAATGCTTGTGGTGAAATAATTCACAGAGAAACTTGAGCAAATCGGATTGTCTAAAAATAATTATGTGAGGGCAGTATCGTCTATAACGCAATTATTTGCAGGAATATCTAAAGAATAATTGTTATCAAGTTTCTCTTCGACATTCAATTTGCTTCTTTATGAAAATAAACGTTTATTTCGTCATCTGTGATTACCTTTTCTTTATTTGCAATCATCAACATTGATTGTGTAGAATAAAAGACTGACACCAAATAAACTTTCTGGACAAATTTACCATGCGTCAACCTGCAAAACTTCACTTTCTTCTTACTTCACCTGTTGTCTGCCAAAATGAATGGTAAAACATTTCACGCATTTTGCATGCGCTCTCCTCCGCTGTTACTAATCAACGATATATACGCTGTAATTAATAAAAGTTTTAATAACAAACTCTCAGTTGAAGAGTAGAAAGTTTGTTTTCATATCACACGAACAAGAGGTGGAAAGTCGAAAGTGAAACGAAGAAGAAAACCGACTTTTTACTGCGCAACAAGAAAAAAAATAATGTAGTTAAGAAAAAATATCACAAGATTAAAAAATCAACTAGTTAGTTACTTTTTTGGGGGAAATGTATTGGCAGGACAATGACCTGTTCAGTAGAGCATTTTGTGATAAAATTGCCGAACAAGTCTGTTTTTTACCGAACTTTGTCCGGTATTCGGCCGCTATTTCACACCCTGCAGTCAAGAATAGAATTTTTATGTTTGAGACATATAATTTTTCACCTCTATATTTCATGTATTAACAAAAAATGTCGATGTAGAGCGATGTAAGTAGTGAAATTTTGATGTTAATTTTGTAAGAAATGGATTGGTACACTTGAAAACGATTCTTAGGTTAAAAAAGGACTTAAATTTCAACAGAGTTTTAACAGTTTACTTTTAGAGTTTTTTAGATAATTTGAATTACAGCTGTGTGAACAAAATTTGAAGTTTCTTATTCTGCCATTCTTACAATAAGATAAAATGAGTCACCGTTCTTGGCTCATTCCTGAGGCCTTTTCACTTCATGGAAAATTGCTACTGTTACTTGTTTTTATTTTCAAAAGAATAAACATTAAGCATTAGTCGAAGTAATAGTTTTCAATAAAAGTGCTCAATATTGTTGAAATAGAGCAGAATATGGAAGAAAAAACTACAGTTTTCAGTACTCAGAGTTTCATGTCGTACGTATTGTACGACAGTCTTCAGCTAAATAAACCGTTTTACATATAATACAATTTTAGGGTATCCATCATGACATCAGTTATCGGAATTTTGAGACATAAATATCAGCTGATATTTCCGACAGTGTCTGCATTTGGCGATAATTTATGACCTTTTGTTGAGGAGGTTTTTACCACGGTAATTGGCGATCAAGAACTTTTCATTTAAGCATTAAAATCTTTTTATTCATTCCAGAAATATCAACACCACTATCATATCAAATTCGCACAGCAACCAAAAAGGCTGGTGGATCCGTAAAAAGGCAAAATCATAATAGGAAAAGAAAAGGGAAGCGGCTTGGACCAAAGGTTTTGATTGGTATGTTATACGTTTTGTATGTCTGGTGTTTCTGAATCCCATATTTCATTTCGATTTATTGATGAAACAACCTTGTATAATGCCTGAACGTCTCTCTGTTAAAAGCAACTGTTAAAACAATGATTTTCAGGTTTATTTCAGGTTCAGTTAATATAATACATTAATGTTTTATGTTAATTGATAAATATGGTAGATATAGATATTGTAGGTTAGATTAATAAAGCCAGAAAGACAACAACAAGCTTTCGGAAATGGCAGCACCGCTATGTAATGTTTTCTTTGGAGATTCTAGGCAAGTACTGACTTTTCATATCATTCTTAATAATGATACAATTTGATCGTTTCCTGAAATTATATTGCCAGTTTCTTTCTCAAAACTTGATCTCCACGGCCAATTGGTATCGCAATGTTCAGAAGAAAATGTTGACATAAAAATATGTGCATAACTGTAGCGAAATACAGCTAGAATTTCGTATGTATAGTGGCAAACATCTGTAGTTATCAAATTATTTTATCACCGTTACTCCAGTTTGACTCTTGGTTCCATTTTGCTTGACATCATTTAAAACAAAATTCACCATAGAAACAGTGTTGGATGCTGATTTGTAGCTTCGGCAGAAAAAAATATTAGAGACCTGGAACTATGCAGGAGTAACAACAAACATCTTTGCTAATTTCTCAACTGTAGTTACTTTCCACTCGATATTATATCGAGTGGCAAGTAACTACAGTTGAGAAATTAGCAAAGATGTTTGTTGTTATACAGGATTCCAACAATATGCCATTAAAACTGTCTGTGTTATTTACATACATGTTGGCATTCTCTTTTGAGTATTGTGATGTCATGTTGCCATGGAGATCGTGTTTTGGAAAAAAACTTTTAAATGATATTATCTCAAAAACATATAAAATGATTTTTCAAAAAATTAATAAAATTTTTAGTGAAGATTGAGCGCACACCAATCACTGATTTCAAACGATATTTTCAAATTTGAGATAATTGTTTCAGGTTTCTTTGTTTCAAATTAGTTCCAGTCTAATTAAATCACACTATCTAATTTTCGAAATTGATAAGATTTAGTCTAAAAAGTACCATGCATGCTTTTACTTGAAAGTAAAGGAGAGTTGTATCCATTATCTGGAAGTAAATGACCATGTTATCCCGAAAAACACTTTTGATGCACATCAGTATGACAAGGAAAGACAAGTATTCCATTTGAAAAAAATGGGGAAAAAAGAAACAAAGCAATGAAAAATATAACTGGATTAATGGCAGGTGGATCCCAGGAATCTTTCAACGTTTACACCTCAGCCATGATTAAAAGCATTGGTATAGAAGAGAAAAATAATTCTGATGGACATAACTTCGTCCGCCATTATTCTATCTTCTTATATGACTGCTATAAAAGCTATGAACATTGAAACTCCCTTGGAAGCAGACGAAAAATATTTCGAGATGACTAAAAGCATTTAACATAAAGATGGCATCTGGAAAAGAAACACAAGCTCTTGCTAAAGAATGGATAGGAGAAGGTTTGCAAAAGTTGAATTAGCACCACTTACCAAAAAGAGTTCTATGTCACAGAAGATTGAAATTCAACTTAAACCATAGGCCTATCTTTACAATGTAGTAGCTGGTATTCTTCAGAGGTTATCCAATTTAAAACTTCACAACCAACTAATACATCAGTTTTATACCAGGTCGTCATAGTTACTTATGATGCACCATCACATCAACTGACATGATCATGCTATTAGATAATTTGATAATAGATAATTTGGATGCAGATTTAAAGCAGTTTGAAAATCCGAATATGCCCAAAAACTACGATAGTGTTATCAGAGCTGCATTTTTTTTTTTTTTTATCTCAATTGATCAGGTGAACAAGTTCAAGATTGATTGGGCTTCACAAGTACAGTACTTCTGTATGATAAAGACAGTTTCATTTTTACAGGTATCAATTCCTGGATCAATTTCTGGATGTTCAGCATGCTAGAATCCTTTTGCAATGAATTGCATATAGATCTAGCTGCAATTCTAGCACAAGAAAACATTTTCTTTTGACTTTTGTTATGAAGATTTTATTGAGTTGTTAAAACGTAAGCAATAACTTGACGTAAGCAATGACGTTGACATTCAAAAACTAGAAGAAGAACTCAATTCACTTCAACAAGCAGTTACGTTTGTGGATTGTAGCCAATAATGACGATGAGCAACACGTCATTAACCAGTATCAACAATCAATTCAAAACCTAGAAGAGCAAGTGAAAGATAAAAGGGACGAACAAGAATCTGATGTCCATGGATGAACTTAGCCTAGCCATGCCAGAAAATATTGGAGTGTGCGCTTCATCACTGAATATAACCTTAAATGAAATGGCTTTTCAGCAGCAAACGTACCATGGAAAAGAGTTTCATTGGAAGTCATTGCCATATGTTACTTCAGGTGAAGTGGTTGTCATAGACTTTGTATAATGTATCAACCCCTTACTAAAGTCTTGAAAATATGCCATTTGTTATTATGCATTAATTTTTCTAGGAACAAAATACAAAGGTTTTATGTAGCAACCAAAGTCATTAAAGAGCATAAACACTCAGTTGCAAAATTTTATGAAATCTTATTCATCAAATCCAGCAGATGTTACAACTTATTTAATTTAGTAGCTAGCAGAAGAAAGGATTACTTAACTAGCTGCCACTTCCTATACTCCGAACAGTATTCAACAACAAGGAAGTTCATACTAATTCTTTTTTTTGTTTTATCTAGAAACATTGGTATCAGAATTTTTAAATTTTCTTTGGAAAAATTGACCCGACATATAAACATCAGCACCCAAAAGCACGTACTAGATGGATTATACCGGGTGTGCCAGAAAAAACGCCACTAAAATTCAACTTTTGACGTACGCTTTTCTAGTTGTCGAAATCATTTCAAATCTCAACGAAATAGTATTCAGGCTATTTTCAATCAACTGTGAAATTGTGATAAAGAAACAACAATTTTTACGGAAGATATGACTTTTTTAAAAAAGGATGTATAATTTTCAATGTTTACAGAATTGACGTCAAAATCTTAACGGCATAACTATCCATTTACAAAACGACTTTCAACGAAAGCCAAATGATAACATGTAAAACATGTTTAACTATAAACATAAAAAAAGTATGAAATTATTACAAAATGTATAAAAGTTATCCAAATTGTAGTTTGATTGATGATCCATTACGATCCTTCACTGCACGTAGTCTTCCAGTGAACTCTTTCATGGCTTTCCTAATCTCTTGAACATTTGCTGCGCATCCTTTCCATACCGATTTAATTTTTGCCATCATTTCTTTTTCATCTTTAAATGGCTTGTTTATCATGTTCATATAAACTCTGCTTTTGACTTGATTCCAAAAATAATAATCCAGAGGGTTTGTGTCTGGGGAATTTGGAGGCCATTGGTCCTTTTTGATGAAACGGCGTGGTATGGTTTCCTCCAGAAATTCTTGGACAAGGTTGCTGGTATGTGATGATGCTCCATCTTGAATAAATATGCAGTCATTCCTTGGATAAATTTTTTCTATAGCTGGAAATAACTGTTTCTTCAAATGATTTTTATAGTTCTTTGCATTGACTTTGATGCCATGCTTGCCAACGAATATCGGTTTAGTCACGCCATACCACGTCAAACCAGCGGAAACCATTACTTTAACAGATTGTCTGTTACTTGTGTGATAAATATTTTCATCAGGAACATCTTGTTTTTGTCCTTTGAAATAAACTCGATTATTTTGGACATTAATTGGAACTTGCAATGGAAAATCGCTTTCATCTTGAAATACAGCACGCTCAATCATACGGGGATTATTTTTGAATTTTTCAAAGAGATTACCAGCACGCTCAACTCGTCTTATCCTTGTACCATCATTCATGTAAGGCGTTTTCATACGTTTGAACTGCTTGAATCCTCTTCTCTTGACCATTCTCCTCACAGGTATGTGACACATTCAATTCCTTGGCGATTCCACTAGGAGATACATGTGTCCCAGGCTCTTCTTGGGAACAAATCATTTCTTCTACTTTTTCTTTGTTTTCACGTCACGTAGCTGTTCTTTGACGACCAGAACCCTTTTTTCGCCCCATTGTACCACTTTTAACAAATCTTTTTATCAAACGGCATAAAGAAGACTTGTTCCAGTTCTTTTCAGGGTTATCTTTCTAAATTTTGTAGGCAGTGTATTCTTTTTCGTGATAGTGTTGAATGATGGCTTTATCAGCGTCAGAAAAAACCATAATGAAAGACGTCAGCACTGAGTCACCCTTTCTATTGGAGTGAGAGTCGTTTTTTACACCGGCGGTTAAAACAAGAAACTATGTAAAGTCTTCTAAAAAGGTCGGGAAGGAGCACTGCAATATTAGCTTCAAACGCGATGGAAGACGAAATCGCATGAGAGAATTAAGAATAATAGAAACTTCAAGAAAAATTGTAGACGGCAATTTTGACGTCAATTCTATAAACATTGAAAATTCTGTATGGTTTCACAAAATGCTCGTATCTTCCGTAAAGATTGTCGCATCTTTCTGAGATTATTACGGATGTTTTAAAACAGTCTGAATAATATTTCCGTAAAATTTGAAGTGATTTCAGCAACTAGAAAAACGTATATCCAAAATTGAAATTTAGTAGCGTTTTTTCCGGCACACCCGGTATATGATCCCATTTCTACTAAAACATAGCGTCAGATTCAGATTCTATGGGGGAATTGGGTAGTGAAGGTATTCATCTTGAATTGAAGCAAATGAAAAATCGCTTCAGCAACATCGAAAAGTATCTCATGAACCAGACTAAAGTATCTCATGAACCAGCACTCTCAAAGAGCTCAAGAAATAAAACCTGAAGAAGTTGTAAAACGAACAATTTTGTCAATTTGATAATTTGATATTTTGTAATAATATATTTTGTTATATATGCAGCATCCGGACAAATGTTCTGTTGGCACCATTGGCGAAACTTGCGTCAGTCACACAAATTTTTATTTTCCAAACAGTAAAAAATGGCTACAAATGTTTTTATAACATTCATCTATCTATTATGAATCTCACTTCAAAATATTCGTTCCCTGAAAATCTCAGTGTCATACTTTCTTAACATTTAGGTAGATCACTAAGGACGTTACTAAGGAGAATTTTTGACGCTTCTTGTAAATTTACACTTATACTGAAAAAAAACTTCTAAAACTTATACTAAAAGTCGGCGCTTTCCATGCAGGTCAAGGTTCAGAACAGCTCATTGCTTGATTAAAGAGATCTTAGTGAATATTAGTTTTGATTTCTGCGTTAGCCATTATTTGATGGGAAATACGCAATTGTTGCGCTCCGCTTTTCTTTAGTTTCGCGCGCGAAACAGCCGTGATAACAATTCCTGATGTCTCAGTCAACCTGTTTAAACATTTGGAAGAATGGCAAAAGTTTGAAGAATGTTCATCGAAATTCTCATTTGTTTAAATATACACACCATTTTTTTTAGCTTAATGGATCAAATATGGCTCCACTAGTAAGGGGCTGTTTATATGGAAGCCGAGCCAGCCCGTTTGCAGGGCTAGCCCTTTAGCCGGGCTGGAAATTTTTTCTGTTTATTTGAAGCGGGCTGGCCCTGCAAACGGGCTGACCTCTTTTTCATGCAAACCAAGCGGGAAAATTTAAGCGTCAAAAAGAAAGTTTTACAAATTTTAAGCCAATCAAAATCTGTGTATTTGTAACGAGGCTAGCCCGTTTGCCGGGCTGGCTCACCTGAGACTGTTTACATGGGATTTTTTTCAGCCCGCTTGCCGAGATCTCGGGTAAAATAGCCGAGATCTCGGCAAGCGGGTCAGCCCTCCTGTTCATATAAACAAAATTCTTAATTCCTTTTAAATTACCATGAAGGCGAGATCTCGGCTAAAGGGCTAGCCCTGCAAAACGGGCTGGCTCGGCTTCCATATAAACAGCCCCTAAGGCAAAATCAAAAGATCAACGTACTAAACGTTTGGTGACTCGAACGTTGAGACTAATACTCCCTCTTGTACTTACCAAAAACATTCGACAGTTCAAACAACTTTCGTCAGTCTGTTGTCCAGTTATCCCGATGTTACTATACTTACGGCTTGAACGCTTTATAACGCTAATGTTTTCTCGTTGAAATAACCTTCAATGAAATTATTCTCGTAGAAAATCTTCATTTCGCTTTCAACAAAATGGAGGGCGGGTATCTAACGAATGTTTTTTTTTTATTACCATAGATGAGTTCGTTCAGCCTGGTGCTATTTTGTTTCGGCAGAAAGGATTTCGAATGCATCCGGGTAGAAATGTAAGCAGTCGCTAGTTTTCTTTTTGTGTGTATAGTGATGTGTGAGAGACTGCAGCAATGTCTTGACGATACACTGCGTTACCTGTAGGTAGATTACGGTCGTGACCACACGTTGTATGCATTACGCGAAGGCTATGTGAAGGTGACAAAAGAATTGATTGACCGTCCAAGTAGATGTGAATGGGGCGAGGGACCTTACTTTGAAAGAACATTCATGCATGTCGAAGAGAGACCAAAAATACGTCGTATAGTTTGTTTGAATCCTGAAAGTTTATCTGCTCTCCTCTGACCTTTCAATGAAAACTGGAAATCAAGGCGACGCCCCTCACGTTGAGGCGTGACCAGTGAGGGTGTGGCTAATGAGATAATTTTTTATTCAAAATGAACATCTTGGAGTTTCCAATGTATATATATACTCAACAATTCCATTAACAGAAATATAAATACTAAGATCACAAAATCAGTTGCTCTTCATTTTCTCTGTTCAAAGAGAGTTTACTGTTACTATTTTTGGTCTGAAGGGATACCATTATATTTCTTCGCGTTTGAAAATCTTCCGTGTTTTCCAGAACCTACAAAGGAAAGCGATTAGACGTGTATGCAAGTGTGAATTGTGTGGTTTTATACAATATTCTTCGTGAAAAGAAACAACATGTTTTGAAAACAAGATTTGTTTTTGTTTATGATTCCATTTTCTAAGGAAGCGTCTGGTCTTGGTTTTATTTTAAATGTGGTTTTACGTAACGAACGCCCACGTCGGGATCTCTTACCCGCGTGTAAGCCTCTCGGTAGATCTTCACAACGTTACAAGCATCAGAACATATGAGTTTAGTCCCGGTGTGATCAAACTTTGTCGCAAACACACATATAGGTATCTCTTGTGAGTCGTATACTCTGCTCCGAGCAACTTTTTGAAAACAATGTGCAGATTCAAAGTCCCACATATGTATCGTACCATTTGAACCTGAAGTAAAATCATGGCGTGAACGTTATTTAGATTTTCTGTACAAACTGCTGAGTCATTAGTCTGCTATTTTAACAGTCTTTGTTCTTACCTCCCGCCACACAAACGCCTAGGCTGTTGACGGTGACTGAGTTGATAGCTATATCTTCAGCGAGGATTTCCTGGATGGCTTCGCCAGAGGGTAAGCTCCAAGCGAGTATTCTTTCACTCGATGCTGATAGTATGACATCACTGAAAACAACAAAAAACTTTTGAAAAAAAAACATACAAAAAGATGACAAACTAGCATTACAGAACAACAACATATTACTGTTGAAAAATCACTATAAGGGAGTGCATTTCTATAGAAATATACACACTATTTCAATAAAAATGCTCTTCCTCAGAGTGATTTTTGGCGGTTTTTTCCATTGGGTAAAGGTACCGAAGAGAACTTACTGGTCCGGATGTTTTGTTACCGCTCGGACGCTTTTATTGTGTCCTTGCAACAAGTTAACACATTTTCCTTCTCCTATGTCCCAGATCCTCAGTGTACTATCATGACTGCCGGAAATAACCTAAAATGTTGAATATGTTCAGAAGGATATATTGTAATATATATATATTAAAATGTAAAAAGTCAGTGATGTATGTGTTGCAATAATATTATAGAAGACAAAAAAACACACTAGAAATTTTCACAATATTTAGATTTATTAAAAATCTTTGTCAAGTGTATCTAGCTTTACAAACTCCTATTCTTTACATAGTGTACAACAAAAAGTTGAAAGTTAAAGATATATAATTTTAAAATATATATAATATTATATATTGTAATCGCGTTTGATTGGTAGTTTGGTCTTGCTAGTAGACTTGGTTTATTTACATATGAACTATTAACGCGTTTACATGAGAGCCGTAGTGAACTCAAACCGGTTTGAAATTTCAATCCTCCCGTTACGAGTTTCGATACGGGTAATTATTTCACTACGGCTCCTGGTCAAACCTTCAGCGCTATTTACATGATAACGGCCGTACTGAAATTCTACCCGTGATGATTTCAAACCTACTTGTGAAGTAGGTTTGAAATTTCGATACGGCTTGGAAAGGTGTGAAAGTTTTCACATTTCATTGTTGTATCATAAAATGTGTTAACAAGCATGCGCATGTTAATTTAATTTTGTTGACACATATGAAATAAAAATGCAGAATGTGCTAAATTTATGCAATCGTGTATAGAAAATATTTCTACCCGTATTGAAATCTCAAACCGTTGTGAGTTCAGTATGGCTCTTATGTAAAAACGCACTCGTAGAGAGAGCTAGAAACTAGTAAATCTATTATTTCGATTTTTACTCGACAAAACTGGCCAAGACCGTATCGAAATTTCTCATGTAAACAGATAGCCGATTTCAAACAGCTTAAAATTTCAAACCGGTTTGAGTTCACTACGGCTCTCATGTAAACGCACTCTAAATGAACTAACATACACTGACCTGTTGCGTATTATCGCATGCAACGACGCACGACACGGTATTTTGATGTCCACGCAGCGTTTTCACGCACTTAGTTGTTCTGGGATCAAAAAATTTCAGCTGTTTATCTCGACCACCACAAACAAGCAAACCGGTCGGCTGATGTATACAGGCACTGTAAGTGACTGAGCTTTGACCTTTGAACTGTGAGACGACCTGAAGAACAAATTAACTTGATGAACAGTCTGATTCTTTTCGCGGGTATATATTTTCATACTTTGAAGTACTCACTCGATTGATCTCCACATCATGGCACAGCAACTGTCTGTCGTCACCGCTAGAATAAAGATGACGATGACCTGCTGTTCCAAAGGTCATGGCGCGGACAGCTTGTTTATGCGCCTTTATCACCAGTTTTTGGCGGCCATTATTGATATCCCACATCTAGGTGCAAAAAAATACTTTAAGGACCATGTTTCCGACGAGTGAACTAGATGTTGTTGGAAACCATACTTACCCGAATTGTTTTGTCATTTGAACCTGTTGCAAACCACCTGTTAGTAGGATCGATCATCAAGACCGGAATGGCGTCCGAGTGTGCCAAGATTTCCTGAAATCAAAGTTATTACAAAGAAAGTACATTGCCTTGTACCATCACGATGACGCCACTCTCAAACAAGTAGTGATGACGTAAGTAACGAACCTGCTTCAACTGCCAAGGTGGATGCCATTTGGGTTTTTTGATGGTTATAGTTTCTTCTTCTTCTTCTTCTTCGCCTTTTTCTGTTGGTTGTTCTCCTGTGCACGAACTTTCACCAAATAAACTTCCTTCTATCCGATAATCTTCCTCGCCATCTTTCTCAACATCACCAGTGTTTTCTTCTCCATCTTTTTCTTCTCCTTCTTTCACCTCGTTCTGCTTATTCGGAGACCCAAGGAGGAGACCTTCACCATGCTCTCCAGCACCTTCATCATCTATATTTTCAACACCTTCCTCCAAACCTTCGATCTCTTCTTTTTTCCCACCATCTAATTCGTCTTTGCTACCTTCTTCATTTTCCGTCGGTTTATTTTCGATGGCATTTTCGCTTGAACCAAGTGTTTCGTTTGTTTCGATAAAGCCCTTCTCATCGGTGATTTCTTCGTTTTCGGTGGCATCAGTGAGTTTTTCGTCCTCTGTGGGATCTATAACTTTTTCATTTTCCGTTAGACTGGATACATTATTGTTACTGTCAGTGAAAAAACTTAAGAAATCAACGTCTTTGTTCGCAGAATTTTCATCATTTGTAGTCTCCGAAATATTTGTATTTTCGTGTTCTTCTCTATGGCTGCTTTTGCTCTCTGTGTCTCCATGCAGTTGATTTTTATCAGAGGTATTAGTGTCTGTAGAGGCTTCACCAAACACCTCATCAGATTTTAGGTCTGCTGGTGAGTTTTTGTTTTCAATAAAGTTTTTGGTTTCGGCCGTCTGACCATTATTTTCGTCTGAAACTGTTTTACTGAAAAGTTGTTTATTCTTTTCTATTTCTGGTAGTGATCCGATCGGATCGTAAACGGTTTGGTCTTGTGTCCTCATGACTAATTTCAACTCATCATCGCTTCCGTCGGAAAATTCGTCAGGTGGTAGCTCTAAATTAGGGAGATTCGTAAACTCGACGAGCCTGTTACACGAAAAAAATCAATTACTTGTCAGAATAGTTTTGAAACTATTCTACTAAAACAGTACTTCAGAGATTTAAAGCCTTTTCTTGTATCAAAAGAAACATCATTATTTTGCACGCTTATTTCAAGTGTTGATGTGAAGTTTCTAATGACTTTGTAGGGAAAAATTCATGAACAACTCTACTAAGTTATATACAATTCCCTACAAATCTATAGAAAAATAGTTTCGTGTAAACGAAACATGATTTTTCCGAATCCCGCTAATAACATTCCGGTTTTTCCGATAAAAGCTGTCACGTTTCTAGGACAACAGCGAAGTAGGAGAGAATTTGACATGTTTTTATAGAGATGCGTCAACACATTAGCAAAGGATGCGTTGAATAAAGTGTAATGGCTTATCTGTAATGATTGAGTTCACTCGAAATTTCAATGCTATAAAAATCAGGATAAACTAGAGAATCAATAATTGCAGTCCTATTTATATACAACATACCTTAAAAGCACAAAGAGTCGCGAGCACAAAAAGTTTTTCGGAAAATTCGCGAAAATTTGCTCGCGACAAATTCGAAAGCCGTACATCATTCGCTAAAGTTGTCCGTCTTCATGACGACAGTTGAGAATAGACTGAGAATTGAGAATTTACTAATGATGACGTCATACCGTTCTGATCGTGCACATGTTCTATTTCTTGTGATGTTGGATTTGATGCAATCTCAGCATTACTATTTGATGTTGCATTCGCACCATTGTTCACCTGGTCAGTTGTCTCATTATCAACAACGGGAGTAACATTAAAAACCGGATTAGAAACCGGATTTATATCTGGAACTGGACTGGTTTGTACAGTTGGATTTTCTTTGGAAGCTGCAGTATTGGATATTGGTGGTAAAATCTTTGCGTTATTGAGTTCCGAAGAAGATGTTCTGTGTTTTAATTTCGTTTTTGAATCTGATCGAGAAGATGCACGCACTGGTGGAAGTGGATCTGCCATGAAAATATTTCATGAAATTCACAGGAGCAAGAATTTCAGAACTGGACTTACCGAAACTTACCGAAACCTTTTTAAAATGAAAAATATTTTCTAAAATGTTTTTCTGTTTTAACGTACCTTTGGGACTTTCCTGGCTGCGAAGAAAGTCATCATCTGAACGATCTGAAAAACAAAGATTGATTATCAAAAGAATCTTTTTCTCTGAGTGAATGCAAGTTGAAGAAGATAACGCCCTTACGCCTCGAAGACGCTTTTGATGATTTGGGTGGTTCCTTTGGGGTCATGGATTTCTCTAACACTTCATCGTCAGCGTTTCCATATAAATTTTCACTTTCAGCCCTAGAACCTGCATGACGGTGCAGAAGTTCATCTAGAGAGACAACATCAGCAAAGTTTTGCAAAATTTCACTACACACGCTAAAATGGCATGGTTGTATTTACTAGCAATAAAAAGTACATACCTTTACGTGATGGAATACTCCTCCGTGTGACACCTGACTGAGGACGTTCTTTTCCTGACTTTGGTCTGTTAGAATTCCCTGATGTGGTTTGGGAATTGATCCTGTTGCCATGATGGTGACGTTGATCTTGCTGCTGGTTGTAATGTCCATGTTTGTGGTTGTGATCATGCTGGTGATGGTCCCCATGTTGTTGTTGGTGATCATGCTGGTTGTGATGTCTATGTTTGTGGTTGTGATCATGCTGGTCATGGTGCCCATGTTGTTGTTGGTGATCATGCTGGTTGTGATGTCCATGTTTATGGTGGTGATCATGCTGGTGATGGTGCCCATATTGGTGATGGTGCCCGTGTTTGTCGTCTGTCTTCGAATGATGTTTCGAGTCGCTGGAATGTTCGTGAGATTTCGAGGAGGCATTCGGGGTTCTGGGGACGTGTCGACCAGACGGGGGTCGGCCAGAGATTGGTCTTGGTTTTGAGACTTTTGAAGGTTTACCTCCTTTCTTCTCTTCATTGTCATTCATTGCTTTATCACCAAGTTTATCGGAAGAAGTATGTGATCGTAACAGTTTTGGTGTTCCGTAACTAAACACAGAAATTTCATGATGTAAAGTTCCAATTGACGAACCAAATCTGCGAAAGTTGCTGTGTATACACTCAAATGTTTTTTTCGTCCTATTATAAATTGTCGAACAAACACCTATAGAGCATGACAAAACTTTTATATCTTTAAACTTTTATATATTTTCATAGGTAGATTTGGGTCTGTTACAAAAGTATTAGCATTTTGTCCATCCGACACGATAACTGTTTGTTCCAATATTTTTTGACTATCATCCTTGTAGAAATCATGTTTTGGAATTTTGCAAATTCGATTCTAGTATACTTTCGAAAACGTTTGCTTGATATTGTATCATAAACGTGCTGTTTTTTATATAGCCCTAAGTATCGATTTGTCCGTCCGACATAAAACATGTATTTTTGTAACAGACCCATTTTCAAATAAAGAAAACACTGTTACTCTGCAAGAACCTAATGCCTGAAAAATGATCAGGATCCGAAGTGGGTGTTCATGCTCAATTTGTGTAATCTCAAAGAAGAAGAGTAATCCTGATCTCCACCTGGTTGGATCCGAGCTCTCGTCGCTTGCGTCAACGTCAGTCGTACTCGATTCACTAGACTCCGTTGAAATATCACTATCCTCTGTATAAAAATGATTTGAACTTGATTCGTTCTGACTACTTAAAGAATTCAGGCTATGGTTAGAGTAAAGTCTTGGACTTTTTGTATTTTTGACAACTTTCATCAAATCATCTAATTTCCTTGCAACAGCTTCATCATCATGCTGTGGATGTATGAACAGTTGTTTCCGATCAATTTTTCTTCTTTTCCGATATTTCTTCTTTCTTCCTGACAGTGCTATCTCAGTTGACATACTTTTAAGTTTTTTTTCTTACCTGACAACCACTCACCATAACCTCATCGTGATTTTCAACAAGTTTCCTTGACAATTGATTTGATTAAAAATTGTTAATTTCTGTTTTTCAAAAAATTATGAATACATTTGAATAATAAATCGCATACAATTCACTTGAATCGGAAATCGGGAAATCCAAACCTCGTTTGAATGTATTCACTGAATATTCTTCAGGTGACTACCCACTGTTAGAATCATTTGGAAAACAATACTTACTCTTTTGATCTGGTTTTAATTCACAAAATTAAAGTTAATGTAAACTTCCAGTCTAAAGACTGTTGCCTTGACTACAATCAACATCTAGTTCTATGATTTCATACAGTCATCGGAAATAACTTATCGGTAAAAACTTTGTCGAGTAACTTCCATTTCGTTATTTGCAAGAATTTATCTCTATGCCCAACTCATTAATCCCTGACATCTAATACCTGCCTGACATCTAATACCTGCCTGACATCTAATACCAGCCTGACATCTAATACCAGCCTGACATCTAATACCTGCCTGACATCTAATACCTGCCTGACATCTAATACCTGCCTGACATCTAATACCTGCCTGCTTGAGGTGATCTCCCCATATTAATCGACCCAAACCAACAATACAAGTAAAAGTTCAGAAAAAAATTATTTGGTTTTCAAGGACCAACCCTATTAGAATTCTACATGAAGAAAGGGGAAGACTGGATAAATAAAGCCTTGTCAATAGGTAAAAGAGATATAAAGCAGAAAATTTTTGAGATGGTCGAAATATTTCGTCGGTTAAAAATATTGGTCGGTACAAATTTTCGTCAGCTAAAATTTTTCGTCGGTACAAATTTTCGTCACCTCGCCAAAAATTCGTCCTTTTCGGCCGACAAAGGCTTTACCGATAAGGCGAATCAGTAAATAACATAAGAATAAGAGAATGACACGCTGAAAAATAAAAATAGCTCTCAATGTTTACGTGGTTTTTATTTTTATTATTATTTATTTACTTTACAGTTAAATAGTTAAAGATAATGAACCGTGTATTCTGCGCAAGAAGCTCCATCCACGAGACAGCCAATCTTTTGTTCGTTTGCTTGTTATTTTGATATATGACAACTGCTCGTTTCAAGACTTTCAACTGCTGACATCAGCATACTGCAACTCTCAGTTCTATTTTTAACAGTTCACTATCCTTAGTAAACCTCGTTAAATTTGTTTGGGTCAGTAAGGGCAAGGGTTTAGAGATATTTTTAACCATTTATAATTGAAACTAATAAAGATGTGTTTTATCAAAACAAGACCCCGCGTAAATTTGATATCTGAAGGGCTACAAATAAGTGAAACGAATTCTTACTCGTTGTACGATGTGATTGATGGATCGATGTCATCATAAAACTTTTCTCCAGACAACGTGTAATAACTTTGCGGCTCAGAATCTCCAATACGATCGCTCGTACTTGACAGATCGTATCGAGAACCAAATAAGCCACCATACTCGTGGTTGTGAAGGTTCTGATGGTGCACTTGATTATCGTGTGGCGCTTTGTTGCTTAAAGCATAAAACATTTTCAAATCTTTCTGAATAAATAATCTTCGCTTTTCATACAGTAGATGCTCATCTGATGGTACGTAACCGATAACTCTAAGATCTGTTTTAATACTGTCATATAGTGACATAAACATTTTTTACATATAATTTGAATCTGTATTGTTGATACGTAGCTACGCTACGCTTTAACACATCTCTGAATTCATAAGATGAGCATGAATAGTAATTCAATGTAATACATTCACTTTGCCTTAAATTCAGGATTTTTTAAATATTCATAACTCGTTATTTTTCTGAAATACTGTAATGGCTAAACACCCACATCAGCAAAGAGACTGAACTGGGGTTTAGTATGAGATCTGGGTTTTAAAGAAATCTTGTGATTCCGTGGTCAAACTGTTCGTCTTTCATCTCGATTCCTTGGTCACACTTGAGAGATAGATCAGAAGTCAGAAATTACACATTGATATCTACTGACTCAGTAACAGTAAAAAACTAATCAGAAATACTTGGAGAGTCTGGGATCGAAGTTATTCTTAAAGTGTTAGGGTGGCTGGCAAGAAATTCGTTCTAAAATCAAGGGTTTCAAGGGTGAAATTCCAATGATTTTCCAGGATTTCAAGGGTAAATTTTCACAAACTTTCAAGGGTATCAAGGTATTACTCTTCGTACGTATTTGCTTTTGCATGAAATTCAATTAACCTCTGACTTTTTGTTCTGTCTAACCAATCTGAAAGTCTTAAAATGTACAAAACTAAAAATGAGTTTCCCTAAAATGAGTAAAAAACAAATATAAACATAAAAAAACATGATATTTTATGTAATGAAAATACAGCCATATGAGCCAACAAATTCAAACGTTATACCATGAAGTATGATACAATATCTATACAATGTGCATAACGGTGTAAAATTATTATGTCACTTACATTAATCATGTAAAACAATAACAACAAAATGAAAAATATTTGTCCCAAAGTAAAGGAAATGTCATTTTTCCTTCTAAAACTGTTTTTCAAATTACTTTCTCTCTTCACTTCATAGTTCTCTTTTTTTTTCAATTGTTCTACGGATACAGTTTCATTTTGAAACTTCAACACGCACCTTTTCAGGGTCGTTAATGAGTTCTTCTGCCCTGTCATAACATTCATTTGCATCTTTATGGAGAAGAGTAATGGTTGTGGCAAGTGATTGTTTCTTGCATTTTATTGTTTCAATATTATTCAAAAGAGCTTCGATTTTTTCATCTTCTCTTGATTTCTCAGCCTTTTTCTTCTCATTGCATTCCTTGTATTTTGGAATATGCATTCACACAACTAAGTCGAAGGCCATGCTCCATTTTGAAATCATGGGGTGAAGTTTTGCTCTCATAGACCATTCTCTGGACAACAATAGAGTGAGTTTTTAAGCAACAGGTTGGAATTTATATTAAATCCCCTTTCAATATGGGTTTGACCATGACTGAGCGTGAAGACAAAGACCATTATTTTCCATAGGGCTGCGTACTCAACATTTCGGTGGAGCCATTTCCCAAACAATTTGTCTGCCCTATTTTCTTTGGTTCTAGGACAACTCCCCCTCCCCCAACCCCTGGAATATTGCCCCCGGTCCGGGGGGTATTGCTCCGGGTGGCAATTTACTAGGGGGTTATCATCCGGGGGAGGGAATTGTCCAGGGGGGGAGTGTCCTGTCATCATTTTCTTTAATGTTGAAAACAGAAAATTCTTCAGCATTTTTGGATGCTTCTGAACTAATGATACCATCAAATTCATCTTGGCCTTGTCAGCTTACCCGGCACTTTAATGCCAAATCCCAAATTTGGTTATTAAGGTCTTTTTCTTCAGAGTAATTTTGCAGGGTGAAAGGCATGAAGCATTTCTAACCAAGGCATAATTCATTGGAGATTGTTCTCTTAATTTCTTTAGGATAGCTTGGATGATCCTTCTAAAAAAATCTTTCATTAGATTTTTTTCAAAACAAGGAGCTTTCAGACTGAGCTTTGGACAATGAATTTAAAGTTGTAATGATACTTCTACACACAACACATCTCTGAATTCCAATATCACCTGGAATGAATTTAAATTTATCACCCAAATAATTTGTAATTGACAAAAATTGAAATTTCCAGGGTTTCAAGGGATTGGATTGAGCCTTTCAAGGGTTCCCAGATAAGCTTGTAATTTTCCAGGGTTTCAAGGATTTGCTGGCCACCATGGATGCCTACTTATCAGATCACTAGAAAGCAGTATTTATTGGAAGATTTAGTAGAAAATGTTCTAAATACTCTATAATGCAGGAAATGTTAGAAAGTACTGGAACAAGTTGAAAAAGAACCACAGCCGAATAAGTAATAAGTTTCATTTTTTTCTCCTGAATATTTTTATATATTATATTTTTCGAATAAACTTCAAGACAATGCATGTTCATAACTTCGCATCAGACCTTCTTCAAGTTGGCTAGGTAGCAAAAGTACAGTTCGTCATGATGAATGAATGTCTTCATTACTGTTCCTTCAACTTCTCAACAACACATAAATCGTTATATCTTTTGAAGTTCAAGAAGAGAAGGGCGAAATTAATCACGTAAGTGGAGATGCATACCACACAGATATCTTTCATTCCATATAAGATGGTAGCCAAGTAAACACTCATCAGACTCGATAGCCCAGACAGACATGTCAGCAACTTTGAAATACTTTTATGATACGGAAATAAGCATAGCAACAACATCACGCCATAAAAACCAATGCCAAATATCGGATTTGGTAAATTCAAGATGGAATCTTTGCCAGCAATTTTTTCAATTAGTCCAAACCCTCTGCCATGCTTTGAAAGGAAAACTTTGGTACAACTCACGCGTTCGTGAAGATCACACAATGCTTTATAGTCTGGCTCATGTAAAGCTTTCATCTCCACATACAACGAATAGATGCTTAACAATAATCCAAGAAACGCCATTAGAAAACGAAAGATGGTGTTGATATCTGCAGACATCTTCGTTCTTTTGATAAATCTTCACCAAAGGAACATTTGATACTTTTAAAATTATTTTCACTAAACATGAAGCATGGATTTAGAATCTTTATTATACAAACTCGAGGTTCTTAAGTCCTGAATTCATAATAAATAATAAATGAGATAACATCTGAAACACTTTATCATTTTAGTTTAAACAAAAAATCTATGTAACTATGACAACAGAACAAAGACACTTGAGTCAATTGATACACACAAGAGAATCTGATTAACCAATGAAACTTGTAGCATTTAAAACAAAAGAAGTCCGGTGGGAGCAGAAAGAAAACATGTTTAAAGAAACTGTTTTTCATATTCTGATTTCAAAATATCAAAGATTTTTGTACGCAGCAGAGATATTCTATATTTTTCTTTTTTAGTAGTTTCGTGGACTTCTGTTAGGTGAACACGACCAAGGATATAATTAGTCTCGGACGATTGCTCCACGATGATACGGTCGACAATATCTCCCGTTTTCAACTGAAATGAAATTTATTCGAGAAAATGCCAAAGTAACGTTTGTATGAATGATGTAGTAAAAATGTCAAACTTGTTTGAGATGCTAGTCCATACCTCGATGCTCTTTTTGGTCACTGTTCCACCATTTAACTTCACCTTCCCACTTAATAGATCATATTCAACTTTCCTGAAAATTCAGTATTATACATGTGTACTGCTCTTTCCATTCCACATCAACTGTAAAGTCTTACAGGCATCAAATTATCAACAGCTCCATAAACAATAAACAATTTCTAAACCTTCGTCCAATTCCCAGTCCAGTCGCTAGTACCCGGTCTATTCGCAGAGAAGATACAATCGCATTGATTTCTTTTGATCCACTAACATTTGTTCCAAAATATTTGCATAGCTGAACCTTGGTCACATTTATTTTAGAGAAAAGTTTGAACATCCTTAAACACAAAATCATCGAAAGTAAAACATGTTATATACTGAAAATTGTTTGACTATTCATAACTGCTAATCCAGTTCTGATTTTGGAAAATCCTTTGGGAAGTCGATATGAATAAATTTTGTAACTTCTCAGCTTCATAAACAGGATAAATTTCATTACTTTCCCTTATTTCTACAATTCTTATTTCTCTAGTGGTTCCGATTTTTAAAACTGGCAGAATTTTAGTAAGTAGTGCCTAGCTTCTAAAATAATACTGACAACTGATCATGAAACAAGATGAAATGAACATATAGGGTGCAACCCTAAAAGAAAATGAAAAGTATTAAAAAAAAAGAACTAGGAGAAAAAAAAACACAAAAAAAAACAAACTTATAAATATCATATTTATATACAGAAAAAATATAACAATGATCTAATTATGCACATAAGAGAGAAAAACAGAATGTTTTATTTCCAATTTTATAAAACCCTACATGTTTACCCGTCAGTATATTTGCTTCATCACAAGCAAGTTTAAGTTTTGAAAGTGAGACATCAGAGAGGTCAAGACTGCGAAAATTTTGCTGCGTTAGATTCCACTGGTGAGAGGCTAGTTGACTCAAAGAGTGGAGTCCAAAACTGGTAGTATTAACATTCTGGTACCTGAGAGTATTGAAAATATCAGTAGGCAGGTTTTGGTTGAGAAATTTATGAACATAGAGTGCCTGCTCCCCTTACCGCTAACTTTAATTATAATGTTGCAAAATTCGTCAATGCAAACGTAAAAACACAGTTAAATGGATTTAGCACTACAATTGGTCATTCTAGATATTAAATCAACAAGAACAAACAAGGAGAATAAGATTGATAACAAATACTGTAACTGTAAACATCATCGGGGTGATGTTCCTCTTTCCGCTAACTTGTTCCTCTTTCCGCTAACTAATCTCACGTTCGTCAAAAGTGATGCAAATAACAAAATTTTATGGAATTTAGTGTTCATAATAACAGTTTAATCCCTTTTCTCTCAATTTAAGTGCTTTCCTCCTTTGCTTCTGCAGATATAAGACAACCACAGGCTTAATAAAAATGCATGCCTTTACTGTTTACAAATCGAAGGCAGCCATATTTTTATGAGCGAACTTTTTTTAGAAAACAATAGTGCCGTCTCGACAAGTCAACTTTTGATCGCAAAAATCTAGACACGTGATGGGAATTGCCCTATTGTGAGCCTAGAGTAATTATACAGTAAACACAGACATCGTTAATTTGTTAAGCATGAACGGCGTATGTAATTATCAACATGTATTGAATTATTTTTTACACTCGCAACATATGAAATCAATTGTATACTTGTGGTGGAGATTTTCAACATGCGGAGGATACACGCTAGAATGATCCTATAGAATTCAACGCAGTTGCAAATGCTAAAAAGCGTTAACGCAACAAAAAATTTTTAATGACAGTTGGTCCTTTGGGTGAAAAGGTCTACGAAACAAGTTTCACGTTTTCTTGAAAGATAAATCTATGGGTGATATTATCAACGTGGGATTTCACGCTAATTGAATGTCTGCAAAAAAAATTTAACTGATTGAATAATCAAGCTGAAATCAGTGCTAACAAGAACAAATTTTGTTGCTATAGCGGAGAAAGGACACGTGGTTACAGAATTACCTTGCTGTAAATTTTAGATGATTTGCTCGCGTATACGATATATACAAGAAAACTGTTTGTGTGGATAAAATCTCAGATGTTGGTAGCATTCAAGACAGCAGAGGAATAACAAGGAATCGATATGCTCCGTTATTTATGACACTGAATTTTGAAGCATTTATTTTTTGAGGAAGCCATTTTTAATATTATTTTCACAATGATCGCGACCCGGTGTTAGATTTTACTCTATTAATCAGTAAGTATGGCAATTCACTTTGAAACTTTCCATAACGATGGCTGAATGAATATACTTTTAGATAATAATTAGTTTGGTTTGATTTGTTGTCTTTAAATGAAGGAAATAAACCATCAAACTCAAAGTTAGCGGCAAGCGGCACATAGCGGTAAGGGGAGCAGGCACTCTACAGAATGTTCCTTAATTTGACAAGATCAAAAAATTTGAGAATTCGAAGGTTGGCAGAAAAGTCTCAGTGCAGTATTTTGAAGAGTCAGAATTTTGTGGGTCACAGAATTGTCACATAATCCCCATATTCAAGATGAACACCAGATATTTAACAGTTTTGCTTGGAGTAATGATATTACCTGCAAGTTTTAGTCTAGGCAGGTGATCTTGGTCCTTTTTCCGGGACCTAAATACAATGAATTCAGTTTTACTGGCATTTAGAGAGATCTTGCTGGCATCATTGAGCCACTCAACCAAAACCCTGAGATCAGGCATTAATTTTTTCCAGAGAGGGATTTCACTGTTTTAGCAAAGTTTAGCAGCTTTTTTGTGTTGTCTACAAAGTGATAGGAATCAGAGGTTCCAATGAAGTGACGTGGATCATTCATGTACAACAAGAATAATAAACAGAGGACCCAAGACGGAACCATGAGGGACTCCCCGTGCTTAATAAGCATCAGATTTGATTATTAGAATTATATACATATTCTGACAAATTGACAAAATCAGAAAGGTCAGAACGGTCAGAAAGAGTAATATCTCTGTAACAAAAAAATGCTCTATCACATACAAATTTGTAACATAAATAAAATCTTTCATTTTCTCGTGAATATGTTTGCACTCTCTTATACACTTAGTATAATAAGATTAAGATAAAAAAGGGGTCCATTTGTCAATGAGTTTATAACCCTTCGAAATTCAGCAACCACCATATTCAGTAGCACATCAAAATCATCGATGAAATCGAAGAAGGGCACTTTTCAAAGAAAAAAGACCACATTTTCATTCTTCCTTTTACTCTGCCATCTTGAAATCAACTATGAGGATGTGTGACGTCATGAAAATGGAGTGTGTGAAAAGTATTTGAACAAATGAGGCAAAGCCTGTCTCATCAGATCAGATGTCAGACGAACATGTTGTTGCAAAGATGTAAAGGAATCAGATACAAGAGGGAGATTTTGATCCTTATGATGCTAACTATCCCATGATATATCCGTCATTGGGATCATTGATAGTCATTACAGTGTAGATAGGACATGAACTACTGATTGAACTGTTTATGTATGCTCACATCCCATCTACGCTACGTTTATGGGTAAGTTGTGGGATGGGCAAAAAAACGGCGGTTTTGTAAGAAGTGAGCCTCCGTTAAGGTAGCCTCCGTTAAGCCTCCGTTAACGACTTGATGAACAGTTTATGGCATAAAATATATATATGATATTTCGATTATTGCGAATACTTTAATAAACCCAAGATATCTTACAATCTGTAGTGAAGTCTCAAAAACATAACTTTGAAAACGACGGTAGAACCGACGGACGACATCGATGTATCTCCACCGCAGAGCTTTTTTACTGTGTGGGTTACTACAGCATTGATCAGTTAACAGAGCCAGAGGCTATGCTGGTATCACAAAAAGATTCTTAACGGAGGCTGAGTGTTTTGAACGTCCAAAACTGATTTGTTAATGGAGACTGTTTCTCATAATACAAATATACAACGAAGTTAAGGCCTTGGAGGCGTTTCTCAGCAGATCCGAACAGTATTTTCTAAAATTTGCATATTTTCTAAATTTCATGTATATATGTTATGAATTTCAGGTAAAAGCTAAAGTTGAAGCGACTTCACCTGTGCGAAATATGATTTTTGACTTTTTCGTGATTTTTTTTTATATAAATTGACAAAGAGAAAATGAAATTCAAATATTGGTGTAAGAATAAAACAGTCAGCTGGCTAAAACCGCTGACCAAAAAGTAATTATGAAAATTATGAGAGTTTACAAATCAGTTTCGGACTGTCAAAACACTCAGCCTCAGTTAAGAATCTTTTTGTGATACCAGCCTCCGTTAACTGATCAGTGCACCAGAAGAGGTCCTGGACCTTTTGAGAAACGTCTAAAGACCTTAACTTTGTTGTATATTTGTATTATGAGAACAGCCTCTCTTTGAAAAAACTTGTGTATATTAAAGTTTTGAAGTTTATCCGGTTTTTGAAAAATATTTGTTTGAAATATGGACGTAGAAAAGGTTCTTCGTTGGAATTTCTAATCATCAGCCACTCCATATATATACGCGTAGGCGGTGGTGGTCGTCATCAGGAAACTGTCGGCCTTGGATCCTCCACCACAGAGGTCAAAACTGTTTTCGGTGATTTTTGAGTGGTTCCTGAAGATAAATAAGTTCTGAATAAGTGTTTTGAAATGTTTAAAGAAGTTTTAGGCAGTTTACATGGTCATCTATAAATATAATCTTTTAGCATGGTCTCAGGATAGAATAATATATTAACGGAGGCTACTTAGAGGCTCACTTGACAAAACCAAAAACGGCACAAACTGAGCAAAATAGTTTATACCAAAAAAATGAAAGGAAAAGTTATTCCATGGTCCGTTATGAAAGTAGGGTAAAAAAAGGTCTGTAAAAAACAGTTGCATGTACCAACTTGTTTTGTTATATATTATAGGACATGACTCCCTCTTTAGCAGTTAGGACCACTCGACCAGAATTCGTCGCTAAAATAATCGTGATTTATTATAAAGAATTGCCTCGATAATTTTATTTTACTCTCCTGTTTGAATACATCCGATTGAATGATGACGATCTAGCATAGCAACCGCATAGAAACATAGCTCTAGGGAAAATTCGACACGGTAAATTTTTTTTATTTTTGGGGTGGTGAAACTTTATGCAAAAACAAAACTTTTTACCGTGTCAAAATTTCCCTTTCGGCTTAGTTCTTCAGAAAATGAAGAAAGAAGAAAAGAACAATTTCTACATCTTTGGAGGAGTACCGCTTTTCTAGCAATACATTAGCATAAGTTTCAATAATGGTCGTAAAATTAAATTTGCGCTATTGTGTGGCGTATCGACAAAACGATTATTAAAATCATTAACATAACAATATCAAACATTTTAATAATAAATTTTCGGGAAGCTTTCGAAATGAATAATTCAAACGAACGAATGGTTATTACATGCTTCCACCAGAACATATATTTCGTAATTATACGCTCAGTCCTCCCCTTAGCTTAAACTTAGTGTTCTAGAAATGTTTAGTAGTATATCGCTTGAAAAATTGCTTGGTAAAAAAAGAAGGCCAACTAAATCCGAGGGTGGTGCGATCGCACCCAAAGCAACCCCCAAGTTACGCCACTGCCTACTTATTTTGGGGATCTGGAAACGAAGTTATTCAATCTGAATACGAAAATAAATAACACAAAAATTCACGAGCACCCTTCACCCTTCAAAAAATGGCTTCAAATCCGTGAAATGTTTGTTGTGAAAATATTTAAAAGTCACCAGCATTATAAAGTCGTGAATCCTAAAAAAGCAAAATGTTGCGAAAGTCGCGAGAAGTTTTGTGTTCCCGATCTTTTGTACCTATGATGAACTTTGTCTGTATCTTGACGAATTCTATTCACATATTCTCGGGCTTCATAGAAAAAACACAAATAATTTGTTCTGGGCAATTTATTTATATCAACGTGAATGTACAAAGTAAAGAGTCCTAAGTTACAAATTAAATCAGATTGATAATTACTTCTTTCACGATTTTACAATACATTTCTCAATCATGTATTCTCAAATCAGTAGAAAGCGTTGTGAATGCACTTCGTCGTGTGGCTGCCATAAAGTAGTTTGGAACGCTTTTTATCGCAAGTTTTGGTCGAGTGGTCCTAACTGTTTAATGCCTTTCTAATAACATATACTTATTATTAACCTTAATAATCCTGATGTACCAATCACTGGGATTTACACATTTACAAATTACATAAACATCCGTTATGCAGTTATAAAAATTAATCCATGATAATCTAGTTTTTTGTAACATCATAAATACACAATGTAGGTTTCCAAGCTTTGATTTTGCTGTATATTTTTCGTCTCACATTGAATGTTAGTGCTGCACCATCAATAAAAAAAGTCACACCACCTTATGTCCAATAAAAAAATACAGACTCCCTATTTTCATTAGATTTTGCTAGATGTTTTCCAAAAAAGATTGTTTGAAGTTTCAAGTTGAATGAAACTTTTCAGCTTTCAGTTAACAATCAAATTCGAAAATTTAATTTTGCAAGTGTTAATGACATCATTGTGTTCTAAACCTTTAAAACCTTTCCTGCTACAGAAAAATCCTAGTTACATGCCTGTTTAACTGTCATATTGTTGCATTGGCAATAATATTGTCAAGAGTCCTGCATACGATTTCCTATGAACATATTCTATCATTTCAGGATCCTATATTAATTGAGTCAGAATCCTAGTAGAAAAACACTTCTTGTATATACATACAGAATTTTCTTGTCCACATCCTAAAACAATCCTACTCAACTAGGTTTGTTCAGGTTTTATAAAACATTCCCTGTAAGAATTATTTATTGCTATTTATTACTAACCTTACTGTAGGAGCTTCTTTTTAGCTTGGAATATATTATCATTTAAATAGCCAGTTTGAATGGATCAGTTCAAATAGATACGAAAAAACTGATGATAAAAACTGATTCAGCACAAGTGTCTACACTTATTCAACAAACGTAGTCAACTACATGTTTTTTATGATGATTTTGCCCACTGGGACTATATTTCTATTTATGTCGATTTTGCCTACGGGGAGTATATTTCTATTTAATTCCCTATGTATCACGTTTTCTTTAAAACAACAGGAATTAAGAAAACATTTGAACACATTCAACTTTTTCAAACGCTTCCCATTGAAGCTGAAACAGGTGAAAATCTAATTGATACTACATCTAAAGTTTTAATTTTAACTGATAACGTACTCCAAGCTTTAGATCAAGTTCTTGACAAAAGAGCTATCAGATTTTTAGCTAGCATGTAAATGTTTTCTCTCTGTTAAAAGAGTGTTGTAAAACATTACCCAATCAAGAAATTTTTCCCACCTGTCTAGTTGATCAATGGATATAATAGTTATTACTGTGTAAGGTGGTAATATCACCATGATTTAAGAATGGTTTATCCATGACTAGAAGTGCTAAAAAAATAACTGGAGGTAAAAAAGAAAAGTTAGCATTGTTGACTATAAAAAACAGATTTTAAGTAAATGACCATATATTTATATGGCTTTGTAGTGACCGATATATACATACAAGAGACTTTGATTTTATTTGTATATATGTGCGGAGTGGGCTTACTACTGATCATGTTCAAGTAAAATTAGTTCATGTTTTGTTTTAGAAAATAATGACACAACACAACCCCCAACGTTACAATGATAGTGAAATAAAAGGAAAAATTGTAGAACGGCTTGATCTTGCTATCCTGGATTCCGCAAAATTGGCACAAGCTATCACGAAAAGTTCAAAGAGCAAAGAAGTAACAACATTCATTATTTTTAAATACTGGTAGTAATCTAATATAAGATTTTCTGATTAATTTATATTTGTTTCCGAAAAGGATTTCCTTAAATTTTGATAATAACAGACCTCGATATTTTTATATCACTGCTTCAGTTCTATTACTGAAACTCTTTTTAATAAAAAGAAGCATGTTGAGGTTCAATTTGTATGAAAAAATGAAGATAAATTTTCGTAAGCATGAAGGAGTCAGGGGGTAAAGATTTAGTCTCCTGCATATTGGACCATCATATATACTTTATTTCAACTAAAGTTTAAAATCCCTTAGTTTGTCTAAAGAAGATTGAAAAAAGCCATCTTTTGAGGCTGAAAGTGAAAAGCAAGAAACTGTATATATATACTGAAATGACCGCTTATATTTTTTTTGAACTTTTACAGTGGGCGCTTATACGGACGGAGCACGTAATTGAGTCGTGGGCGGTTCATAAAAAAATCTCTTAAATCACTAAATACAGTTTATCTTTTCACTGAATGCTGAAAAAAGAACTGCTTGTGTCCTACTCGAGCAACTTCAAAAAAAGCTCGATTAATACTCTCACTTTGAGATGATAATTCATTCCCGTGTTATTAAGTTTCCTTCATTATCCTGAAATATATGTTCAACTAGAGTCCGGGTAAACTTCAAGTCGTGAGTTGCGTGAGTTATGAGTTGCGAGTTGCTAAATTCAAGAGTTGCTTAAAAGTACGGTAGCCGATGCCGGAAAATTTCACGGACGAATAGGGAAAGAAAACTTATTATTCAAATTAAAATTTATTATTCAATACCAATATTCCATCAAGCAGATGAGAAGCGAAAATATGTTATTCCGTGCAAGTCATTCATAACACGCCATTAATCAAACGTTTCGTTTTTCGAACTCCCCGCATCAGCTATTAACGGAAAAATCTGACGATTTTTTCTTAGAAGAAAAATGAAAAACAGAGGTCAAAGTTCATCAAAACTTTAACAATAGAATGATGCTCAATCATCACTCATACGATACACTTGGAGAGTCCACAACGGAAAAATCCAACTCGGCTCTTATTTTTACTTGATTTTTTGCCCTCTTCTGATATTTATTGTACATAGTGTTTATTTACTTGAAAAAAAGAAAACTTGAGTTTAAATATTTGAAGAAAAAGTTCTTGAAGTTCCACCACAGAGCCTTGTGTGATGCTCTTTCTTTAAACTTTTTACCATCAGGCACGTGTGAGCTAGCTATTCGTCTCAATACAATCGAAGAAAAACATAGTTTGCATAAAGTCTACCAAACACCCAGACTGAGTGAGAAATAAAAGTTATGAAGTAGGTTAAACAGATAAGTTCTTACATCGATCCAGTTGTCTTCGGTTCGGCACCATAATAAAAAATATGGCCCCTTTGCCGGAAAAATAAATCGTTGCCGTAAATATTTTCAACTCACAAATTTACTAACTCACGACTGGCAACTCACTGAACTCCTGACTCGAATAGTTCCTTAACTCGTTCAACTAAAAACCATGTTTTTCTAAATAGTTTATGTTTTTGCTGAATAAGGCACTTAATCGGCACTTATTACAAATTGTTCCTCTAAACCTGGGCGCTTAATCGGACGGGGCGCTTAATTGAGTCCTGGGCGCATAATCAGTCATTTACGGTATATGTAAATAAACAAGAGCCAGATGGCGCAAAACGGTAGCAGCAAGCAGCATACTTTCGAAAGCACGACCAAAAATTGCCATAAAAAAATAGTTAGTGTAAAGAGGTCTTATCGAATTTAAATGGGGTCTTAAGCTTGGTCCCCACAACGACGATGAATCTTCATCGCTTTCATATTTCGCGGCGATGGTTTTTAATGCCATTGGTGGGGATGAAAAGCGACAGGATTTTAAAATTCTTCGCGTAAAAAATGAAGTGATAGCAAAAGCGATGAACATCAAAACTTTTTGATATTTTATCACTTTTTCTATCGCCTTATTTTCATTGTTTTTCAATCTCAAAGAAATACCGCCTATAAATTCAATGGAGATTAATAACCATTTTAATATTTAAATGCGCAAAAGTATTGTTTTTGAGCACGTGGTATCTGAAGCTCAACATTTTGGTTTTGAGCAATAAAAACATTCTGTATACTTCAGAAGTTAGGATAACTGTGATAATAATGAAAAAGAAACAAGAGGCCTTAGGCCTTAAGGTCAGCGCGAACTGTATGCTCAAAAATCTAAAGATCATAATGACTTTACAAACGAAATGACCAGCATTCCAAAATAGTTTGATTAGTATCTGGGTACGCCCGTATTCGGTTGGTGAACATGCTAATTGAAAATGTAAGTCCATTCGCCCAAAACAGATATATTAAAAACCTCCCGTGATAAAAAGGGGTCCAGACATTGCGCACAGATTACTACCTCTGACTTAACATCCTATCTACATATGTCTCATCGAGACCAAAAACGCAAAGTTCTATCTAATGAGCCGAATAACGTACTAAATGAGTATTTTTTCTAATGGAAGTCGCTTTAACTAAATCTCAAGGCAAACGTTATAAAAGAAAACTTTGCATTTCCACAACAATCCTTTTCCTCATTAGTTAAAAAGTTTCTATGACAGCAACTACATACGGCAATACGATACGCATCAACAGAAATCATATGGGCATTACAATTACAACAACTTCGTTACTTTATTCGGTTTTATTTAAGCTTCAAATTTCAGTTTTATAAGTTCCAGCTTCCAGCTTTATGTTCTTACAGAAACTATGTGTTCGGTTAATCACGCTAGTGAACTTTCGTTTCTACCAAGTGTCGACTGTTAGAGGAACCATAAATGTATACATACATTTTGGTTCTTGTTGATACGTGAAGATCCAATGCCAAGCAGTTGCTGATTACTAAAAATGAAAGTGTAAAAGGTTATGTATAACTGCACAATGCACCAATTAATTCTAATTTATTCCATTTAACAAAATTCAGAAACTTCAATTACAGAATCATAATTTTAACTCTAATGTTATGCCTGAAGGGAAAATAGTTACTGAATTTCTCAATTTAATGGTGGCAGGTCAGTGTCTTATATTAAGATTTTATCTGGGTTTTATGCCAGGCCATTGACATCATTGGTTTTTTTTTTTTGGTGACCAGAAGGAAATTTTAACTGCCCGAAATTCAATAACACTATACAATTTCATTTGGAAACGCTTAGAAATGCGCTGATAGAAAATAGAAAAATGAGCTGAAATTGCAAAGACAAACATTATATATAAAGCTCAAAAATCATATTTCCAATTTATACTTATACTTTTTCTGCCTGCCCAGTCGGGCCACCACGACACTGGTTTTCAAAAATTTTGGTTGCCCGAACCAATTTATGATTGCCTCAGACAGTTGGGCCACCGCTATGATCAGACACTGCAGGTTAGTTAATATTGGTCAACAAAACTCAGTAAAATAAACTTTTCATTCCGAAAAAGGTAAAATTCAGTTCATGAAAATTCAAATAGATTTGCGGGACAAACTTATGCAACTCAAAATTACAAAAACAAATACAGCAATTACTGCAAGAAATTCTCCAGCATTTATAAGAGTATGAATAATGTATATTGTAGGTATATTGTATAATTGTTTTTGTGTTTTTTTAATATTTTTTTCATATAAGGTATATTGTATAATTGTATAATTGTTTTTGTTTGTGTTTTTTTAATATTTTCTTCATCTTTGTCTTCTTATGAGCTGATGTGTGATTGCTACTGTAATTATATAACAATTTCTCTAACTAACTTCAAAAATATTTTACATTTGTGCCATTAAGGTCTTTCGGTAACTTTTGGTTCAGTTGTTGGAAGTTTCCATACCGCAAATTTTTGTTTATATAATTTATTTATATGATCCATAATTTTATGCAATTACGTCATTAAATTGGCTATATAATTCATGTGCATCAGTTATCTTTCCAGACGGTTTAAAGAAAAGGGCAGAATATCTGAAACCCCAATTTCTTACAGTGTATGTATTTTAGCTATCATTCAAACTATATAATATACTTTTCCAATTGCAGTGCAAAGTTAGCGGATCAGGAGGGGAATCGAACCCACACAAAATATTGCAAAGCATTACGGTGTGAATGACAGTAAAAAGGAAGAAGTCCTAGGATACTTAAGACTTATAATTAGAGTTTCAACTCAGAAAATTTATACGCAAAAATCTTTCCAAGATGATGGCGATGAAAGACAACAAACAAAATTTTATTTTTCAAACAAAATTAAATTTTTCTGTTTTAACCGCTCATACATATCAGAAAATTCTCTTCGGAATAAAAACAATTGTTCCTCACTTTCTACTTTCAACTGACGTCATGGATGACTTCAGAGAAGTAAGCAACTTCAGATATGGGTTCTAATTTTTTACTTTGTTTGATTTGATCTATTTTTGATACTCTTTGGATGGTAAAGATTTTTTGCACTTTCATTTTTTTATTTTTCAGCATGTCCAAAACTATGACATGTGTCGTCAACCGTGTCACATGACAACTAGGACCTAATTAAATAGGTATCAGGTGGAAATCGAAATCTGACCATCCAAGGACCAAATATCAATATAAATAATTGATCAGTTTGTTATCAAAATATCCTTGTCTATGACTCTTTTGTAGTCGCCGTCCTAATTTTCTAGTAAAAACAAAATTGACTTGATGAGTTCGAACATTTACCTCTCGAAAAATCATTAGGTATATATAAACGAAAACGCACTATACCAATGTTCTATTATGCCTTACTCTTACCGAGACAGTAATTCATAAATAATAGATATTTTTTAAAAAACAAACTTCGGTTATTTTTATAAGAAACTGCACTTTTTTTAAAAGAAACTTTATTTACCAAGAAAAGTTTCATCTCATGTATGATTTGACCAAAATTGACGAGGGAATTCGGTGTTTTTCTTGAAATATCAAGAAATTTTTGTGGAGAAACAACCGTACGTAGTAACAGGATTTCTTACAATATATGATTCTTGGATAATTATCATAAAAAGTAACATTACTTTTCAATTTCAAACCCGTATTTTCTGATCTGGTTTTGCAGTATGGAAACTTTCAACAACATTCAAAATTTCAAGCTACAAAATTGAAGTGTAGCTAGTATATACAAGAACACAATAAAATAAATAACTCAGTAAAAATCACCAAGTATTCCCTTAAGGTATGTAAGCTAACATGTTATCTTAATACATAATGTTTAGAAGAAAGAGAAAACATAATTCGAGTGACAAGAGAGATATAGGGTAATCTATTAATTTGCAACTTGCCTGACTTTTCTTCCTCCTAAATTTTTATCCCATCCAATTAGGATACGTGGTTGCTAATGTCTTGATTCAATACACTTCAATATAAGTTTATACTGTTGTTATATATTTGCATCTGTAAAACTAATTCGACTGTTAGAGGAACCATAAATGTATACATTTTGGTTCTTGTTGATAAGTTTGATCAGCGTTTCGCTCCCAAAATGCACTACGTTAAAATAAAGGGTGGAGGGAGGGCGCATTCAAACAAATAATTTACTTATTCATTCGAATGAAAAGAACTCTTTTTGTATTGTAATATATTTATTCGTCACACACAAGTGATATATTTTCCAAAAATCAATGTTGTGCTTTAAACTTTCGGATTTTGAACTAAGAAAATTTGAAATTAGTAACTACGGGCGGATAACTGGGGCGTATAGAACTGCAACATTACACACACACACACGGACTGACAGACACGGGGAAATGAAAGATCAGCTACCTTGCGGCGCTGACCAATTAACACAATCGGTCGTAACTTGCTTTCATCTTTCGCTTTAATATTTTCAAGCGTAACTCTTGGATAATTTGGATTTGGATGTATGCGCCACGTTTTTCACATTGTAAAAAAAATCTTATGAACCCAAAATCTTTCGTTCGTCTTCGAATTTCTCTTAGTGGTAATATCGTACAAAGAATCAGTAAATTTTCTCTTCTTTCCAACATGATGTAACACTTCAACACGTACATAAACGTAAAAATTGTCCATAAAGTATCTTTTTTTATAAAAAAGCGACAACACGTGGGGATGAAAAGCGACCAAGGAAGGCGATGAAAACAAAGCGAAGAACTTCGTCGTCTTTTAGGCGATGAACATTTATCGCTGTAGTGGGGACCAAGCTTTATTAAGAAACGCCACCAGCAAATAATTTTCAAGACAAAGAAATGTACATACATGAGTCGAATTTTTTCAAGAAAAAAATTATAAGAACTTATGTGTAAAAAAACGCGTCTGCTTCGAAAAAAATTAAAAACAATAACAAAGATTCCATGGACTCAAGAAACCTTCCCAAAAACTGTGATCTTTGAAATATTTAATGCAAAATGACGGTTTAGATAGCTGACAAACTTTAGATGTAATTAAAAAGTTCGTTAAGATAGTCCATACCCTCCTAAGCATGATTTCAGTTTTTCCCTGATAATTTGAAATGTGTTGATTTTTTCTTATCAAAAGTATATATTTTCTGAATCCTTATTTAATTATCTGTCTAATGACCCATATTTTGTTTATTAAAAATGAAAAGGACAGGAATTAGAAGAAAAAAGTAAAATTTAGAACGCATTGAATTAAAAAGTTCCAACTCCCCTCCATTACACTTTTTTCAAACAAATTGCACTTTTGAAATCCATGATCATTTGTCGAAAAAAGTTTGCCACAGTTTTTTTTAAAACTCATTACTTCCAAAAATATAAAGCTTTTTGTTCATGACCCTATAAAAACGTTGATTTTTTAACTTCAACTCTCCCTCACGGGGTGAATTTTGATTCTTTTCAAAATATGTGGCAAACTTTTTTGCGCAAAGGCCAACTGAACAAAATGAAAAAAACCGCATGGTTATATCTCGTTCACAAGGGGAGTTGGAACTCTTTAAATGTTGGTCATCAAGCTAAAATTACTTTCAGAGAAAGTGTCCACTGAAGAAAAATTTGCGCTGTCGTTAATTTTATTTGCGATGAACAAATTTTCTGTCGCAAATAATCTGTCGCAAACACCTGTTGTGCGTTGTGTCCACTGATAAGAATTAATTCATGAAATTAAATTCTTTTCAACTCACAACGATGGACAGTGAAGGCGAAATCTTGTGTGTTGTGTGTTTGATAGAAAATGGAATGAAATAAAAAAAGAAGAAAAAGCGAAAGTATTTTTGTTTTTGAGATGTTTTTGTCATAAAGACAAGAATATTTCCTGACGCATTCCGCAAGAGACTCTTCTTCGACTAAAGTTAATTGACTTTTTCGTCCCATGTTTTTTGTTCATGTTCTTTTTTATATTTTTTAGAAATACGCAAAAATTGATCTTTAAAACAAAAGATCTATTCAAATTTTATTTTGTTTACATCGGCTTTTCTTTGATGTCAAAAATTATTTGCGACGAATTATTTTTGAAAATGAAAACATTTTCATTTCCTATCGCAAAAAATTTGCGACAGAAATTAACGATAAGCAGGTGTTTTTGATTCCAAAAGTGTGTCCACTAAACAAGAATTAATTGTTTTTTGCGATGATCATTTGCGACAGCGCCAATTCTGTTCAGTGGACACTTAGCTTTAAAGATTTTTTCTTCTTCCATCGCTTGTGTAAACAAAATTGAATAGCGATCAAATTCTATTGTGAATGTGAGATGTTGGAATGTATGAAAAGTTAAAAAGGTAGAAAACTATCTCATTGAACAATGATAGTGTGTATAATTATAAAGAAAACCACCTGGTTTTATTTTTAACGATAATAAAGCAAAATATTGAATACGAAAAGTAAACAAAGCCGAAAAAGTATGTATGGCGTCATGCATGTGCGTATATTGAGAGAAATCTCTTTTATTTCACCGAAAGATTAATTACTTGTGTAAACAAAGATTTTTTTTGCCTTTTGGTTTTTGCTAATAACTCCATAATTATTTGGAATTTTAAAATTCTGATTGCAGAATCTGTTTTTAAATAAAAAATTGAAAGGAAATATTGAAAAAAAATTTTTTTCAAAAAAATTTACCTCGGAGGGTATGGACTATCCTTAAGGTTGAACTACCGACGATAAAATCGTACCTTACATCAAAATGTTAAGCATTTTTAGTAAAAGTAACTACTTACTACTTTTAACTTAAAGCCTTACTACCAAAATATCTCTTTCTTCATGTATTATTAAGTGATGAAATGTTAGAAAAATTTATTTTAGAATGTTTGCTGGATATAACCTTCGAATATTTTTAGACTGCATTCCTTTGTGAGATTTCATATGATTTTCTGAACGAAATCTGATCGACTGTTAAGCGTAGGCTAAAAACTGCCGTTTCGGCCGGAGGAGTAGTAGTAGGAGTCCAAGGGTGTTTTAATACGGTATTCGCTTACGCTGCTACCGTAATAAATAAGAGACAATTTGGAATGCTTGGAATATCATAGAAATTTCGAGATAAAATCAGGAATTTGAATTGAACAATTCTTTCCAAACTTTTTTTACGATTGTAGATCCTTCAACAATGTGTGAAGAGTTTTGTTTCACTTGATAGTACCATCACTAACACCGGACAAGTAAGACTGATTGGTTTTTCAAGAAGATGTGTGTTACAATTTCCAAGCAAAAACAATACCATGTTGTAAATATTGTAATTATCTACTATTTTAGAGTCTTAAAGTTATGGAGAAAACATTGGAGCTGATGAACAATCAGTAAGTTTCTTTCAAGTGATAATCAGTCAACTAGGTTACGTTAGTCAAGCACATATATTGTGTGAGATTATTGAGGGGTTAGAGTGCTTACTATCCATTTAAACATGGAATATTGTTTTTAGATATGGCCAACTGCATTCTTGGTGAGTTTGTTTACAAATATGATTTTTTAAGTTGTTGATTTGTTGATACCCAGTCTCCAGAACTTATTTATTATGTTATTATATAGCTTGAAAAACATTGAAAGTTTGCACCGGAAAACTGACGAGATTTTGAAAGCTTCATCTTAAATGTGGATGTCATCGACCTCTATCCTATCCTGGCAATTGGAAGAAGATAAAGAAAATTTGCAAAGAGGAACCAGAAGTGTTTTGCTGTCCAAATTTTCACGAAGTTGGTTCGTTATAAACTTCTCAGGCCAACTTTGCATGATTTATGCTATCAGTTACTTGGCTGTGATTGGTTTTCACATAATTTATGCGGTTTTGTGATTTTCCCTACTAATCGTTATATTCTGTTAAGCTCGATTGGTTGTCTAGTCCACTGACATATTCGAAATGTTCATCTGTTGTGACGCGATGGCAGCTTATGGGCTGTTTGATGTGCTTTCGTACTTTTGGAGTAAAGAGACAGTATAGTACACAGTTCACGGTTGCTTGCGAATTGTCACCAATCGCCTGAAAGAAAAACAATCTATTACGTAACATGCATAAGAAATAATGATGGGGGAAATATTCTATTGATAAATCTAATGATCACTTACATGAAGAATAAGAAGTGCGTATTCTGTCGAACTTTCCATCTTTACGTTGAATGCATATATGAAGAATCGGATTGTCCCCCATATCCTTAAAATGATAAACACGACTGGAATCGATACCAGTCTTTTTTCAGCGTGTTTTGCCACCTCTAGTTTTTGCTGACTAATGTATGACGCAGCTCCTTTGATTTGAGAAAATGTTTGTATCTACGAAAAAACATTTAGTTTGATGGTAATGTGTTTGATTTTCATAGGTTATATGGAGTAAACACCCTCATTTCAAGTAAGGATGTTTTTTATGATACCAGAAAAGATTATAATTTCTCGAGGTTACTGTTGGTGTTGAAAATGTGAAATAGTATTAACTTGTTTCGAAAAACGGATTCATAAGTTCTTTGAATTTGGTTAATGGTTCCATCCCCAGTATTTTTTACCTTCTTTCTCAATCGAACCGTGATGAGAAGATACAACACCAAGACGATGACGTAAGCCAAAATTTCGATTAATTTTCCATCGAACAACATCCATAACACTAGTTCTTTCTTGTCGCCTTTCTTATCGTCATCTGTACAAGAATAAAGAAAAAGTCAAAAATTACAAATCTGAGTACGTATTTGAGAAACGGCTAAGCGATTGAGAGCACAACAGGACAACCTCGCACCCAGGGTCTCTTACCTTTTCGATATACGGATAGCGTATCCGTATATCGAAAAGGCAACAGACCCTGGGTTTGAGGATGCACAACAGGATATGTTGTGACAACTTACCTTTGATCCAACACCAACCTGCCGTATCGGTATCGTTATTGTTGCCGAGTTTGCCGGAAATCAAAGCTATTACATTAATTGCTACGGGAATTGTCCAACAAATAATATGGAAACAAGGCCATACAAGCTTTTCGGCTCTTTCTTGTTCTTCTTTGACGAGCGTGATGTATAGAAATACTGCTAACATCATTGTCCAGAAAAACGAACTCAAAACAGCACTAGTTCCAACAAAACTGATGACTGTGCATAAGTCGGTCGACGTGTGACGTGCGAAGACGCCAGCACCGTTTGAAATAACAGTAAAGAAGTCGGATAAAGTGACGCAAACTATCTATAATTTATCTATTTATCTATAATTTGTATAATTTCTTCATTAATTGTCTTCAAACAATTTGGAATCGCTCTTTTTATAGGTTGATAAGTTGCAATTTTACTTGTAAACTGTGTGTGAATTGTTCTTTTAAAACATCACAATTTCTTTTGCTACAAAACATCAGCTACAACGTTCGTATTAAACAACCAATCTTTATCAAACGTATTTAATAAAGCTTGGTTTCCACTATGAGTTAAATTTTTTGTTTACATGAGCCATGGAAGTATGGCATAGTTTTCACTACGAACACGTGAGCGACAACAGTAGCTTTGATGATTAAATAGAATGGGATGCTATTGCAGCTATAATTGTTTTAAGAAAGGAGGAGATTGCGAAAAAGAACTGCAGTAAATAAAACGCGAAAACACACAAAAGATTTTGGTGCGAAATATATTTCAGGAGAGAGAAAGTTTTGGTGAAAATCATCGTTTAGTTGACGAGTTGCGCAGATTTGATCGGGAATACTTTTTTTAAGTAAGTCTAAAAATTATAATGTCAACTCTGTCCAATCCGGACGTTTTTACTATCATCTCTCATTATCTCTTTTCAAATACTGTAGAATGACACCCTAACGCCTCCAACATTTGTTGATTCTTGTTCATCCTCATTTTGAAAAAGAGGATACAAAATAAACAAAGATACAACTTCACCGTCTCACTTAACCATTCTTCCTCAAAGCTAAAATATTCACCCATACCTATGCTATGTTAACACTTCAGAAGCATTCAACATCAACTACCCGGAATTCTACCCGAAACCTGGTTGCAACGCGCTCAAGTCCGACATGCAAAATTTAGTGGTTCAATAAACCATGCGAGTGGTTCAATAAACCATGCGATTCAAGCGAGAATATCTCGTTAACTATACGCGTTCCAAATGTATCTACATGGAACCTTCCATTGCATGATCCAACCCAAAAATCACATGGAGCAGTTCTCGAAAACAAAAAATACAAACAATTTGATCTTTGACCTTTGAAGATGGTAGAGCAAAACCGAAAAAATATCACATACACATTTAAAGTATGAGACATTACACTGCCAATAGTTCGAGATCACTGGATTAACAGTGAAAATGTGTTTCTTTATGAATACGTCTCAGTCACCATTATTCATCATATTCAAAATGACAAATGATGCAAAACTTTGAACCACTTTAAAAATTCGTAGGAAACGAAGAATACTGTGCCATTAACAACTATATACGGAAATTATAAGTGTATATCACAGATATATATAAAACCGCTAGATGCGTGACTCGCCCGTGGGCGTTGAGGCAAAAAAAATTTCGGCAGCCATCTTTAATTAGGGCAAAAAAAATTTTTTTCGTGAATCAATCAGTTACTTTTCCAGCATAATCATGGTGAATTCCTGCAGTGCTTATGGCTGTACAAATCGCTATAATAAAGATTCTAACATTCATTTTCACAAATTTCCCATCAATAATCCTTCCTTAAACAAGTCTTGGATTGTGGCACTTAAACGAGAAAAGTTCACTCCAAATAAATATTCTGCCATTTGTAGTCAACATTTTAAACCATCTGACTATGTTACAAATATAAATGATCTAAAGCCTCGCCTAAAAGCAGATTCTGTTCCCTCGATATTTCAATTTCCTGAACATCTACAAAGCAAGAACAAAAAGAAAAGAAAATCTCCTACTAAAAGAAAATTTGAACAACTAAATGAAAATGGTCCCAGTTGTAGTCATGATAGTAATAATCAACATGAATCAACCCAATCACCACCTGCATCAAAAAAGTTAAAAAATACCCCATCCCCAACTAAAGTTAAATTAAGAAGAAAAATTAAAACTCTCAAACAAAAATTGAAACGAAAAGAGACAAAAATTGAATCATTACAAAGCATTATAAAAACACTTAAAGATAAAAAGCTTCTTACAGAAGACAGTGGTGCTATAATTGAAGAAAACTTTACTGGGATGACGAAAGAATTAATTTCATCGGAATTAAAAAATAAAGACAGAAATGTACATGGTAAAAGATACAGTGATGAAATCAAAAAATTTGCTTTAACTCTTCATTTCTATTCACCTCGCGCTTATGAATTTTTGAGAAACATGTTTTCATTGCCTGCTCAATCCTCCATTTCTAATTGGACTAACAGCATTGAATGTCAGCCTGGATTTTTTTCAGATATTTTTGCTTATTTAAAAGAAAAAGCAGCTACAGATAATAATTACAAAGACTGTACGTTAATGTTCGATGCTATTCATATAAAATCAGGATTAGTCTATGAACACAATAGAGGAACGTATGAAGGATTTGTTAATTTTGGTGAAGATGTTATTGGATTTGATGTCAATCAAGTAGCAACTGAAGCAACTGTTTTCATGTTGGTTGGTTTACGTGGGCATTGGAAATGCCCAATTGGTTATGTCCTGGATAACGTTTTAAATTCAACAAATCTTCATGCACTAACCAAAAACGCACTTAAATTGGCCTTTGACAATGGTCTTCAAGTTCATGCAGTAACATGTGACGGTACCAATTCAAACCTTGATTGTATGAAAAAGTTTGGGTGCAAAGTTGGGTCCACATTGGAAGATTTGGATGGTAGATTTTCCTTTCAAGAGAATGAGATTCTATTTACCCCAGATGTTTGCCATATGCTTAAATTAGCCAGAAATGCATTGGCTGATGTCAAAGAGTTCGTTGATGCTGATGGAAGTGTTATAAAATGGGATCACATTAAAATTCTCCATGAATTACAAGACAAAGAAGGCCTCAAGTTTGCAAATAAGCTTTCAAAAGGACACGTACAATTTCATCGACATAAGATGAACGTTTCAATTGCCGCTCAGACATTGAGTAGCTCAGTAGCTGATGCCCTTGAATTTTTGAAAACAAGTGGGTATCCTGGTTGCAATGATGCTGGCGGAACTATTAAATTCATTCGAACAATTGATCGTCTTTTTGATTATCTTAACACCAAAAGTTCTTTCGGAAAAGGATTTAAAAAGCCTCTTTCAAATGGCAATAAAAATCACTGGTACCCATTTCTTGTAGAGACAATCGAATATCTTTCCAATTTAAAAGATAAAAATGGTGTTCCATTGTTAAAACATAGAAGGAAAACCTTTGTATTAGGTTTAATCATATCATCGAAAAGTGTAATTACATTACAACATCGTCTATTGAACAGGATCAACGATCCTTTCAAATACATCTTGACATACAAATTATCTCAAGATCATCTGGAACTCCTGTTTGCCTGTATCAGAGGAAAAAACGGCTTTAACAATAACCCAGATGTTAGACAATTAAAATCCAGTCTAAAACGAATTCTTCTTCGCAATGCCATAGTTGGGTCTAAACATTCAAATTGCACAATGTTCGAACCACAGTCAATTGGATCAGTATTTTCAATCAAATGGGGCAGAAGATCGTCTCCAATTCAACATGTCAATAACAATCAAGATGAACAACTTCCAATAATTCAATTTGATTCATCTTCATTTTCTTTTTACAAGGAATCAATCGTGGGTTACATTGCTGGATTTATTGTTCGAAGATTACTTGTAAAAATGTCATGTGTAACATGTGCCAGTGTGCTCACATACGTATCTTTAACAAATCATGATGATCACTCTTCATACTCAAAGTGTATTGTACCATCCTATGTCTTTGATTTCGTCTAAAGATCGAGGTGGCCTTGTCAAACCATCTGCTGCTGTTTGCAAAATTGTTCATGCATCGGAAAGTTGTATTAAATCTTTAATATCTACTCCTTCAAAATTAAATAAAAATGTTATGTTACATTCAATTAATTCATCACTTTCAAGACCATTCCCTGAGTTAGATGAACACGATAAAGAGAATGAATCAATAACGGAAGATATGCACTCTACTCAAATCACAAAACAAATTATTTCAATGTACATTAAAATAAGACTTCACGCTTATCAAAAGCAATATAACAAAGAAAAACTTCATAAAAATAATATTGGTTTACGACAGCAATCTACAAAACTTCTTACTTTCAAAGGAATTTGAATTTTAGTTCTTTTATAATATTGTTTGAAATGACTTTTACTAAATGTTTTGACACTTTAGAAGGTAATAACTCTTTTGTTTTTGAAATCTTTTCATTTGTAAATTTTATCATAATAAAAAAAACAACAACAGCCAAATCAATTAATTTATACACTAGTGAGCTTTTTTTAAAGATTAATGAACAGAACATAAATATTTTAAGTATCATAGAACACCAAAAGTGAAAAAAAGTAGCTAAAAAATTGTATAAACTATCAACTACCTATATAATAACTTATATATTTCATATATTATATATATTTATGAAACTTTTTAAACTGTTATCTTCTTTTTATTTTATATACTTGTAACGTTACATACAGTTCATGATTGAAAGAAAAACACAAAAAGCCTTTAATTAAATAGAATAGAACAAATCTTAGACATATGGCTCGAATACTCTCTTAAACTCCTATGAAAAAACAGAGAAAACCTCTCAAACCTCTACGTTTTATTTCGTTTTGCCCTAATTAAAGATGGCTACCGACTCAAGAATTTGCCTCACTTTTTTTGTTTCAGCTTCAGGCGAGTCGCGCATCTAGCGGTTTTATATATATCTGTGGTGTATATATACAGCTATAAATTTCATTTTTATCTATCATTCTAAAGATATTTATTTCCAATACACGTTTCCTTTCAAAAACGGATTCGGTTACTAAAAGTATTTATCTTGAATTTGCGGAATGGTATTAGCCAACCAGCGAGATTCGAAAAAAATCATGTTTTGGTTACATGAAATTATTTTCTTATACATTTGTGGGCATTTGTATACAAATTGGTAGAGTTTTTCATGAATTTTTCCCTACAAAGTCATTAGAAACTTCACATCAACATTTGAAATAAGCGTGCAGTAATGATGTTTTTTTTGGTACAAAAAAAGATTTTTAATTTCTGAGGTTGAGTTGAATAGTTTTGAAAAAGTCTTAAAATGTTTTCGTGTAATAGGCTCATTGATTTTAACCTAAAGTACGTTTCAAATGAACTGAGTGAATATGTTAAAATATGCGACCTAAGTGACTTTAAAGGATTATGTCTTGCGATCTATTTTAATTTTTTGAAAAATTATTTCGCCTTTTGAACGATCAAAGATTGAAGTTTGTCTCAAAAAAAATTGAGCTGTTTTGCTCTTTTCTATAAAAAGCTCGTTTTTTTCATCTTCGTTTTTCTTCTTCCATTTTCATTATTCTTCCAAATTTTTTATATCATGAAAAAGTGCTTTTTAAGCTTGACACAGCGAAAAAGGTTTTTTTGAAATATCTCACAACCTTCAAATTTGCCAAGCATTTATAAAAACTGTGCAAGTTCATTTGAAACGTACTTTAACATATAGAATAAAAAAAACCTCACATCTATCTCCATCCCATGAACTTCGAAATAGCATAACAGCATTTTCTATATGTGCAAATGTTTCACAAAAAACAAAATCACATGCGTTTTATTTTCAAAATAAATAACGTTTTGTTTATGAAACAACAAGAAATGTTTGCTATATACAACACTAAGCTGTATTATTAGCATCACCTCTCGTATTTTTATAGTATGTTTTCTATAACAAGGGAAAATACATGCCATGAAAAATACAGTTGTTTTGATTCTTTTATGATAAAAAGCAATGCCTCGTTCACAGCGCTACCATGACCATTTCAAATTTTTTTATAAGCGCTCCTCTCTAATATTTTAGGTAAAACATTTTCAAAAAAACCTCTATTATATGAAAAAATTACTGTTTACGACAAAATTATTGGGGGGAGGGGCTATAATAAGCCCCCTTAGACACCCTGCTCCGCGGCCCCTGAAAGTAATCCAAAAGCAAGTAATTATAGCATTGCATTGTGGTAGTTGTAGTAAAAATTAAGGAAATAACTGAATCATGGGAACCAACAATTTCGAATTTCAAATTCGTTTTGCTACGAAACTTCCTCTAGCAGATGATCTTTGATGAATACAAACTTCAGCATCTTATCTTTTGTCATTATAAGATAAGCGAAAATCATTTTGAGGTTTTGAAGGTCTGTTATGGGTCCTATCCTAATCCTATATTTCCTATATTTCATTTTATGGCTGATTCCATTAGCGGGCTTCTCTCTGATTGGTGCATAGTAGGTCTCGTACAATCGAAGGAGAGATAGCAGAGGTATGTGGTAAAATTCTGGTATTAATAAAGCTAAGTACAATTGATTAAAAATATCATCATCTATGTATTGCGCTTGTATTATAAAGAAATGTCAAAAAGTGGTCTTGAGATAAAAACCAGATTTTATACGATAGACGACATTTTCATTCACTTTAATCAAATAGTCAATGATTAAAACGACTTTTCTGCAAGTGATAGTACATGTGGACCTCTTAACCTTTACGTAAACTATTCCATGTATACAGTGGACTGTCAAAAGCGTTGTTTATAATCTCGCCGTGTGTCTAATGGGAGCTGATTGATCACAACAGCATTCATAAAAGAGTTCTTTCAAATGATCTCGAACTTTCGTTGTGAAAAGACAGAATAAAATGTAATTTACGAAGCCAGGGAGGTTATCGCCAATGGCCTAAAGTAGAAATCAAATATTCATGATTAAGTTGAATTGTTACCAGAATTTCTTTGTAGAAATTAAATTTGTATTGATGTCATCATCATTACTTTTTATCCCCCTATTACCCTCCTCCTCATCAGACATCAAAGTATTGCGCCTCTGCACCTTTATGTGGCGTTACTATGAAAAGCGAGGTGATAGATAAACGAGAAAATAAACATGAGAATGGGTCTCATGTAAGTATCTCATGAAAGAACCTTATTATATTTTACCACGATTTTACTCAGTTCAAAGTAGCGGAAAAGCTTTGGTTCAAAATTCAAAATTAATTATTCCAAAACATTAATGCTGACCTCATCATCAAACCTGAATTTCTATAGGATAACTAGTTGCTATGGTAACGTACCTGCATATAAAGTAAAATATGATCGGCTAGGTTGGAATTGTGTTCACTAGTGTATGATATGATCATGAAAAAACGAATGGTTCCCCAAATGCGGAGCAGTACGAACGAAATTGGGATAAAGATCAGTTTCCTGTCAGCACTTTTGGCAGATTCGATCGTTCTTTGACGAGTAAATTCCGATGAGATATCCTCGCTCTCCTCATAAAAACGAATCTACGATAGATGCATGTAGTGACTCGATTATTCAGAACGCTGCTTAACACAAAGATGCTATAATAACTTGACTTACTGAAGCACGAAGATATTGTTTCACAAGAATGTAAAATACAAATACGGCAACGTATGAGATTATTTCGATAGCTTTTCCATCCAGAAACATCCACATGATAGCCTTCGTTCGACCAAGACGAGCTTTGAAAACAACGCAGTCGAATAAGATGGAATGACACATGCCAAGCTTAGTTGTTACTTACAACTAACAAGTAAAGCTTGGTTTCCATCAGGCGCTAAATCGCGTTAAACACCACCTAAATCGAGATAAATTTTGATGCGTAATGGAAACGATGAGTCATTAGCGCTTCAATTTTATCTCGAATTAGCGGCGATTAACCCGGAATTTAAATATCAAAAAATTTTTATATCTTAACGCGAATTAGTGCGTTGCCACCTGCTTTATCAAAGAATACCAACATTCACATTAGAAATTACTATGTTCAAAATCAAAATCAGAAGTATTTACTCATTACTACAAGGAAGTTGTGTAAAATTTTGTTCAATATGGCAGAAAAAACGACGAAAATGTATTTTTAAATGCAATTTAAGCAGCAATTATAAATGGCTGCAATTACCTCAAGCCTACATAAAATAGTATTCCCTATCACCAGCTTGAAGTTCTTGTACAAACTGATGATATTCACCAAGCTGTTCTCTTTTCAGAAAGATGTCTCGAACACAAAATCTGGGTTGCATCCTTTTACGTTTATTTTGTTCTTTTCCTTCTTTTGTCTTAACAAGATACAAAGCAAAAAGTCCTCCTCAATGTTATCTGTCATGTTAAAAATTTAAACCCGCGTCAATTTTATTTTTAAGTGGAAACGTCTTCGCGCTAATACTCGATATGATTAACTCCAGAGACAAAAATTAACCAGGGCCCGCGCTACCGGGGTGGCCAGGGGGGCCATGGCCCCCTCACTTTTTTGCTAAGTAAAATTTTTTTTTACACATAAATTTCGAGTGTGGGTACGCAACTGAAAAAGGATCGCACGCCATATTTTTGAAGTTTTAAATTCAGGCCTTTTTCTTCCTGACAGGGCCTAACATTGGAAACTTTTATCACAATAAATAGAGCATACATGCATGAGTGAAGCATGTTGTGTTTTGAATATGGGCACTAATTTATAAAAAGGGGTATAGAGCGCATCATGATAATAGAAACCATTGCAGTACGCATAATTTTCCATTTTTCACAAGATCGAAAAACTTTTGAGATGGCGAAGCGAAAAATAACAGATTTATACTAAGTAGTTAATAAAAAGACAGCCTGACAGTTGAAACGTTGAAGGGGATGAGATCAAGTCAGAACTTTGACTTGTTTTTTGAGTCTGTGAAGAAGGAAACAGCTAAGCTGGACGTAGAGGAACCAACATTGCCAAGGAAACGCCGTCGGCCGAAGTATTGGATTTTGCAGTACGTGCAGGGCGACGAAGAAACAGCTCGAAATTCGGAGGCTTTTCATCCAGAATCAGCAGCCGACCACTACCGAATCATTTACTTTGATGCAATCGAAACCGTAGTCATGGCCATTAGGGATCGTTTTGAGCCACAGAGAGCCACAGAGATAGGCGCTCTTGAAAAGTACTCGGATGACCTTGACATCTCTGCACTGCCTGCCGAAATCCAAGTTCTGCGCTCCGTTTTTAAAAATGATAAGGTTGCTCATTTCGAGGAGATAACAGACAAGATCGTCAAATCAAGCGGCGCACTAGAAAGAAATCTCTTTGGAAACATCATCAAGTTGATGAAGCTAGTCCTTGTTGGTGCAGCTACAAGTGCAACACCCGAGCGACCATTCTCTCTTGCACGCAGATTGAAAACTTGGCTTCGAGCAACAATGACTCAAAAGCGTTTAAACTCTTTGGCAGTGCTTTCTTTTCACAAAGAACTTACGGATAACATTTCTTTGGTAAATCTAGCCTTCGAGACCATCCAGAAAAAAACATTTTTGGAAAATTTGTGGATTCTGATTTGTAAACTAATGGTATTATATACTATATTGTTTAAGTCGTAATTACTTCAGGAGTTCTCTTTAAAAAAAGATTAAAAGATTATTGTAGGTGTATAAACCTTTATAAAGTTTAGGAATCAGTACACTGTTAGCCAATCTATAGCTGTCAAAATTGCAAAACATTTTCTGACCCTCCGCGCCAACCATGGTGGCGCCTTCACTCAAAATTGCCGATTTCAAAATATAAAATGTGGCCCCTCCACTTTCAAATTCATAGCGCGGGCCCTGTTAACCCGAAAAAATTAACGCGATTTAGCACCTAATGGAAACCAAGCTTAAGTAAACGCCTGATAAAAAGCAGGTAACAAACATGGTTTTATATTTTGTCTCAACGATTGAACATCTCTCATATCCACCAATTGGCAAAATCATAAAAAAACACTGCAATGAAGAGCATTTTTATTGAAATAGTGTGTTTCTGTAGAAATGCACTCCTTCACAGTGATTTTTCAAATAATTTGCCGGTTGGGCAACTAGCAGTGTTTACTTGAAAAATCAAAGAAGACTTACCCGAACGTATTTCGATCCAACACCAGCCTGAGGATGTATCACCAGAAGTGTTTCCTAAAACCTCATAATGCAATGCAAAAATGTTGATGAACAATGGGAGAAGCCAACATATCAGATGAGACCATGGCCAAACCAAAAGATCTGCGAAATATTTTTGTTCCCTTACAAACGCCAGGTACAAATATACAGCAAGAACGACTGTCCATAGACACGATGATAAGAAGAACGAGGTTCCCACGAAACTCTGGATCGGACACGCGATTGGTTGATCGGATGCTATCGCTAAGCCAATGATATTCGACAAACACGCGATAAAATCAGCGATACTTATACAGACGATGATGTGTCTGGATGTCGTTTGCAAATCTTTATAAATCAAATACGTTAACACAGTGATAATACAACCCAGCACGGACAGAGTTGAACAGATATAGACAAGCGTCTTGTTGAGAGTTTCTTTAGCCCATATACATGTATCTTCAACCATATTTTGAAAAGATCGTTACCATGGTTTCTGTGAATGGAAATGCAGGTTCGTGAAGTTCAAAAAGAAATAAATAAAACAATAAAAAATTAGAAAGAAAAGAATTTACACTACGAGTTTTTTAGCACAGTCATAGTTGTTTGAACGAGCCTTCATGTGTTTCGAAGTAATCTAATTTCCAATCTCATTACACGAGTTAAGAAAAAGTAATTTTTATGTTAATCCTTTTCTCCATGGTGAATAATTATTTTTACATGGAAAGTCAGTTTTTGATGAAATTGAACGCAATTAAATTTGGATTCAATTGAGAACGCTTTTAATTATTTCATTATTATGCTCTTGAAGACAGTTTTCCACTAAGCGAAGAATGGCGGAGTGCAAAACATTTCTGTTATCTGATTGGTTCAGTAGGAATTTCTTGACTATGTGAACCAATCAGATCGACGGAGAGACCATTACCGTGTCGAGATTTTACGACAATGGAAACCCGACTTTATTTCAACAATGTCAAGACAAAATAAAGCCTGATTCACACTATCGTTATCGAGTTAAGCAAAATTGATTGTCATAACCAATTTGCTGAATGACTTTCAGATTGTATTGATGATGGATGATGATGATGATATTTGGAGTGGATGACTAGCATGATATCACAAGGGATAAGGATCATTTCAAGATGAACCATACCATAAACAAATGCTGCTTCCTTTTTAGAAGCATGAAAAACGATTACTTCATGAGAGATAAGTAGACTGAATTTCTCACCACATGATGAATTTTTTCTCTGACCAAAAAAATCTCATAGCAAAACTGTCATCTTTTAATTCCGAGTTGATGAGTAAATTAAAAATATCAGAATGAACAATTTACAAAAACCTGGAATTTCCTGATTCAATTTAGCAAGCATCTTAAAGTCACAAATCTTTTACAGCTTTCACTCAATTCAGAAAAGCGGAAAATCTTCAAACCAAATGCTCGAAGATTTCTGGATAGACAAAAGACATCCAATTGACAACTTCTCGTTAAAGTCGTTGGAGATGATTTCAACTTTTTAAGTCGTAAGTACATTTTTTGTGATTTTCTTTCTTTCTGAGTAAAAACGAATTTAAATCGTCGTATATTCTCACATAAACTAAGTAGGTTTATCTAACATAATACGCAAACCATTGGTTAGCTGGGTTGAACAAGCAATATATGGTATAATTCAGAGACTTTGAACCATAAATAGAGCATCTTATGAGACAAGCACATCAAGGAATCATGCTAAGTAAATAAGTAAAAGGCACGTGTTTAATAGTGTGAATTTCGTTACGTCACCAAGGATGTCTTAAAATGCAACATTAAGAAAGAGAATGAAATTTAAACATATACGTCACAAAATATAAAAATAATTTCTGAAAATCATACATTCTTTAAAATATATTACTATTGATACTGTTACCGTAGAAATTTTTTTCAAAAAAAACCATCAGTACTATTATGTGCCTCAAAATGATTAAAAAATCAATAAAAATTCAAAATCAAAAATCAAAATCAATCAAAATGATTAAAACAGATTTTCAGACGATGTGAAAAACACCCAAAAAAATCAGAAAATCTGCGAACAAATCAGTAATGTGTTTGTTATCTTGGTCTTCGTTTGTTATCTTGACCTTGGTCTTGGATCTCTCCAACTCACACATTCAAGGATGTGAACAGTCATGAAAGGAGATATTTTTCATTGCATATCGTAAACCAACTTTTCTTCTTCCGGTTCTTTGATGGTGGTTTTCTCACAGCAGCAGCAGTTTCGAATGGAATCTTTGATGCGATTTCGAACTTTCTTCGTCAGAACACAAAACAGCAGAAAGTTTACAAACCCTTGCAGGTTGTCACCAACACTCTGATAAAAAAAGAAGAACACGTAGTTCCAACCACATGTAGACATCACAACACAGATATGAAAATTTAAGGAGTTTTCTTACGTGGACATGCAAAAGAACATGTTCTATTAATGAAGATGGACCAGGAGATTGAGATTTACTGATATACATTAAAAACCGAACAGTTCCCCAAATGCGGACCAGAAAAAAGCATATCGGAACAAATAACATTTTTCGATCTGCACTTTTAGCTGCCATGACAGTTCTTGGTTGTACAAATTGTGATGTGGTGCTTCCAGATAAGCGAGTAGATTTTACCTACGAAAAGAAAAACAAAAACTAGAACTGTAAAGTACTTTCAAGTTGAAATTAAAAGATTGCTTACTTCTTTTCGTAAATGTCTTCGAACAAGGAAATAACAAACAAAAACCACAACATATGTCATAATCTCGATGCCTTTACCATCAACAAACATCCAGATGATTGATGTTTGTTTTGAAATATCTTTTGGTATATCTGATAAATCAAACAAAACAGGTTATGAAAAATTCATGCCAAACAATAAATTTCTCCACATCAAAAACCATCACAAGCGAGTAGGTCAATGAAAAATATCCATATACACACTTGACACTCGAATCCAACACCAGCCTGCTGATGCATAATCCTCACCACTACCCAAAACTTTTAAACCCAATGCTACAAGATTTATAGCTAGAGGTACAAGCCAACAAACCAAATGAAACCATGGCCATATTAAACGATCTGCAAGATGCTTTTTTTCTTTGACAATGGTGATGTACAAAAAGACGGCCAGTGAGCCAGTCCATAGAAACGAGCAAAGTACGAATGTAGATCCGATGAACGACTGAATAATACATACTAGTTCATGTTTCTTAGCATCCTCAATATTGGCGGCTGTAACATTAGACGTTATGTACAGGAAATCTGAAATGCTTATACAGACCATCAGGTGACGTGAGCTGGTCTGCAAGTCTTTGTAAGCGTTGTATGTGATAATAGTAAACAGACATCCCAAGATGGAGAGAATTCCTGCCGTCATTAACAGCCCATGATTTGTCCTGTCAGTTGCAATTCCAACAGGATAGTTCAAATATGCATCCGTCATTTTCTAGAATGCTTTTAATCATTATCTACGAAGAAGGAAATAAACATGTCTGAAAATGTCCGCCATAACAACGTAAGGGCTTAATAGGGGTAGCTAATCCATGTATAGGTCGGGTTGGTCAACAAATGAAATTTAAGGGGAACTAAACTAAAAAAATCACAAGTTCATTTTTGAAACAGCTTTAAAAATGATGAAAGAAAGTTTTTGAATTTTCAAAAAATCATCTTTCGTTCTTGAGATATTGCCGCTTAAAGGTTTTTTCCAAAACATGATCTTCATGCCAACGTGACATCACAACGTTCAAGAAGATATTGCTGACATACAAATATGTAAATAACTCAAGAAATATATTAATGATACACTGCTAGAACCGAGTTGCATGGTTTTTGAAATTCTTCCAATTGGTACTTAAAAATCAATTTTTATTTTTTGAGTTTAGTTCCCCTACAAACAAAAGACTTTGTTCACAAAATTTATAGAAGCTTTGTTTCCATAGTAGCTTTCAGAAAGTTGGATTTCAGACATTCAGTATTTCATACAGACTTTACAAGTTTAAAAACTGAAGATGATTTTTAAATTCAACACAAGAGCAATCATTTTTCTAAATAGTGAAATGCACAGAGATGGAATGGAATGTGTTCACAACATTAAACCAAAATACAAACATGAAATAAAAAAAATATTAACATATAATTCGCTCCAAACAGTGCGTTTATGAAAATTTTAAGAAGTAAGTGAACCTAACAGTATACTTTTAATTTCTAATCAGTATAATTTGTTAGTGTTTCTTTAAATATCATAAATATTATCTCAGTACAGAATAAATAAAAGCATCTTTTTTCCAAAATATTTGGTTTTGTGTTGCCATTACACAGATAGTTAAGCTCATTATAAAAATATAAATGGGAATAAATAAATATTATAAATAAAAATTAATAAATAAAGGCCTTTCCTCAACATGCAAGACATTGAAAGCAACAGAAAAGAAAGTCCACCCTCCAATTTCTTCCAGAGGTACATCTTAATTCATACTACTATTTTCAGTGTTTATAGGTGGAAGGAGCCTCTCTTCATTGAATTGTGATGCATCCCAGCAGCAAACGTATTTCTCAAATGCACCAGATATACGAGCCCTCACTTTAGAAGTCATTAAACAAAACAACAAACAATTGACAAAACCTTGCAAATTATCACCGACTGCCTAGTAAGAAATTTAGGTCAGAAATTAGAAAACAAGACCAAATAACAAAAGAAACTATAAATACCACTACAGAAAGTCTTGTCATAAAAAGAGTTAAACTTTCGACTGAATGGCCATATTTTTTTAAGTTTGATTCAAGAAGATTGGTATTTACTACCATCAGCACAACCCGTGCATCTAAACATTTTCAACAAGAAAATAATGTTACCTGTAAATGTAACAGTACATGCTTCAAGGTTGTTAATTGTTGTGAATACTCAAGTGTTGTGCAAATGGCAATGAATATTCTGATTGTACCCCATATTCGCAACAAAACAAAACAAAATGGGACCAATACAAGTTTCCGATCAGCATTTTTTGCAGCAGTTACAGTTTTCTGCTGAATAAACTGCAATGTTACACTGCCACATTTTTCATAATTACTGATCTAAAGAAAAAAATTTTAAGTTAACATTATTTTATTTCTATGAGCCTTAAATTTCACAGAAAATAATGTTAATTCATGCTGTCCGTATTCTTTTAAAATGATGAAAAAGGTTGCCTCAAAAAAGGAAAACTTACAACTTTCTTGAGATGAAGCTTCACATTTACATACAGAATTAAAACAACAATATAAGATATGATTTCAATTCCTTTGCCATCAAGAAACATCCAAATAATTTGATCTCTTCTTTTCAAATGATCTAGAAAAAGAAAACTATGTAAGATAAATAGACAACTATTATACAAAGAACTGCTGAAAATCTCCTGTAAGCATCTGCAAAGAAAGAAAAGGAAGGGAAGGAAGTTTACTTGGATACAAATCAATCCAACACCACCCAGACGATGTGTTGTCACCACTGTTACCAAGAACTTGAAGACATAACGCAGCGACATTTATTGCTAGAGGTACAAGCCAGCAAATCAAATGAAACCATGGCCATATCATTCGATCTGCAAGGTCCTTTCTCTCTTTGACAATGGTGATGTACAAAAAGACAGCTAGTGAAACTGTCCAGAGAAATGAGGATAACATGAATGTTGAGCCAATAAAACTCTGCAATTGACAAATCAAATCTACAGGTGGTACGAATACATGGGGCAATCCAAAGATATTCGCAACACAAGTGAAAAAATCAGCTATACTTATACAAACAATTATATGTCTTGAGCTTGTTTGCAAATCCTTAAACAACAAATAAGTTATAAATGTGATCAAGCATCCAAAAAAAGACAATGCAGATGATGTTGCTACTAAAGCTTTATTTAATGGTCCCATTGCAGAAAGTTGAGCAGGTGTCATTGCTGGATTGACATTATTTGAAAATGCAGGATCCATGTTTCATATATCTAATACAACAAGAATAATCACAAATATTATGTACTATTAGAATTACATCTTTAGGAAAATGCCCTTAAAGTTGTTAACTGAAGAAAAAAAACTTAAAAGGACTAAAAAAAATATATATATATAGGAGTGGAGTAATGGTCAGTAATAAACGGATATATAATGACCATGGCTATACATTACAAGAGAAAAACTGTGAACAATTCAACTAATTAATTTGAGCCTTAAGATATATAAGAACTCTATGGGTATTTAGCAAAAACTTTCCCTTATGCCATATTTTAGAATCATTCTATAAAATGTAATATTTTTGAGTGACATCGAAATTCCATCTAAGAAAATTTCAAAAAATAAATGTTTTGTTGCGTTTTTACAATACAATTTTTAATATTTCAAAATAATGTCATCATGGAATTCATATTCATTCATTTTAATATTATAATCAATGAAATCTGAACTGAGGCTGCTTTTACTTTTCAACCTTTTTTAGCTTTAAGGATACTTAGATCTAGATCAATCTTTAAAATAATGCATATAAACATTAATTAATATAATTGGAGTAGAAAAAAATAATCCTTAGTAAAAATAACATACTTTTAAATTTGTAGCTTGAGAGGAAAATTCACCCACAATAGATTGTTATTTTACAAGAAAATTTAGGTATAGACGAGTTTCCAATGTTAATTACACTTTTATGCCTTGTACATACTAAAAATCAAATACAATGTATGAAAATAGATAGGAAGTGCTAATGTGTATTGAAACTTTCTAATGTCAATTGTCTTTAAGGGGACTCCAGAGAACCAAATAAAGTGAGAACATTTTGAAGTGTATAAAGAGACTTTTATTTCCTGCTAGGCTGCGTGCGCATACTCACAGGAAAATGACTTGATTAATGATTATTCTATGTTGCAATATACCGTAATTATCGAGCAAAGAACACTGGTGTTTATAAACATTACGTCACTAAGAAACTCATCTATAAACTGCTCTTAATTTTTGAAACAATTCTTATTTTGTTTTAATTTTTAAGTCAATTTGATGCTCATATTTTTATGAAACTATTCTTTCTAAAAAGTGTATAAAGAAATTCGTCATGGTTAGGTCTAGCAGTTTCTTATTCTTGTGTGTCCAGTACTGCTTGACGTAAAGACAGTCTGCTGGAAAGACAGTTATTAGATTCTCTCAGAACTCTATTCGTAACATTGATTCCCATGTCACGGCATCCTTGCAAACACTTGTCTTGTGATTTATCAGATTTACTTCAGTTAAGCCCAATATGATCTATTCCATAAACCTGAAATGCTTTTAAAGAATGATACATTATGTTCTGAAAGAACAATCAGCGCTATTGCACTTTCGTACTCCCTCTAATATATTATTCATGATTCTGATGCAGAATTTCATGCTGATTACCTGAACATGGGTTTGGTTAAGGTTAGATATCAATAAACCAGCGTGTAATTCTGCATCAGAATCATGAATAACATTAGGGGGTACGAAAGTGCAATAGGGCCGAACAATCATCAGGGTACAGGTGTCAACAACTGCTATTATTGCTGCAGCGCTAAGCCAACATATTGCCAGCTGTGTTTTCTCCACTTCATACATGGACCATCACAACCAAAAACAAGAAAATCGGACTCAAACATTAGTTTATTTTTAGTTCTAGCTGATGCAAAAGAAAAGTGTATAGTGAAAAGACAGTCGGGATTCGACATCCATTCTGATGTAGATTGGAAAGTAAGAAACGTGGCAACGACTTTCGCTTTCACACTCCCCAGATCTTCCTCGTGATTTGTCTCGATTATCTATCTTTTCAATGTTCTCGATAAAGCCAAAAAACCGGTGTGCTCGTGGTGTTGGAGAACCTAATAATATTTCATTTTAGCAGGAGAAATCATTAATGGTCTCGACGGAGACAATGCCAGACCAGACATTAGAGCTAAAGGAGTTTGGAGACCAGCGCAAAATGCTTTTTTTGACATTCGAGTTTGTAATACGAATGCTGAGTCCTACAGACACTTGAAGACCGAAACTGTTACAGAAACAGGAACGTGAAAACAGGGCCCGCGCTACCGGGGTGGCCAGGGGGGGCATGGCCTCCCCACTTTTTTGCTAAGTAAAAAACTTTTTTCACACATAAGTTTAAAAATTAAAAAAAATCGGGTGTGGCTACGTAACTGAAAAAGGAACAGCCAAAAGCTTATTATGCATTCAGGCTTTAAAGACCACTACCGAATCATTTACTTTGATGCAATCGACACCGTAGTCATGGCCATTAAGGACCGTTTTGAGCAACCAAGCGCTATCAATTCTTTTCAAGCATCGAGCAGTTTCTTTTGACATCCATCAACTCCGACGACCCCTACCAGACAGAGATAGGCGCTCTTGAAAAGTACTCGGATGACCTTGACATCTCTGCACTGCCTGCCGAAATCCAAGTTCTGCGCTCTCGTTTTTAAAAATGAAAAGGTTGCTCATTTCGAGGAGATAACAGACAATATAGTCAAATCAAGCGGCGCACTAGAAAGAAGTCTCTTTGGAAACATCATCAAGTTGATGAAGCTAGTCCTTGTTGGTGCAGCTACAAGTGCAACACCCGAGCGATCAAAACTTAGGTTCGAGCAACAATGACTCAAAAGTGTTTCAACTCTTTGGCAGCTTTCTTTTCACAAAGAACTTACGGATAACATTTCTTTGGTATGGTATGTTTGGTATGTTTCTATTAACTATGGGTAAATATAGCCAACGAATTTGTTGCCTCGAAACCATCCAGAAAAAATATTGTTGGGAAATTTGTGGATTCTGATTTATGGTATATATACTATATTGTTATAATTACTACTATAATTACTTACGTTCTCTTTAAAAATGATTAAAAGATTATTGTAGGTGTATAAATCTTTAGGAATCAGTACACTGTTAGCCAATCTTGAGTTGTCAAATTTGCAAAAACTTTCCTTGCCCTCCGGCGCCAACCATGGTGTGGCGCCTTCACTCTAAATTGCCGATTTCAAAATTAATCAGTATAAAATGTGGCCCCTCCACTTTCAAATTCATAGCGCGGGCCCTGGAAAAGAAAAGGAACTATAACCAGAGGATTATGAATGTTGAGCATGGCACATTCACACCATTAGTATATTCAGTAACCGGTGTGATGGGCAAAGAATGCCAAACCTTTCATAAACATCTGGCTGACAAAATTTCAAGAAAGACAGAACAGGCTTATAGTGATGTAATCAAAGTGATTAGGTGCAAATTATCGTTCTTGATCATACGTGCCGCCTTGATGTGTGTTAGAGGAAGCCGATCACATCAAAAATACCAAGCCATTGGCGACGATCTGGCATTGATTTCAATCGATGCAAGATTATAAACTATATAATAGTAAAGTTGTATTTTAAAGAGTAATATCTTGAAGATTATTGTATTTTTTTTTGAAAAAATATATAAAGTTTTACATGAAAAAAAAAAAAAAAAAAAAAAAAATAATATTTCATTTCAGAAAATCTCCGCTCAATCTAATACTGGTGTATACGCCCATTCACGCCTTCAGGCTGAAAGTCATCTCTCACGACCTCTTTTCGCAATTCTCGCCAATCAAGATGGACGCTTCGTAAGTAGCTATTTAGTATTTTGTGGTTTAAATCTATAATTATCTCTATTTTCATTCAGTGATTAGGAGAGATAATTTAAAAGGAAGGAACTATCAAGACTTGACAACTTCCTATGCCAGCTATTTGATAATTTAAGCATGTTTAAACGATTTTGTTGTAGATCAAATGAATCACAACAAACTGAATCTGTAAACAATCCTGATACCGAGGAGATAACCTCCGGTGATGGAGAAGAAATTATGGAACCTCCAATCAAACGAAAAAGGTTTGAGCTGGGGTCAGAGAATTCGGACAATGCATGGGAACTCCCTTCCCATTTGGTTGAGTATCACAAATATATGGGTACTCATATTACTGACAAAGAAGTTCAAGAACATTATTATGAACGAAAATCCAAGTCCTTCGAACTTAAAACGCTCACCGGAACTTGATGGCTATATAAAAACTCTCTTGCATGACAATCAAAAGTTTTCAACATTAAAACATGAGAAAACTTTGAAACTGATACAGGACAAGCTATGCAAAGTCTTCGGTCCTTGCACTAATTTATGGGCAGTTTTGGATTACGATAAAGACCAAAGCCCGGATGACGAAATCTTGGAAATTCATTCCAAGACCTTTGATCAAACAATCATGCTGATTGCTCAGGTCTATAATGCCATTTCGTATCAGAGAAGAGAAAATATTCTCTCAGCTTTGATGGATTCTTCTACAAGAGTTAAAGAAATTTTGAAGACTCATTCAAAATCAATGGATGCTTCTTCCAACCCAAACTTATTTGGAGATGACTTTGAGAATCACCTCATCAAAGAAGCAAAAGCTTTAAAACAGTCGGAAAATTTGTTCACTGGGCTGAAAACCAAAAGCAAACCCAACACAACTGTTTCGCCATCGAACTCATCATTCAGTCAGCAACCCTTTCGAAAGGGCCCCTTGTTTCGGGGAAGAAGCAGGGGACAATTCTCAGGAAGAAACTCCAACCAAAGAGGTAAGAAAAATTTGTATGCCATCTTTGGTCCCCAAAACAATAAATTCAAATTTTGTTCCTACAAAAATTCATCCATTAGTGAAGAAAATGTTTCATCAGAGATCCCCAGATCATACAATATGTTCAGGGATACAAAATACCTTTTCAGACAACTCCATTCCAAAGTTTTCCTCCAAAACCTCTCCTCTTCAGTGTGAAAGAAACAATGCTAGTCAATACAGAAGTTCAGGAAATGCTACAGAAAGGAGCTATAAGGTCTGTGAAAAAGCCTGTGCAAGACCAGTTTTTAAGCACAATTTTCTTAGTACCCAAGAAAGATCAAGGTTACAGACCAGTGATAAATCTGAAAAGCTTGAACAAGTTCATACCATATCAGCATTTCAAAATGGAGAGTCTTTCTCTGTTGAAGGAACTGTTGATAAAAGGGGATTACATGGTAAAGATAGATCTCAAGGATGCTTACTTTTCGGTTCCCCTGAGCAACGAGTCAAGAAAGTTTATATGTTTCCAATGGGGGGAGGAGATATTCGAGTTTCTTTGCGTATGCTTTGGACTGGGACCTGCTCCAAGGGTTTTTACAAAACTTCTGAAAGTTCCAATTGCCCTATTGAGGAGACTGAATGTACGTCTAATAATTTATCTGGACGATTGCTTGATCATAGCATCATCTCTAGAGGAAGTGCTAATAGCAAGGGATACACTGATCTTCATTTTTCAACATCTGGGCTTCACCATAAATTTCAAGAAATCAGTAATACAACCTACACATCATATTCAGTTCTTGGGGATAGAGATAGACTCAATGTCCTTAAAACTCTTCCTTCCAGAGGGGAAACTGCAGAAAATTCTCTCAACTTGCAAGAACCTTTTAGAAGCTCAAAAAGTCACGATAAGGGACTTGATGAAGTTGGTAGGTCGACTTGCTTCATCAACAGTTGCAGTGTTTCCTGCACCTCTTCAATACAGAGCTATGCAGAGGCAACAAATTCTAGAATTGTGGGAGAATCAGAATTACGACAGTCAAATAATCTTAAACCAGGAAGTTCAGGAAGAGCTAACGTGGTGGATGGAAAATCTGCGGCTTCACAATGGAGCAGGGTTAGTGTCTGCCCCTCCACAACTAGTGATATCATCAGATGCATCCCTTCAGGGATGGGGGGCCTACTGCAAGGGTCATCACACTGGGGGACAATGGGCCTCATGGGAAAAAGTTCATCATATCAATTACTTGGAACTGAAAGCAGCAAAGTATGCAATCCTAGGGTTTCACAAAATGTTTCCTCATGCTCAGTCCATTCATATTCGAATGGACAATGTAGTTGCATTATCTTATCTGGTGAAGAAAGGGGGGACAAAGAACGAAAATCTGACAAAACTCAGCAAGGAAATTTGGGCTTACCTGTTGGAGCACAGGATCATGATTACTGCAGAATACCTTCCAGGGGTTCTGAATGTGGAAGCAGACTCCATGTCTCGCAATGTAACAGACTCGAGCGAATGGATGTTGAACCATCAGATATTTCAGAAACTATGCAAAGCAAGGTGGACACAGACCTTTTTGCTTCCAGATTGACTCATCAGGTTCCTCTGTACTTCTCTTGGAAGATAGATCCATACAGCAGAGGGCAGGATGCATTTCAGGCATGCTGGACTCAGTTGCGGGGGTATGCCTTTCCACCATTTTGTCTGATAGGGAAGGTCCTGTGGAAAGTGAGAACAGATCAGGCTACAATACTGATTGTAACTCCTGCTTGGCAAACACAGTGGTGGTATCCTCAATTGCTTCAGATGTCAATCAGAAAACCCATTCTGCTACCAGAATGTCCAAATCTTTTAATGAATCCTCAAAGAGAGAAACATCCTCTAGTACGAAACAGGTCCCTGCAGTTAGTGGCCTGGACAGTTTCAGGAAAAAATTGGCAACAGATGGAATTTCAGAGAAGGCTTCCAATCTTATTGCAGCCGCTAGAAGGAGAGGAACTATTTCTCATTACGAATCGGCCTGGCGTAAGTGGTGTGGCTGGTGTCTTGAGAAACAAATTGATCCATTTCGATGTCCTATAAATTGGGTCTTAGAATTTCTGGCAAACTCTTTCGACGAAGGACTTGAATACAACACAATAGCAGGTTACCGGTCTGCCATCTCAGCATACCATGATTCTATTGAGGGAACATCTGTAGGCAAACATCCTCTTGTCTGTTCCATGCTATTGGGAATCTTTAATAAACGTTGCCCAAAACCTAGATATACCTTTATTTGGGATATTGATAAAGTTGTTAATTTTCTAAATTCAGTGAAAGAGGATAATATTTCTGACAAAATGTTAACTTTAAAGTTGTCCATGCTGTTAGCCCTAACTTCAGCCACTCGGTCACATGAAATTAGCCTATTGGACACAAAGTATTTAGTGAAACACCAATCTAGTTATACCTTTCATTTTGCAGAGATCACAAAAACTGCTAGAGCAGGAAAGTTGAGACCTCCAATAAAACTTTCCCACTTTGAGGAGAATAAAGAATTGTGTGTAAACCAATATTGACCTTTACTTGGAGAGGAGTAAACCTTGGAGAGGTAATGAAACCCTGTTACTGTTAGGTATAGTAAAGCCGCATAGACCGATTAAACCATGTACAATAGCTCGATGGATTTTAGAAGTTCTCTCATTATCAGGAATAGACACTTCGGTTTTTAAGGCGTATTCCACTAGGTCAGCCTCGACATCGAAAGCAAGCTCTCAAGGTGTTTCCCTGAGTGAAATCAAGCGGGGAAACTGGTCATCCTCAACTACTTTTGAAAGGTTCTATAAAAAGAACATTCACAAGGATGGAGAAAAAAGTGAATATGAATCATCTGTGTTTAGCTTTGAACAGAGGTCGTGAGAGATGACTTTCAGCCTGAAGGCGTGAATGGGCGTATACACCAGTATTAGATTGAGCGGAGATTTTATGAAATGAAATTGAGGATTGTGCAAGGGCGCGAAGCTGAAGGCGTGAATGGGCGTATACACCAGTATTAGATCGTTCGCTTCGATTTTATTCATAAAATCGGGATTGCCCTGCGGGCGCTTCGCGCCCTTGCACAATCCTCAAATTTAGCCTCTGATCGTAAGTATTCAAATGAGATTCGGCTTCCGGCAAAATTCCTCTTTCGACTTCGACGTTCCTACGGATCGCACGTGTCAATGTTGACAGCCTTCCTTTGTTATTATAATAGTTAATTGTTAGTTTACAGAGATTGATTTATGCCGACATCTGCATTGGGAAAAAGAGCAAGCAACTTGATGTCAGGTATAATGTAAATCTTATGTTAGTGACCTAATACAGTGGTGAAATTACATTTGCGGTAAGTTACCCTGAAAATTTGTTGGTTACTAGACACAACAAATATTAACGATGAAGCAATGGTGCAGGTACCAACACTACCACCTGCAAACATTGGAGCGCCAATGAACATCGATTGTACAGCAAATCTGCAGTGTTACAGACAGTGCAAGAGGTGAACAAAGATGAAATTTCCAAACTTGAGGCTATGATGGCTAACCAACAGAAGCAGATCAATCAAATGCTGGAGCTTGCCCGAAATCCTTACTGACTGACAATGCCTCAGAGGAGGCTCAGTCAGTAGAAGATTCCCTTTCCATCTCCGCGTCTGGCCAGTGGCTATTAGCATGCGGAGGGTCATCTACTAAAGATGACAAAGAGGAAGGGGAATCCAGAAGTGACAGAGTCCTGGAAGAAGACCAGGAATTCTGGCACATGGCAGCAAGGGATTTTGAGGAGGAAACTCAAGCCCCTGGGCGGGAGCTATGCTCTTTCCTTGCTAGTTCTGCAAAGCTCAACTGGCATAAGCCTTTGAAGCCTGAGCTTGTAAAGGCGAAGAAAGAGGAAGCCGCCATTCCCTCCAATTGTGTCTTTCTTGTTCCCAAGAAGACAAACAAGGAGGTATGGACAACTTTGCCCCAATACGTACGGACAAATGACATCCGAATGCAAGAGGTACAGAGAATGTTTTCAGCATCCATAACAATGATGTTGAGGGCAGCGGACACATTGTCTGAAGGTTCTAAGTCAAATCCTTTAGACAGAAACATGGTTGTTAAACAACCAATGCTGCTACTGAAGGAGGCAATGACCCTAGCTGGTAAAACCTCTCAGCTTATGAACCAGGTCCGAAAAAGGGCAAAAATGGACCAAGCACCGCCCACGATCAAGATCCCCACCTCAAAAGAAATCAAAGAAACGTTAAAGGTAAGAAATGACAAAATGCTAAAGGATTACCTGAGAAAAAAGATAGGGAACTTCAGAGGCGGCTCCTTGAGGTTTCACAAACACATCTGGGAAGGCATGACATCTGATGTTGAGGTTCTTCAGACTATATCTGGCCTACGTATTCCAATACAAAATGTGCCGGTACAACAGCCAAACAAATCATACCCATTGAATACAAGGATGGAAGAGTTTGTGAACAATGAGGTTGAAAAATTGCTTCAAAAAGGAGTGATTAAACCATCCTTCCACGAGGAAGGGGAATTCATATCACCAATTTTTGTAACTGAGAAATCAGATGGTGGATTTCGATTTATTCTCAACCTTAAAAGGCTTAACGAGAAAATCGAAAAGAAAAAGTTTAAGATGCAGACGTTGAAGTCTATCTTATGCTTAGTACGACCTTATGCCTACATGTCAAAATTGGATATCAAGGATGCATATTACAGCATCCCGATCCACAAGGATTGCCAAAAATTCTTGAAGTTTTACCACAGAGGTAAACTTTTTCAATTTGTAGCCTTGCCAAACGGTTATACAGAAGGTCCACGGAAATTCACAAAAATTCTGAGAAAACAAAAAATTGTCTTGGCGGATTACATAGACGACCTGTTCACTACAAATAAAGACAAGCTAGAATGCTCAAAGAACGTAGATAAGATTATAACGCTTCTGGATTCCTTGGGTTTCATTATTCACCCAGAAAAATCTATGTTCGAGCCTTGTCAGTCAATGGAGTTCTTGGGTTTTATCATCAACTCTGTCGATATGAGCGTGCGACTGACACTAGCTAAGAAGGAGGCAATAAGCCTGTTATGTGACGAGATACTAAAAGCTCCAAGTGTCACAATAAGGACGATTGCAAGACTGCTGGGTAAATTTTCCAGTAGTTTTATAGCCGTACCTTATGGGAAACTCCATTACAGAAGTCTCGAGACACTAAAAACGAGCATGCTCAGGTGGCATAAAGGGAAATTTGACAAGAGGATTACCCTTTCTCAAGAAGCTATAAATGATATAATCTGGTGGAGGGATAATATCAGAGAAAGCTGGGCCCCGATTCTTAGGGAAAATCCCGGAATCGTAATGACAACAGATGCATCCTCCTCAGTAGGATGGGGGGCTGTCATGGGAGGCCAGTCAACGGGCGGACATTTTACCACTGTTGAGAAAGAAAACAAACATATAAATGTACTCGAATTAAAAGCTGTCTTGTTTGGGCTTAAAGCCTTATACAACAAAGTACATCACAAACACATCCTTATTAAAATTGATAATACAGCAGCTGTTGCTGGGATTAATAAAATGGGTAGTACTCGGTCTGTTGACATAAATATAGTGGCACATGAAATATGGGAATGGGCCATAGACCGGGGTAATTGGATCTCTGCCACCCATATCCCAGGTGTCCTGAATGTCGAGGCTGACAATGAGTCACGAGAAGCTGAGACAAGGACGGAATGGATGTTGGCTAAGACAACATTCCAAGACCTCATTAAAGCCTTGAATTATGAACCCAGGGTTGACTTTTTTGCCACTCGCATCAACACACAGCTACCTGAATTTTATTCCTTTAGACCGGACCCAGAATGTCTAGGTGTGGATGCATTCATGATTAACTGGGGTGATATCAAATTTTATGCCTTCCCGCCCTTTAACTGTGTGGCGAAAACTATTAAAAAGATTTGTCATGATGAAGCTTCAGGTTTACTGATTGTACCAGATTGGCCAAACCAACCTTGGTATACATCCTTTTTAGAAATTGTAATTAAAGATGTACCTGTCTTTCCTAGGGAAGATCTCCTTGTGCTTCCACAAAGGGAGGAGGAGAAGCATCCCCTGAGAAACCACTTGAAGCTGATTGCAGCAATTGTCTCAGGGAAGCTATAGAGATGAAAGGTCTGCCACCGGAAGCAACAAACTTACTCCTATCCTCCTGGTCAACCAGCACTTCCACAAGCTATAATAATTATTTGCGTAGATGGAAGGAGTTCTGTGAAGCAAGAAACATTTCACCTTACAATGCCTCACACAATGATGGGATAAGTTTTCTAACTCACCTGTTCAACCAGGGCTCGAAATATGGCTATATAGCGGCAGCAAGATCAGCCTTGTCTGCAGTACTTCCAAAGATGAATGGAATATCCTTTGGATCAAACGAGGCAGTCAGCAGAGTTATAAAAGGAGTCTTTAAACTAAGACCATCCCTTCCAAAACACACAGCAGTTTATGATCCTGACATTGTACTGAATTATATCTCAGGGCTGCCAGAGGACAAAGAGCTCGACATGGAATTTCTGACAAAAAAGTTGGTGACTTTACTTTGCCTACTAAGTGGACAGCGTGCTCAGACCATTGGGGCACTCCAGATTGACTTCTGTCACAAATCAAAGGATTCTATTACCTTCTATATACCAACAGTGCTTAAAACAACAAAACCAGGGAAGCATCAGGAACCATTGGTTTTTCGCACCTTCCCAGATAACACTAAACTTTGCGTTGTGGATTGCCTCGAGGAGTACCTCAGAAGAACAGAAAACATCAGAGAGAATTTGGAGGGAAACCCTCAGAATCTAATTCTCTCCTATGCTTATCCGCACAAGCCTGTAGTATCATCAACGATTGCCAGATATGTCAAGTTGTTTTTAGGCATTGCTGGTATTGACATAGTGGTCTTCAGTGCTCACTCAACGAGGAAGGCATCCACCAGTAAAGCGGAGCAGATGGGGTTATCGTTGAAAGATATTGCCAAAGCAGCAGGATGGAGGAACAGTTAGGAAAACTTGTACATAATTTGTCATGATAGGATACAAATATATATACACCTAGATGGAATCCTTATGACCTTACTATAAACGTTGATGTTTGACACCAATCTATCTGGGACATTGAGATCAAAGTTGATGCTTTGAAGTCTCATTTGAATACTTACGATCAGAGGCTAAATTATTATTGACAAAATTAAACAAGTGGAATGAAGTTTAATTGAAATAATAATTTAGCCTTGATCTAAGTATTCAAGTGCCCACCAACCCCATCCCCTAAGAATTTCACCTTGCTCACTGACATATCAACTTGCTCTCAAGTCTTTGAAGTAGGAATTTTGCCGGAAGCCGAATCTCACTTGAATACTTAGATCAGGGCTAAATTATTATTTCAATTAAACTTCATTCCACTTGTTTAATTTTGTCAAAAACTAAAGCTTGTTTTCCACCAGTGAGATATCTCTTATCGCGTAATTATTTTACGAGATGGCTCAGTGAGATAGTATTTTGAAACTGATTATCCAATTTTTACAAGATTGATTCTTTTCATACTGGATAACAAAAAGCTTATAAAAAAGGCTTTCAAATCAAAAATATTCACCTTCTTCATATCCAAGTTCTGCTTCAACAGCCTTCCAAGCGTTTTTGCCACGCGATCTTTTCCTCGCTATGTTTGATCTCCTTTGTCGTAAAGACAACTGAAGTTTTTCGCTATTTCACTCAGGCTTTCGTCTTCCTTGAGGTCGGACTTACCCTTATTGGGGGAAAAAAGTCGGAGAAAAGTGACCAATTTTTTCCCCAAAAAATTTTCTGCACCCGACCCCGATTTTTTTCCCCTCTGACCAAAACTTTTCTACGGTTTTTAAAGCAGTGACACTTTGTTAAAATTTTAGGTCGAAAGTTTTGAAGAAATACCACTGAGAATTATCTTGATTATTTTCTTCTTATATTGAAAATATTGAGTCAGGAAAAAGTGACTAATTTCAAAAATTCGAAAAGTGACTAAAATTTCCTTATAGGTGACAAAAATTTTCCCAACGATTTTTTCCCCGATGATAAGGTACTTTAAACTCGAGAATTGCCATTTAGTTATTTCAATTTACCGTGGACGACCCATAATTCATAATTATGCTTGTATGCGAGTGTTTGAAGTGCGAACAAGAGCCATATGGCACAAAACGGTAGCAGCATTTCAACTCGCAATGTACAAAACGAAATAGATTCTAAATTAATTAGTCTGAAAGCTCCATGAAGCTTTGTCGACCTTTGTTTATCTCTTAGGCTTAAATTAAGGCAATTTTCATTTGAAAAAGTGTAAACAGGGCTTAAGTAAAACCACCAGAAAACTATTTGATACAAACAAAAGAAATATGCACAATACGCGAAACTACGTTTTTTTTATATCAGATTTTTTTTTTATAAAAAGAAAGCTGTAAAACCGAAAAGAGAAAAAAAACAAACGTCTTCTAAAAATATAAGAAACAAAGTAAAACCGTTTCAAACTTTAATCCAAGACATTTTTGTAGACAAGCAAACAAATACACACGCACAAAATATAAAAAAAATGTAAAATGCTTTTAAAAAGTTTAAGTTCGATGAATTTCGATAAGTCTTTGTAACTGCAAGAAGAAGAGAGCTTCGAACTTCGAAGCACAAGACGTTACCAAAAACAAAATAAAGATTAGTTATAAAGATTATAACAATAGACTTCCATATATAGCGCGAAATTTTAAATTTTTAAAATTCAACTTTGTATACGGCCACCAGTAATTACAACACGGATGGTACAAAGGAAATTTCATCGATGTTATTCTGTCTCTTTTCGTATTTCTATGGTCCAAGGGTGTTTTAATACGGTATTCGCTTCGCTGCTACCGTAACAAGAAGCCACTTGGCTTGAAGACTTCAGGACGTGTAACACAACGACACAAGTCTCAAAAATACAACATTGCCGAATTGCTGAGTTTTTATGAATATTGGTGAACTTTCGTAATTTGGTCAAAATTTGGCTCAAATTGTTCAATTTTAGTCAAATCTGACAAAATGGCTGTCAAATTCGAAATCAGCACCTTTCAATTGTGCTTTGTGCACTAAAGTCAGTAAGCTGTCAGGTGGTTGACACAAAAATATAGCCTCAAAAGTAAAGAAACTACAAACTACAAATCACAAGCAAATAGATAACCAGGCTGTGGCCACAGCTAGTATTCCGTATGGTCAACAGAGAATTTTGGAACAAATATTTAAAAAACTTTGAAAGAAAATTTGTATTTATTTATTTATTTATTTGGTATTGTTTTACGTGGCTAGCCTCACTCAGTTGCTATTGCATCTGCTTTCCAGGAGGGGCCACGGCTTAGGTTGGAGGCTCCGAAGTATTTGACACTCTCATGAGTGACACAAACCCAATCAAGGGCCTGTACTCTTCTGGATGACCTCCTGCAACACCCGATGTATCATCTACCCAATTTCCCTCACATGGCATGGGTCGACCCGGCGCTATGGTACATTCACTCGCGCATGGTGAATCACCGCCAAGGGGAATTGAACCCCGACCTCTCACATGAATTACGAGAGTGATAACCACTATACTACGGCGCCATATTCATTTTTTCATAATTTGGTGAAAAGAAAGAAAACTTTGGGAGAGAAGGAAGCATTTAGGAGAGAAGGAAGCATTTCTATAAAAAAGTGCACTCTATTTCAATAATAATGCTTTTCAACAGTGGCCGTGGTTTTTACCACTGGGTTAAGTCGTGTAACATCCTCCTCCTATGATGGCTACATGTGGGAAAAGAAGAACGATAAAGTCTCTAAAATAAAGTCTCTTTAGGACGAATATAAATCAACAGTTATGTTGTAGTTACAACTTGTTTTCTTTTTTAGTGAAAATAATGAAGCCGACACTCTGAAATCTGATTTGAGATGTTAAGATGTTTCGTCACAACATTCTATCGTGAACCGTGAAACCATAATGGCAGCCAAAGTCGCGAGATTTAATTTCCAAATGATTTGTGACGTAAATTCAGAATAGCATACATCGGGACTGTGTTCCGCAATATAAAGGTTTCAGTGCATCGAAAAATCATACAAAGAATCATTGTGAAGAAGGAACGAAAACTTTCCTTGCTAATAGTTTGTTAGTATGAATAAATAGTGTTACATTTATGCCCTACATAAAAAATATTTAATATTGTGGTATTTATGAACTGAACGTCTTGAATGTTCTCGATCATTCAAGCAAACGAGTTGATGGTGTCCTTTAAGATTTTCAAACAAATTTTCATATCGTGCTCTGTCATGGTAAGCGGAGGAGAAAAGCGAATTTTATCGCCGTGGGTAGGTTTCGAAATCAAGCCATTATCTTTAAGACGCAGACACACATCATATGCATCATAATCTAAGGACGGAAAAGCAGCGCAAAATAAATAAAGCTGGAGAAGAGAAGCCAGTTAGCAACATATCCACTGCTACTTCATACCTGCAGTTGGTGTGATGACCACCGCATTAAGCAGTCCTTTCCCTCGAACAATAGGAGCTACTTTGGGATTGAGGTTAGCTTTCAGGTCCTCTCGAAATACCCTGCCAAGTGCTTCAGCATTTTCAGCTAGGTTCTCCTCCAGAATCACCTTGAAAAAGATTTGCGAACAACTTATTGAATCGAATGAGAAACTGTTCTACAAATACTTTTAATTGAGTGCATACCTCTAAAGAAGCCATAGCGACTTTACAAGAGAGCGGATTCCCTCCAAACGTGGAACCATGCTGAAAAAACAACAACAAGCCTTTCATGGAAAATGTTCAAGAACAAATGTTCAAATGTTGAAGAACACACGAGGAAGAAGATCTTAAAATACCTGTCCTGGACGAATGTTCAACATGACTTCATCATCAGCTAATACAGCGGATATCTATGTAAAGACATAATAACTCATCACACTTGGAACTATAAAACAATCCCGTTAAGTCGGACCCTCAAGGATCCGAAAAAATCCGACTTAACGGGAGTCTGACTTATCAGAACTCCATCTTAAGTCCGACTCTGCTTATCCAGTCTGAAGAGGGACAAAGCTTAAACAAAAGTCCAACTAAACGGTTCTCCGTCTTAACGGGGTTGTACTGTATGTAAACATATAAAGAAAACATATTAACGCGAACGTACCGGCATCATGCCACCGGATAGTGCTTTCCCTAATACTAGAATGTCTGGACGTGCATCTTTCTCATGATGGACGCATAGCAATCTATAACAACATAATCGTATTGACAAAATATTTCATTTTCTCAATACGTCATTAAGATAAAATGAAACATACTTTCCAGTTCGACCAAGTCCAGTCTGAATTTCATCAGCGATCCACAGCACCTAATCCACCAGAGAAAAAAAATTCGTCGTGTATAGGAACATTCAATTGAACAACTACAGGATAGAGAAACAGATCTTACATTGTACTTATCGCACAATTTTCTGACACCTGTCAAGTAGCCATCATCAGGTACGATAACACCAGCTTCACCTTGGATGGGCTCCACCATAAAAGCACAGACTGTTGGATCTTTCAACTCCTCCTACAGAACAAAAAGTCTTACAAAAATGTTGTGGTTAAGTGTTTCTGTGGTATGAGTAAAGTACTCACCTCCAAAGCATTTAGATCGTTATAAGGAACTACTTTTATTCCTGGTAAGAATGGCCCGTAGTCATCATAACAATCCGGATCAGAAGAACTAGAACAAGCAGCAATTGTGCGTCCCCAGAAATTATTTTCAGCAAAGACAATCTTCGCTTGGTTGGTAGGTACACCTTTCACTTTATACGCCCATTTCCTGGCTAACTTGCATGCAGTCTCTCCTGCCTCTGCACCGCTATTCATCGGTAAGACTCGATCATACTTAAATAAATCGGTGATATATTCCGCATATTCTCCAAGAACATCGCTGTAAAACGCCCTCGATGTCAATGTCAAAATGTCTGCTTGAGTTTTCAAAGCACCAACAATCTTCGGATGACAATGCCCTTGATTGACTGCAGAGTAGCCAGATAAAAAGTCATAGTATTTCTTCCCGTCAACATCCCAAACAAATACATCTTTCCCATCACAGAGTGCAACAGGAATAGGAGCGTAATTTTGGGCGTTATACTTATCTTCTCGATAAAACACAGCTGCCGATTTCCGCGATACTGCATGATGACCTTTCATTTTTAAGGTGGAGTTCACAGCACTGCTGCTAAACACTCGAATTTTTTGCGTGACATTTTTTAAAAATGAAGTAGCTTGCATATACATACTTTTCTTATGTTGGTTTAATCTCTAGAAATCACGAGAAAAGTAGATTTTAACCCATTGCAGATGCTGTTGAAGAAAGTAAGCAATCAAATTTAAACATCCCAACGAATTGAACAAACATGGAGGTTCACATCAGTTGTATGAGTGCGATTATTAGATATATATAAACTTTATCATCCACATTCACTGGTTTGGAAGTATATCTTATACATATAGTGGTCATGTTTTTATGAGAGTTGCGTGTAGACGCACTTAAATTAAATAACAATGAATAATTACCATGGATTGGCTGTAAATAGTCATGTGATCAATATTTATGATAAAAATAGCCTCTTGTGAAATTGATCGAAAATATGAATACCCACTTATTTTTTTAAGACTTGTAAACCAGTGAATTGGATGAATATTTGGTAATAGCATAAAATGGTGTCAGATGAACAAAGACAGTGAATAATAAAGGATAATTCTCACAAAATTTTGCTCGTAGTAGAAGAACCAAAGAAACAGTGGTAGAAGTAAAAAACACGAAAGCTAAACGAGAAATACGGAATTCAGTAGGAATGGCTGAAAGCATCAATCTTCTTAAAAATCTTCTCCACAAATAAACAACTTTTTACAACATTTCAAATAAATTAAAATCAAGCCATTAGAAAAAAAAAACGTCGATCACGTGCAATTAATAAACAACCTAAACACTCCACAGACAAGCTGAACGTTATGGCAAATATACTGACGAGAGAAATTCTTTTACCCTTCCACCATCATGTCCGAATTTCTTGGACGGTTTGTCCAAATTATTTCTATCCAAAAATTCCATTTGTATTATTCAAGTCGGATAATTTTACGTCATTACTGAAAAGATTGAAAACGAGGTTATCGTAAAGTAAGTTATACCTAGTGTCAAGATCGTGAAAGTGTCCTAAAATTTCACGTCAGCTTTTTTTTAATTTGCAGTTAATACAAGCGCTACAGCTGCATGCAAAATAACTGCAGTTTTCAAGCCACAAGTTCACGACACGACAACTCTCATTAATTTGGTTAAGATTACGTTCACAATAGATGCGTATAATGATGTCAATATAATTTGATATTTGATAGACCCTCCTTCGTAGAATGTCATATATGACACCGATCAGAAGAATGGCAAGTATGGAGGAGGGACTAAAACATTTAATGAGAATTACATCACTGAGTTTCATAACCCATCACGACAAATCATCGTTCAGCAAGACTATTACTCTGTCGCTCTTGCCAAAGAATCAGTCAGGTTTGAAGGTTGGTTGAATGTCACGAAGTGTAAAAAGGGTTTTAAGTAAACGTCATGTTAGGCTTTGATGTTCTTTCGGATCCATTCCATCCCATTCTAAGCAATGAAAGAAAGAAAACCTTACAAACCATAGAAAGGATCGAAATCCCAGGTTGGCGTTTGAATATTTCAAAAAGATTTTCTTACAGACAACCCTTCACCATTCAAAGCAGAACATTGCTGGATTTGCCAAGGTCGATCTTTGATGGAATTCAAATTCAGTCCATCCATTAACTAAAAATTAGGGAAAAAAACCTTTCAAAATGAAGCCACATAAAAGGCTACGGTTACAAATAAAACAAGTAGTCAGTGATAACGCATAGAGAAGGCAAGCTTCTTTTGTGTTCAAATCTGTACTGAACATTCTACAATTTGATGGCGTACACGAGTCATAAATTTCCTGTTTTCATGTATGAATCTCACCAAACGAGGAGCCGATTTGATTTACGATACGATGTGTCCACTCGTGAACTTGCGTCATATATTACATAAACGCTAAAATCTTAGTGAACTGCAGACATACACAACCCGACGTTGAAATGAAACTATGTCAGATCATACCTCCGTAGATCGTGCAGCATTCAGTAGATCCTGCTTGTTAGCAAACAGCAGTAGTGGAGTGCCAGCTAGTTTTTCTTCTTCTAAAAGTTCAGCTAGTTGCTAAAAAAAAAAAACAATTAACATTTAACGATGGCCATATCATCAAACGAACTGCAGATGGGGTTAGTCATAACACTATCATAGTAAATCATCTGAGAAGTGAGAAAGAAGAGTGAACCATTCTTAGATAACTATGCAAGTTTTGTCTTTTATGGAGAGTTGAGCTAACACCATTCTATCTTCTTCTTTCACTTCGAATCAGGGAGTAACCGACACTGACTGAACTTGTGCTTGAACATTTGATTTTCGCATCAAATAATAAATTCATCTAACAGAATCATTAATCTCATTAGAAATTACAAAACATTCCAGAGATTGTGATGGACTGATTAGAAAATCATTCTGATAATTAAAAAACAATTTTGTGGAATGATGAAAATTGAAACACTTTTCCCATGGTTATTGACCAATGATTGACCAATGGTTGGAAAAGATGTGTAAATTAAAATGATCGAGTAGCAGGCTAGTGTTATTAAGACATTGTGAAAGTTATATAGTCTAGTCAATAGAAATCATATAGCAAAGAAATCTTGGAAACTGGTAAAGCAACATACAATTCCTGATTCTTCGAATCTTGTTCTATCTGCACTGTCAATTACATAAATCTAAAAAAAGACATACAAGAAGACAAAGTCAGAACAGGAAAGGTCAAAGAAAGAATTTCCATCCCATTTCTCATGTAATGACGATTGGAATTTTTAGGGAAAACTAAAGTGAGTTTTCATTCTGAATAATTAACATAAATTATCACCTTTCTAGTTAACCATGACCTACCATTTCAGACATTCAATATAGCACAAATCACTTACAAGTACATCGGTATTTTCGAAGTAATTTCGCCAATACGGACGAATTGCTTTTTGTCCTAAACGAACAACAATGAATCTCTTGAATTTTGTCAACTCTTTTACCATACACGTTTAACTACATTTTGATGATGCATATAAAAATTAAAACGGATTGTCAGTAAAGATTAGAACGTATTTCAGAACAATTCAAGAAATGTTCTTAAATACTTAAAGACAGGTTTAAATCAACTTAAAGTAGGTATGTGTATATTTCATGCTAACTGCATTCATCAAATGTACATGAAAGAATAAAAAAACAGTTTTTCTGATGAATGCAGTAAGCATGAAACTTTAAGTTATGTACTAATATTTATGTTGAGAATATAAGCTTTCATGAGTAATTTGCTCTATATCTTCCGTTATATTGAGCACTCTATAACAGATGTTCACCAACTGTTGTATATATATATTAATATATTTGTATGAAACTGGCATTTACAGTACTTTACAAAGTACAGTATTTAGGTGGCAGGAGAAATGAGCACCAAGTTGCCTAGTTCCTGTCATGATCTGCCATAACTTATGTAAAAAGGTATTTTAGGTGGCAGGAGAAATGAGCACCAAGTTTTACTTTTTTAAAACACTATTCAATAATAATAATTAATAATAATAAATGATAAAATCTTTAAAATACTATTCATCAAAACTTATTAAAAAAAATTAAATTACATTAAATTTTATTTCTAAAAAACTTCAACTTGATAAACGCCATGTCACCCAATAATATGTATGACACTCTTTTTCACAATTCACATTCACAACTGGCTTTCTGTCAGTTATATAGTAAACCCATTCATGGGAAACATGCATGGTGAGTTTTAATCCATTACTCCAATTGAGTATTCAATTTTTTGAGATTCATTTTAATGCTCTTAACTTGATAGAAAACAAGTAATAAATCACCAAATTAAACTAACAACCTCATAACATATCATGGTCTGAATACTTTCTAATGGCTTTAATTAGTAGTATTGCACAATTATAAACGGGTTTGAATCCCTCTCCGGACGAGCAAAACTTCTACTGGCCACATCCCTGGCCACACTGCTATTAAGCTATTCCCCTCGTGAAGTCCTCCGATGTTTGGGGTCAATAGGACTGGGTGAGGGTCTAGTAAGAAATTGACTGGTCGAGAAAGTAGCCCCTCCCCTGGAAGCACCTATTGGAATGTAAGAATAGAAAGTCAGGCTTGGGTAGGGGTGAGCTTGAACAATGAAATAAAAAAGTATAAACAATATTGCAACACAGGAATTTCAAATCCTAAACAGTATGTGTGTACAATATTTCTGCAATCAACCATTACCAAAATATCATTGAACCAAAGGTTTCGATGATGTCATGCAGTCTTCCAGTTGCAGATAAATTTGTCTGCTGGTCTTTAACGAACTATGAGAAGATACCTCATTGTTGTATTCACCATGATTCATTGAATTTTTAGAGTTTGTGAAAATGTATTTCAAAAACACAGTATTTCAAAAATGCTTAGTAATATTTATATTTTATAAAAACTTTAACTTCACTTTCAAAAAGACATAATAGGTTTTATTCAGTTAGATGCCTAACAACTTCGCTAAGTGAGTGTGATATTCATACTATTTTGACATCACAAGTTAAGAGATCAGGACCATGATGCATTCAGCTAATGAAGAAGCAATTATAAACGTGGAATGAAAGACAGAAAAATAGATGAAAAATCTTCTGATATTCAAACAAGAGTGTAGAAATAAGGTATTGATTTCGGTGATATTTATATGGAATCTCTGTTGTCTAAGAAGCATTTTGAGAAGTGCAGGAACAGACGTTTTATCTGTCTTAAATCATTTAGCAGACAATAAGCTTTTCAGTTCTCTATTAAGTTTCCACACTCAAAACTTTACCTCCAATATCCCAAACATTCAATAATATACCAGAAGACTGAACTGACTTGATATTGAAACCCTGCAAAGAGAATAAAAGATATTGTTCAGATCTTCAAAGCACAGAACCAAATGGAGCTAATATTTCAGAGGACGTTTACCTGTGTTGGTGTGATGTGACTGATATCTTCTGATGCAAGACATTTCAAAATAGTTGTTTTTCCAGCATTATCTAATCCCAATAATAAAATGCGTAGCTCCTTCTTACTTTTCTGCTTCATTTTTCGAATTAAATCAAGTAAACCCTGAAACAAGAATTACGAAAACTTTTCTAAATCTAGATTGTTAATTCCATTGTGAGAATAAGCTATTCTCACCACCATTTTAACAAATCATTTTGTTTAGCACCAGCCAGTTCTGATCTCCTTTGATACAATATTAATACGAATACTTAAATAATTAACAAGTAACTAGGCGCCAAGGCGGCGTTGCTTGCCGCCTATGTTCAACCTGCATTGTGTCACCTCCTAAAGAGTTCACAAAAAATGGAACAAAGGAATTGACAATGGAAAGTGTTACCATCTTGTAGAGCTCAAAATTCTGAGCAAGAAAATGTATAGGATCATCTATGACGCACCGTTTCGAATAATTTCCCTCACAACTCAATCTAGCTCTATCGGCTAAATTTTAATTTTCGTGAACTGTAGGGGGTGAAACAACGCAGGCTGAACATGGGCGGCGAACGTCACCCTAAAAAATTAGACCCAAATTTTTCTTCACCCCATCGCCTGTATTGCGGACCCCAAAAAAACGTCAGTTATCCCTATTGGTTACAGAGATAATTTTCCCTAAACGTCACGTTCGATTGGGGATGCAATGTATTGGTTTCGTACTGACGTCGCGCACAAGAAAAGATATAATTTCCCTCATAACACAATCTACCATTTTGCGTGACAGACAGACAGACAGACAGAGAATCAGCTATTAATATATAGATGTGTAATTAATTGCACATGAACATTCAAACCAAATGCTACAAGCTTGAACAGTTCTATTGGTAAATGTCCCATAAAAATTTCCTTGTCTGACATAAAAAGGATTCATTTTGTTCAATTGGTGCTTCTTTATTGAAACAGGGAAACACGATTTTTTAGTCTGATGTCAGCGAAAGCTATTAAAATGTTCGTGTCATAGAAGAGACAGTGACAGTGATATTGTAGGCATATTTCCAAGCACTTTTCTAATATGGTATAACGGTAGTAGAATCCTTAATTGAGCTTCAAAACTCTATCTTATCAATTAGAAACTCAAAAGATTTATAAAACATTTTAAATCTCAATTTTGTACTCCTGTATTCTGCAAAAACATGGGAAAAGTCCATTTCATCCATCGTCTTTGGATCGTTCGTACAACATTTGGCCTAACAAGATTCTCAGCCACTCTAGAGTGCCGCTGGGTCTTCTGGCTATGATTTTTAAATCAACAGTTTTAAGTGGTGATAAAAAAACTCAAGAAGAAAAAGAAAATTATGTAACGTAAATGAATGAAACATAAACACGCACACCTGTGTTTAGTTGACCTGTTTTATATATAATTCAAAAAGCTATTGTTCAAAAAGTTATTGTTTAGTTTGAAGATCCTTCTCACAGGAGTTCTGCTGAATAAGAGAAAAGTAATCATACCCAACTATACACGTTGATATTGTGAAAAAAGAAACAGAGTTAGAGTGACTTTAAAGCTGTTTTAAATCGTGGAAAACGCTCGAATCGCATAGCTTCCAAAGACATTGCCCCTGCAAACTGCTTTTAAACTCAATCTTAAAAAAAACGGTAGTAGCTAAAAGTGCTTGGAAGTATGCCTGTATTGATATTCTTTGACATTTTTTTGTATAATGTGAACATATCTTTTTAACGTTTTCACACAATCTTTAACAACATTTTTTTAGGAAAAGAAAACATTGTTGAAAGCTGAACTTACCATTTTACAGAAAATTTATGCTTGAAGCAGGTATTGTTGAATATGCAAGAGAGAAATGAAATATGTGCCACTCTAAATTTCCATTAGTATGTCATAACAGTATTGTTACCAACGATAAAGGTAAACAAAACCATAAATCATTGAAGAAAAGAACCGGTTTTGAATTCTCCCGTATCGGAAATTAACTTGCAGCGCATGCGCAAATTTTATTGTTAGAACTGGTGTTGTGCGCGTCTCGGGGGCGCGCTCTCCTATCCTTCCAATCGCGATCGATGATCGAAGCGCCGGGGCGGAGTTCTATTTTCTAGGGAGCGCTTATTCAGAAGCGGCGCTTACTGAATTTTTGTTATACTTTATCTTTTGCTTTTTGCAAAATAAACAATAATGTACCTACGAGGGTTTGTGTATTGTAGTAGAAAGAAACAAGATATATAATTGATATCCACAACAGATCTGCGATATGATGGGAGAGTGTGTCAAGTTTACTTGTAAGTTTATCACCAATAGCATTACAGATACGTTTCTGAATAAGATCTAAAAGATTAAGAGAGACTGAGGATGCACCACCCCAAATATGGCAGCAATACTCAATACAAGGCCGAATAGTAGATTTATAGAGGTAAAGAATAGAATCAGGGCTCTGAGGGGTGGGTATATGCTCTCGCCGCACGAAGAAGGGAGCCCACCTTCATTGAGGCTGACTGAGCAATTGCCTCAATATAGGAACACCAGGGAAAGTCCTGTGAAAAAGTGGTTTCGAGAAGACGAAAGGAGTTGTTTTCTTCCAACTGGGTGCCATTCTTGGAAACTGACGGTAAAAAGGGATCTTTAGTATGATTTACAGAAAGAAGTTTGGTTTTTGTGGAATTGAATGTGACCAGCCATTCCTCTCCCCACTCAACTACAGATTGCAGATCAAGCTCAATTTCGTCTGCCATTTCTATCTGGCTGAACAAATCTGATTATGGAATACAGGAATAGATGGTTGAATCATCAGCATGTATGGCAAGCTTGGAAATAATGTCATCAGGAAGATCATTGATGAAAAGCGTTGGCCCAAGGACAGAACTTTGGGGAACTCCTGCATTGATGGAATGTGTCAATGGTGATTGCCCATCTAAAACAACCTTAAGCCTACGATTACCACGATTACCACGATTATCTACGATTATCTACGATAACTCCATCATATGCAGTAAGCTTTTTAAAAAGACCAGTATGCCAGACTTTATCAAATGCTTTGTATATGTCAAGAGCAACAGCTCTTGCCTCCCCAGATTTATCTAATGCAGTATAGATTCTATCAGTAATCACTGTAAGGAGGTCCGCAGTTGAGCGTTGGGAGCGAAAGCCATATTGAGAATCTGAGAAGAGGTTATTAGATTCAAGGTGATTAACAAGAGCATTATTGATAAAGGCCTCAAAAATTTTACTCATAACTGGTAGGAGACTAATTGGTCTGTAATTTCGTGGATTAGATGGATCACCATAACTTTTAAAGACTGGAATTACAGAGGCAAACTTCCAAGATGAAGGAAAGCAAGATTCAGCTATGCACTTGTTATATAGACGAGAAAGTACAGGAGATAATTCAGGTGCACACTTTTGAAATAGGATGACAGGAATTCCATCAGGGCCAGTAGCCTTAGAAGCATCAAGATTTGAAATGATGGAAGATATTTTAGCTGGTGTGATACAGCTATCCAGTACTTTATTAGTCCTCAAGGGAAATTCAGGAACAGCATGACCTGAGTCATCAAGAGTAGAGTTATTACTGAAAATATTAGAGAAGAGTTCAGCTTTATCCTTAGATGATGATAAAACCTCTGGACCATTGAAAATGGGAGGAATGGATGACCTTTTATTGCTGGTGACACTTTTAATGATGCCCCAAAAATCTGGAGAGCCAATTTTTTGTGAAGAAATTCGATTATGAGTTTCTTGTTGATATATGTAGACTTTGCATTATTAATGACAGCTTTGCAGTGATTTCGTGCTTGGTTGAAAAGAACCTTATTATGAGAAGACTTCTCACGTTGATATTGATGAAAGTAAAGATTTCTGTGAGCAATTGCTGCAGCACAAGCAGGTGAGAACCAGGGAGAGGAGTGAGGTTTAACACGAAATTTTCTACTGGGGATAAATGCTTCAATACCAGATGTAACCCAAAATGTGACTTCCTCTGCACATTTTTCAGATGGATTTGAAAACACATAGGACCAGGGCACATCGCGAAGAAAGTTACGAAAATGATCCCATTCACTACGTTCATAACTGAAGAGAGTGCGATGAAAAGGAGATTCAGAAGCAGCTTTGCAATTAAGAGATGTTAAGACAGAAACTACGCCGTGGTCAGAGATGCCAAGAGGAGCACTAGATGCTTTACAGATATCAGGATTTGATGTTAAAAAGAGATCAAGTAGAGATGGAGATTGATCATCATGGTCAAGAAAGCGAGTAGGGAAGTCAATGATTTGGTGAAGAGATTGAGATAGGGCAAAATTAAAGCACATGTATGACAAATCGGGATCCTCCAGATCACTTACACGAGTAATAGGTAAATTGTCTTGAAGGTATACACCAAGGCCATGCATGTGGGTTTTAGAGTCCTTACGACGCAGAGGAAGATAACCTTGAAAAATAAAATCATTTTCCGTGTCAATATTTGAATTGAGATTAGTCTCACAAATTGCAAGGATGTCAGGAGAGTTGTTAGAAATGAAAGAATGAATGTGAGAGAAATTTGTACGAAAACCACGGACATTTGTGAAAGATAAGTTCAGTGGTTAATCGAATTGGGTTTTGAAGCTGTTTTTGGTTTTTTATCAAACATTGCATAAGCAAAGTTTAGATAGAGAAAGTAAATAAAAGAAACAAACATAACATGTACTTGCAAAAAGTCTGATTGTGTTAATACTGTTGGTTCATCAATAAACCTTCTGCCGTAACAGAAGGCTCAGGGTGTGGCCTCGACAAAGCACACCAGACACATTTGCTGGGAAACCCTCCATGCGCAACATGGCACAACAAATGTCCTGATATTTCGCAGCTGCTGATGGAACAGCCTCTTTTAAGCACTACTAAAAAAGTTCGGGTTCCTAACTATCAGCCGGCCTCAGACCAGTAACTGAGTTTTTGAGTCATCTTACCAAGAGATGACTTACCAGAGTTTTGACACAACAGCCACAATTAACGAGCAGACAAAGAGAACATACAACAACTAGACAAACAGAAAAAGGAAAAAGAAAACCGGCGTTCAGTGTCCTAGCTTAGAAACAAAGTAAACTTGAGTTTACCTCTAACTAAGCCACTGACAAAGATGGAGTTAGAGGCTGGCCAGTAGGAAGATCCTACCTACTCTATAAGTAGAACTATCTAGAGCATGGTCCTTTTACCAAAGTCCATCATTAAAACATCTGCTAAACGGATAAAGATTAACAGCCATAGCAAGGGTATATTCTTGTATGCCTGGTATAATGACATTGCTATCCATGTGACATTTGTATGAATCCCACGCTAAAATTCTTTTACCAAAGAAGGTAAGTGCCCAAAATTTCCTTTCCATATTCCATTGTCAAATCATTATTCATCCAGCCAACCATTAGACAATTATGTTTGAAGCGCTGGAAGCTGCAGAAAGTATGATGAAAATGCCATCAGTGTTTACTTGTGGCGGGGGATACATAGGGAGTTGTTGGACACCTATCAATCGAATTATCAAAGCTAATTTCAATACAGATAAGTGGAGGCCACTTCAATAGAATTAATCTAAACGAAGGAAAGGTCCACCACATCAAAAAGTTACAAACATCAAAATTTAACAAACAAGTAAACAAATAAAAAAACAAAAAAATGAAAAATAAAAATGTTACAAAACACATTGTGTGACAAGGGATTGTTCACAAATGACGCCAACCATTTTTAACCAAAGGATATTTAAGTCACATTGATTCATCAAAGGAGTCTGGGCGCTATGCACCTCATTTTCTACCTTGACTGAACACGGTTTATATTCTGATGACGTCATAAAACATTATTCAGTGAATAAATATAATTGTGGGCTAAAATGCATTTACCTGATTCGAGTAGGTGGTGGAGTCCATCTTTGCATAAGTTTTATCTTGTGGTATTTTCGTTATTGATAAAATTATATCCACATTCCTCGCACATTTTACGAATAGACACATTAACTTCACATTATTCCCGATTTCGATATAAGACATCGAAGATAAGGAGCTAGTAGGCGACGAGCAGCAAGATGATGGGGTCATGTTATAGATGAGAAATGAAATATACATCATTTAAGTTTTTTTTTATTCTTATACCCTAAGAATGATCCGCTCTGTCAAGTTGCTCTCGTGGATAAAACGAAGCAATGTTTTCGGTCTGAGGAAAATCTTTGCGAAATTTAAATATTTCGCAACTTTAATTTAGCGAAAATATGCTCATTCGCTAAAATCGCTAAAATAAGGCCACACAAAAAACTTTAATTTTTAAGCTTACACTTGTGTTCGCCTGGTCATTCACCATCTTGAACAGTTTACAACTTTGGAAAGCCACATGACCACAGCTGAAACAAAGTTTTCATTCTTATTTTTCATGAAACGGTTTACGAGGCGAGAGAGTTGGATTGGAATATGACCAACGAGAATTCTATCGTTTTTAAAACTCCAATTGAATGCTTGTCATGACTTAAGGCTTCTTCTCGGTGGTCTTTTTTGCAGTCAAGCCTTTTCTGATTTCCTTGTTGTCGATTCTGACTTCTGACCATGAAGAAGAAGACGTAGATATTGACATTTATTTCGGACATTATTTTAAATATTGAAAAATACATTTAATAGATTTAATAAGCGCCCCTGTTTGAATAAGCGCCCTCTCTAAAAAGCTGAAATTTTAAATAGCGCCCGGGCGCTAATTTTGTCATATAACACCACCTGTTCAAAAACAACCTCAATCTTAAAAGACATCTTGCCTTATGGCCGCCATATGTCCGTATATCAAAATGGGAAAGGACCTGGGTTCAAGGTCGGTTACAAAAAAATAGTAATTTTCTCTTGGAAAAAACATCAGTTTTGCAATAAACACTCAACACAATAATGGAAAAGTCAAAAGAAAAGTCAGAAAGTCGCAGAATCAAGATCTATGATGAAGAAGTGGAACATAAGAAAAATGCATGGATAGCTGTCGAAGCAAAACTAGGAATGGAAGAAAGTTATTTCAAATTATTTGCCATGTCAACTTCTTATAATAAAAAGAATAACTAACACGATTTTATTTTAAAAGCTTGTCGTCTTACGCCATCTTCAGTGAAAACATAATTTAATAATAATAAAACATAATAAAAACATAATTTAAACCGAAAAGCTTTTAAAATAAAATCGTGTTAGTTATTCTTTTTATTATAAGAAGAAGGTTATGTTTTCTCACTTGTGCCGGTTGAAATGTTAATCCCTAAAAGGTTTTCTTACTCCTCCCCCTCAATTCAATGTTCCTGGAGGAGTTGAGAAGCACCGTCTATGTCTTTGAAGTTACTGTTTTAACACAGGGACCGCAGAGTGGTCAAACGTAACCTGTTCACATCTATCTAACAGCGCGACGCAAGAGACTTAGGGTGTTTTCTCTTTTTCTGTTGTTGTGTGTGATGGATGAGAACGTGTTTGTACTCAATTATTGACTTTAGGACACCCGTGGTGGAGTAAAGTATTTAAAATACCCGTGGTTTCTCATTCTCCTCCTCCTCCTCCTACTACTACTCCTCCTCCAAGTTATGAACGTTTTCGTGCAGCGTTTACATGACATCGTTGCCAAATTCGCAAATTTGGTCAAATTAGGACTTCCAGTTGACCAATTTTCATGAAAATTTGCACAGAGCACAATTGAAAGGTGCTGATTTCAAATTTGACAATGATATTGCCAGGGTTTGACTAAAATTGGCCAATTTAGGCCAAATTTGGACCAAATTTCGAAAGTTCTTCAATTTTTGATGAAATTTTGCACGGATGATCACAATTGAAAGGTGCGGATTTCAAATTTGACAATGGTTTTGTGTCAGGTTTGACTAAAATTGGCCAATTTAGGCCAAATTTGGACCAAATTTCGTAAATTCTTCAATTTTCACAAAAATTTGCACGGATCACATTTGAAAGGTGCTGATTTCAAATTTGACAATGATATTGCCAGGTTTGACTAAAATTGGGCAATTTAGGCCAAATTTGGACCAAATTTCGTAAATTCTTCAATTTTCACAAAAATTTGCACGGATCACATTTGAAAGGTGCTGATTTCGAATTTGACAATGATATTGCCAGGTTTGACTAAAATTGGGCAATTTAGGCCAAATTTGGACCAAATTTCGTAAATTCTTCAATTTTCACAAAAATTTGCACGGATCACATTTGAAAGGTGCTGATTTCGAATTTGACAATGATATTGCCAGGTTTGACTAAAATTGGGCAATTTAGGCCAAATTTGGACCAAATTTCGAAAGTTCTTCAATTTTTGATGAAATTTTGCACGGATGATCATAATTGAAAGGTGCGGATTTCAAATTTGACAATGGTTTTGTGTCAGGTTTGACTAAAATTGGCCAATTTAGGCCAAATTTGGACCAAATTTCGTAAATTCTTCAATTTTCACAAAAATTTGCACGGATCACATTTGAAAGGTGCTGATTTCAAATTTGACAATGATATTGCCAAGTTTGACTAAAATTGGGCAATTTAGGCCAAATTTGGACCAAATTTCCGTAAATTCTTCAATTTTCACAAAAATTTGCACGGATCACATTTGAAAGGTGCTGATTTCGAATTTGACAATGATATTGCCAGGTTTGACTAAAATTGGCCAATTTAGGCCAAATTTGGACCAAATTTCGAAAGTTCTTCAATTTTCATGAAATTTTGCAAAGATCACAATTGAAAGGTGCTGATTTCAAATTTGACAATTATTTTGCCAGGTTTTACTAAAATTGGGCAATTTAGGTCAAATTTGGACCAAATTTAGAAAGTTCTTCAAATTTCAAAAAATTTTGCGCCGATCACATTTGAAAGGTGCTGATTACGAATTTGTCAGTCATTTTGTCAGATTTGACCAGAAATGGGTAATTCGGGCCAAATTTGGATCAAACTTAGAAATTTCCGCAATATTCATAAAAATTTCTACAACTCACAATTAGAAGTTGCTGATTTTGAATTTGCCAGTCATTTTATTAGATTTGAACATAATTTGACAATTCGGCAACGTTGTATTTTGAGACTAAATATGCATCGTTGTGTTACGTCCTGAAGTCTTCAAGCCAAGCGGCTTCTTGTTTTTTGGTCAAAACGAGGAGAAAAAGACGAGCTATTCAAGAAAAAGAGAAAAAGATTGTGAGATGAAATTTATGAGTTCGTGAGATTTTCACATTTCGTGAAACGCATGGACACATATCACACTTCAGTGAAAGAAATGGAAATAGGAGATAGGCATGAATTCATCATTTTTGGTTTGATTCGTGAAATCTTTGAAATCTGAACCACTTCTTTTCGAAGATGCTAGCCTCTTCTTTTCTCTCCAATAGACTGGTTGGAGATATCGGATGTAAATATAAAACATTTTCAAACTGTTTTTACGTCACACCTATTCATGGGTTTCATACAAATCACTGTAAAATTCCAACCATGAAAGCCGTGGTCTTCATCAGACGAACGAATTTTATAAAGACGTTTAAGTTTTTCATTCTATTAAATTGAAATTACATGACAATCCTGTTTCTCGTGCAACATTATCCCACGCAAGCAGCTTTTTTCGTTTATCCTTGAAGTGACTTGATGCTTTAAAGCTCATGAAGTACTGGATACTTCCGTTTACAGAAGCTCATTTTTCTCGGGTTTCATAATGGATTTATTAAAATTGGTAAGAAAGAGGCTTGTTATAGCCAATTTAAAGGGGTTAAAACGTTCCTGATACAATTTTGCTCTCAACACCATGTTTTTATTCGCCATTATACACATACTGATACACATACTGACACATACATACTGATCTGAAGTATTATTTACTTTTGTTAAAATCTCTTATGTTAAAGATTCAGGCGAGATCTAATTGAAAAGAGTCTGAACAAATGACGTTTATCTTCAAAAAGCGTTTGTTTTATGTAACAAAAATATGTTTGCTCCTTTTCCCCTTTTAGCTACCGACGTCACGAAAGCGAAAATCAAACAATAGTAGAATATATATAGTATCCAAATTAGTTAAAGATTATAATAAACTTAATCATAAGGTCGAGAAAAAAGTGTGCGAAACAATCTACACGAGAAACAGTTTAGATCAATGATTTTTTATATCTATTTTATTGGTTAAATCACTGTTTTTGTGCTTCCACTATAAAATAGAAAAATGTGTAAGGCTTAAGACCGCTGCGTTTTAAGCGTTAAAGCGATCAGTGAAAACCAGGCTTAACAAGACATATTTGATATGTTTTAAAGAAACGAATCTCTGGACTTCTAAACCATAGATCAATGCTTAGTGTTTCAACTTGAAAGAAAAAATGAGAAAAAAATGAACTTGAAATTCAAGTTTTTCTTTTTTTTTTCTCAGGTACCTTATCGGGCAAAACTTAGTCGGACAAAATTTTAGTCGGACGAAAATATTAGTAGGACAAAATTTTAGTCACCTCCAAATATTTTAGTCACTGTTGTCCGACTAATAATATTGTCCGACTAAAATTTTGGTCCTTTTCTAAAATTTCAGAACTTACTTAATTTTCGATAAAGGATTCTCAAAAAGCGTGCGGAAGTGCGCCGATTACTCTAAGTTCTAGATATGTATACGAAAACGAGGGGAAAGGCATATTTAATAAAAACAGTTTTGCCAACGTGAATAACAACATATGTCCAACAAAATCATCATACCACGACGGCACAATTTTGCCGTCGGAAAAAAAAATCCTAATTAAAGTCTGTCTCAATATAATTGGCAGTGGAAACAAATTACCTCATAACTTTTGATAGCCACTTCCGATTCCAAAAATTTTTTTTTGCATGTTTTAGATAATCAAAAGCACTATATTTAAATATATTTTTGGTTGAAAAATTCGCGAATTTTAGCGGTTAAATTTGCGATTTAAAAAATAAAGCTTTTTTTCTACTTAAGCTATAACTTTCATTTCTGCACCAGTGGTAGCCCTGACTTAGGCAAAGAAAGTTATAAAGTTTGAGGGCAAACCAATGGGTCGTTCAGAAGATATGGGACACGAAGTACCCCTCAGTAGCGATTTTATGCGAAACATCAAAACTCCAACTTTCAACAAAAAACGGGGGTTATCTTTTCTTTCATCAGCAGCTCAATTAAAAGTTGAAAAGTGTTACAGTAATGCGTTGATGTTTGTTGACCATTAAGCAAAACAAAGGGAAGCAGCTTAATTGTTTTTTATTGTTAAAACGATGTGGAATAAAAAAGTCACACAGATCTTGAAAGCGTTTTTGTTGAACACAATAAGATATCTTTTAAACACAAAGCTATGAAACCGTATGATACCATAGAAAGTAAACTTTGATTATTCCCAAAACACAAATAACAGTTTCTCAAAAGATAATTTAAAAGATCGTTGAATGTGATGTGTTTAAAAAATTGTTCCACCATCATTGCCCCCGTTTTTTGTTGAAAGTTGGAGATTTGATGTTTCGCATAAAATCGCTACTGAGGGGTACTTCGTGTCCCATATCTTCTGAACGACCCATTGGTTTGCCCTCAAACTTTATAACTTTCTTTGCCTAAGGCAGGGCTACTACTGGTGCAGAAATGAAAGTTATAGCTTAAGTAGAAAAAAAGCTTTATTTTTTAAATCGCAAATTTAACCGCTAAAATTCGCGAATTTTTCAACCAAAAATATATTCAAATATAGTGCTTTTGATTATCTAAAACATGCAAAAAACATTTTTGGAATCGGAAGTGGCTATCAAAAGTTATGAGGTAATTTGTTTCCACTGCCAATTATATTGAGACAGACTTTAGATAGGTTGTAGTATAATTTTATTTTTCAATTTCATATTTCATATGTCATATTACTGATCAGTATAAAAATCTATTTTGGTTTCTGCATTGGCTTCAGGCGTTTCTTCTATTATGTCTGTCTTCTTCATTTTTTTTTGAACTACCTCTCGCTATCACTTTCATCGGAAGTTTCTGTTATTACCAGTGCTTTTCTCTTTTCCTGTGGATCCCCTCCTGGAATAAGTGGGGCTATTAAAAACGTCTAATCTAAGGGTCAAGAATCTCTTTAGAGCGTAAAGAATAAACAATGAACAGCATAACAATGAGCGTTAATATTATTTATCAAGACACTTTACCACTTTAGAAATTGTTTATTTATGACTAAGTCATGTAAAATATTGTATTCGTTGGTGAGCAAAAAGAAAAACCATAAAGAAATTATAAATACTAGCCGCCAAGGCGGCGTCGCTCGCCGCCCATGTCCACCTGCTCTGTATCACTGTATCAATAAACGTCAAATTTCCTTATAAACGGCTCGTACAACCAGAAGCAGATTCGAAGTCACAACCTCTGGTAAAACCAATCTTTTGTCAGTGTAACAATACACTCAAAACGTATAGAGAGAAAACTTCAACTTTTTATTAACTTTTGTTTAAAAAAAGTTACGCGCTCTAACATGGGTGCTATCAAACGTAAGGGTAAAATGGATTCTCTTCTTAAAAAGATCACACGGGAGGAGAGAAGAAAAGGCACGTGCTAAATGAATCAAGTGAATAAAAAAACGTTCGATCTGATATAAAATAAAATAGATTAAAAGAAATCGATTAAAGACAACTATTATGACAAAAGCAAAAAAAAATATTTTGTTTTATGATATTTTTTTTTTACCTATAGGTTTTTAAACATTTTCATTACTCGAAAAAAAAGTTCACCCGTCTCAGACAGTCAGGCAAGGATACGTTAGGATACACTGGCAAACCGAGATGCTACCACGTTCTCCCACGGCTGCTTTTTGTCCAAAATGTTTTATCAGTTAGTTTCTTTGTATTTAGTTGATGTATTGTTTTCAAAGCCAAGTCAACGTGGAATATAAAACTAACAAAATAATAAAAACGAAACGTTATTGACTTTAGGACACCCGTGGTGGAGTAAAGTATTTAAAATACCCGTGTTTCTCCTCCTACTACTACTACTACTCCTCCAAGTTATGAACGTTTTCGTGCAGCGTTTACATGACATCGTTCCGAATTCGCAAATTTGGTCAAATTAGGACTTCCAGTTGACCAATTTTCATGAAAATTTGCACAGAGCACAATTGAAAGGTGTTGAATTCGAATTTGACAATGATATTTCCAGGTTTGACTAAAATTGGCCAATTTAGGCCAAATTTGGACCAAATTTCGAAAGTTCTTCAATTTTCATGAAATTTTGCACGGATCACAATTGAAAGATGCTGATTTCGAATTTGACAATGATTTTGTCAAATTTGAATAAAATTGGGCAATTTAGGCCAAATTTGGACCAAATTTCGAAAATTCTTCAATTTTCACAAAAATTTGCACGGATCACATTTGAAAGGTGCTGATTTAGAATTTGACAATGATTTTGTCAGGTTTGACTAAATTTGGGCAATTTAGGTCAAATTTGGACCAAATTTCGAATGTTTTTCAATTTTCATGAAAATTTGCACAGAGCACAATTGAAAGGTGTTTGAATTCAAATTTGACAATGATATTGCCAGGTTTGACTAAAACTGGCCAATTTAGGCCAAATTTGGACCAAATTTCGTAAGTTCTTCAATTTTCATGAAATTTTGCACGGATCACAATTGAAAGATGCTGATTTAGAATTTGACAATGATTTTGTCAGGTTTAACTAAAATTGGGCAATTTAGGCCAAATTTCGACCAAATTTCGAAAGTTCTTCAATTTTCATGAAATTTTGCAAAGATCACAATTGAAAGAGGTGCTGATTTAGATTTTGACAATGATTTTGTCAGGTTTAACTAAAATTGGGCAATTTAGCCCAAATTTGGACCAAATTTCGAAAATTCTTCAATTTTCACGAAAATTTGCACGGATCACATTTGAAAGGTGCTGATTTCGAATTTGACAATAATTTTGTCAGGTTTGACTTTAGGCCAAATTTGGAAAGTTCTTCAATTTTCATGACATTTTGCACGGATTACAATTGAAAGGTGCTGATTTCAAATTTGACAATGATTTTGTCAGGTTTGACTAAAATTGGCCATTTTAGGCCAAATTTGGACCAAATTTGGAAAGTTCTTCAATTTTCATGAAATTTTGCACGGATTACAATTGAAAGGTGCTGATTTCAAATTTGACAATGATTTTGTCAGGTTTGACTAAAATTGGCCATTTTAGGCCAAATTTGGACCAAATTTCGAAAGTTCTTCAATTTTCATGAAATTTTGGACTAATACAACTGAAAGGTGCTGATTTCAAGTTTGACAATGATTTCGTCAGGTTTGACTAAAATTGGGCAATTTCGGCCAAATTTGGACCAAATTTCGAAAATTCTTCAATTTTCACAAAAATTTGCACGGATCACATTTGAAAGGTGCTGATTTCGAAGTTGACAATGATATTGGCAGGTTTGACTAAAATTGGCCAATTTAGGTCAAATTTGGACCAAATTTAGAACGTTCTTCACATTTGAAAGGTGCTGATTACGAATTTGTCAGTCATTTTGTCAGATTTGACCAGAAATGGGTAATTCGTGCCAAATTTGGATCAAACTTAGAAAGTTCTACAATATCCTAAAAATTTCTACAACGCACAATTAGAAGTTGCTGATTTTGAATTTGCCAGTCATTTTATTAGATTTGAACATAATTTGGCAATTCGGCAACGTTGTGTTTTTGAGACTAAATATGCATCGTTGTGTTACGTCCTGAAGTCTTCAAGCCAAGCGGCTTCTTGTTCCTATTAGTTCATCAGCCAAAAAAAGTCACGTTCGATTGGGGTTGCAATGTATTTGCTTCGAACTCACGTCGCACACAAAAAAAGAAATAATTTCGCTCACAACTCAATCTACCATTTTGCGTGACTTACAAACGAACAAACAAACAAACAGACAGACGGAGAATCGGCTATTAATATATAGATTTAAAATTTTGTAATTAAACTGATGATAGGAAAGAGAATTCTGAAAAAAAGTGATTTGGACCAAATATTTAGTCGGACATTGTAATTAGTCGGACAAAATTTTAGTCGAACAAAATTATTAGTCGGACAAAATTTTAGTCACTTTCAAAAAATTTGGAAGGTACTTTGTTCGGTAAAAACGATGATGGTGGAGAAACAATTTCGTGCAGCTATTACACGATCGATTAGCGACCGTAGCTGAAAGTAGAAAAAACAACAAAAGGAAATTGACCCCTTCGCTAAAAATATCTTTATAGCAATTGCTTTTGTCAGAGCTATCACAATTGTATCTTTCTATGGAATATGTTACTTACATTTTTTTTGAATGTTAGCTCTCGTATGATTAATTTTTGCTTTTACGCTCTTGAGAGCCTCCCTGGGACGTGAAGGAAATATGAGAAAGGGAGAAGAAGTATTATAATATAAGCTTTTATTTTGATCGTTTTGAGCCTAATAAGGATTCTTATAAAAAGAATTTTTGCAAAAAAAGAGTGTAGGTAACCTGCTGCATAAGTCTGCATAGTTTTCATTACGTTATTTCTTATTACACTTACTTTATATAACTTAAATATAATCTTTTAAAATACTTATTGTTTATTTTATATTTTATTTTATGCAGGAAAAACATTGATAGCAGTTTGTAACTAAAGTTTTATCCTGTGAAAACATTCTCATAATAATAAATTTACTGGTTCTTTATGAAATAAAAGCACGTTATGAATTGGGGAATTGGGAAGACTATCAACATCAAAGTTAAAATTTTTTAATAAGTTACACTTAGGCACCCCAACCTGCCCAGTTTATTTGGCAAATTGAAATTCAAAATATATACTATACAATTTGCGACACAATACAAAATGTTGGTAAATTTTGGTATAAATTTATATATATATAATGGAACATTATAACTTTTAATGATCAAGATCTTTGATTACTTTTTGTATTTGCAACATTTTCTGTTTGTAATTAAGAAGATTGTAAGTACATATCAAATGTTTAAAGCATATGTAATTTCCGTACGTAATCACTGATATCTGAAAAAATCAATGTAAAATTAATCATTATTTTGTATCTCCAAAATAAAGAATGTTTCATGTCATTCGCTTGTAATTCACATGTAATTAAGTTCATTGGCGGTATAATAAAGTTTTAAAGTTTCACATAGTGTCAATTACACTTTCGCAATGCCTCGAGGTGCATATGTAATCAGCCCTCGAATTAAAAGCCGATCTATTACGCACTAAGATCGGCACATATTTGCCAAGCTACTTTGTCTATTCCACGGCATGCCGACCTGCAGTGCTTTATAAGGTCAACTTTGCCGAACTGTTCAACAGGTGTGTGCTTTACTTACAGTCGAGAGGAAGAAAAAAATACAACAGGTGTTCTATTATTCACGTATATACAAGCGAGTAAATTGAGAAAGAATTTTTTTTGAAGAAAGATTATTAGTTTGTGTAGTGCGTATGTGTGTATAGGTGAACAAGAGTTTTGAATAATTTTTTCTTGGACTACACAACATGCCTCTTACTGAAAAAGTAGTCAAAAGTTGGAACTTCCACTGTCTTGGTTATGAATGCCGAGCTAAAATCTTTTGTAGATTGGCAAAATTTTGCCACCCTACGACCTTACATGCTGAGCTATTTTTTCACAAATTTCAAGGGCTGTGTAATCACAAATGTACATAATGTTATGTTGTAAAAATCATTCAACCTTTTTTTCGAATTTCTTAAAGAATTTTTATAAACTTTTCTTCTATTGTGTTTAGAATAAATTATGTCATTATGTTGTGTTGATTATTTTGTCACACTTTTCTTTTATGTAATTTGTGTATTGCTTATGTAATTGAATATTATAAAAGTATATATATATACTTTTTACATTACTGACTCATATCATTTCAAATCATTTTTTCATGAAACTTTTCACTGGTAGCACACTTTTGGCTGGCCGTTTGATTTCAAATTTAATTTCAAAATTTCAATAACAAAACTCATTTCACTTTGTGTGTTACAAACCCCACCTGTTGTGTGCAGTCTACACTGAGTAGAATGTAATGTTGTATTGTATTATTGTATTGTATTGTTCAATCGTTCGAAATCATAGCAGGAAAAAGTTAACTGTTTACATCCATATGGATTCTTTAATAGTGAATTAATGCGACAAGTCTCCTTATCATTCTTAAATCAAATTTAGTTTAAATTTTAATTAAATTTAGTGATTCATGGGTTGAAATAACGGCCAGACAAATTCTAGGTTTAGCCGACTTTAAAATTTGTAAGATTTCCTTTCTAGCTGGCAAAATTGATATTTTTCATACGTTTTTTTATTGAAAGATTTATTTAGTTTCACACTAAAGATATCTAAGTATACTTGGTACTTCATGCTTCAAACACCCAGCTGTTATCAAAGCACATATGCACCTATATGGTATATACCTTCAGTGCTATCATTAAAAATAGGCAGCAATGAAGAAAAGCCTTATTTTAACCCCTGTGATTAGTGCTTTATATTAAATATATATAACTCTATTAGTGCCTCTCTCAAATATGCTCTACCATTACTCTGCTTTTATATTCAAATAATGTATACTATGTGTACCCTCCATATTTCACCAAAGACCAGTGGCAACTTATAGTTGATGTGAACTTTTATAATCTTTAAGATAGCAGATAAAGAAACAACATGGGGAAGTCTCTGAAAATTGTTATTTACATTTTCCACAATTCATTCATTTATGAAAATTCTTTAAAAAAACATATATATTATACTGCTTTAACATCAACCACACAAAACTGCATTGTATTGGGACCAGATTTGTTTATGTCAAGCATATGAGCATAGTGTTTAGAAATTTGATCTGTCTATAGAGTTTTTAAGCTGATTGATTGAAACATTAATTCTGAGCAGCTTGAATATTTAAATAGACATATCATGGTTTCACTTGATATTTTATACTTTAATTAAATTACTTAACAATGAAATTTTCTTCAAATAAACTTGAGCTATCAAAATTGCATTTAAGGAATTTGATTGATTCTTAATGTTCTTTTTTTCTTATTCTTATCTGTTGTTTAATCTGGAAACAAAATATCCCATCTTTCATTCAACAGTATCTGTGTTGTTCTAAGAACAGCTATTTGAACTGTAGTTTTCTCTAAAATTATGTGCACTAGGAATATTTCGTTAAATTTCTCAGTGTTTTCTTGAGGAATTTAAATATAGCATTCTTTTCCATCTATGATGATTGTTGTCGTTACATGTCATTAATCCCTTCCCCCTATGGATAAATGTATTTTTAATGCCCTTTTATTCACTGTTTTAAATGTTTTTATTTGTATATTAGTATTCTGTTTTGTTTTGACATCTTCGTAATGCACATTTCTACAGTATAACAGTCAATAAAACTTTTTTTCCTTTTACTGTTGCTATTGCTAAGTTAATACATACTACTAGACTATTTAAGTCTTTAATTATGAATTTCATGTTTAGTTTATAAGAATGATATCAGATGCTGCTGCTAATTCATTACCAATTAAGATTCCAATATTGCATCAAGATGGCGATGAAACTTACACATATAAATGCTCGGGTTTTGTCATACAAAAATTTGGTATTTCATTGAAGAGTATCCCTAATTTTCGCAATTTGTCACTGGTTTATTCAATAACCGATAATAAGTGTTTGCTACATAGCAAAAATATCCTGCACCTGTCTCACAAAGTACCAAGGTTAATCCAGACAAAACAATTTAAAAAACTGATATCGGATACAAAATCACGATTAGAATTTATTCAATCTTTATCCTTTATCAAGAATAGACTTGAAAAGGTCTGTCACCAAGCTGATGAAATAATAAATGAATACAACACTGATGGTCACCAATTGTCAACAAGCTTGAAGCTTAAATGTATATTAGAACTGTTGGATCAATGTTTTGATTTCTTCGAGAAGCTGCCATCTATTCAATATAAGGATGTTCTTTTCAAAAGACCTAATATATCAACTTGTGCTCATCACACCTGCTCAGTGATTATTGTGTTATGTAATATAATTGCAAAGAAACTGATTCATATCCGAAGTTTGGGATTTTCTGAAACTTTATCAAATATTATTTACAAATGTCATGTTTTGAAAAACGATATCTCAGCATTTGATAATTCATTGTTAGGGCTTTCTCCTGTTTTCAATGTTAAACTGAAGAGGCCCTTAAATGTTGTTAACTCATTCACAATATCAAATGTTTTTCACATGAGCAATGATGCTTCAGCCAGTCTGATGTGGTATATTGCTGAATCGGCAAAAGAAAGATCTAAAATAATTACGCGATTAATTGTCGATGCTTCATTACCATTAACTCATTCAATCAATAATGAAAGTAAAAGCAAAGTTAACGTCGATGATAAGTTTGTTTTGTTCTCAGAAAGGAATGAAAATTTGAAAAGAGTTTGCAAAGAAGTAGCAAAGAAATTAAAAAAGATGGTAGCTGCTGAGATTAATTTATTCAAAATGTTTTTACAAGAGATTTTGGGAGTCAACACGAGTCAAATCACCAGAAAACATTACAGGCATGTTACTCAATTTAGAAATCCACATCAATTTTTTAAAAGCATTCATTGGGAAACTAGTATGGGTCCAGTTCAAAAAGAGTATATGTTTGATTTCTACATAAAGACATTGTGGTATCACGTAAAAGAATACATTGCTGGAGTTTATATTTTTGTATGCTTGGACAAGACAAGTAAAAGTTTATCAGCATTAGTGGGTAAACATGTAAACATGGAGAGCGGAGAATGCATGAGTGATTACGTCGGAAAAATTGATATAGGTTTGTTTGTAAATTATCTCGTAAAAACATGAATTACAAACATAGGTTGATAAAAAATGGTTTTCAAATATTTCTATACTTTCTATTCTAGGGGATAATTTGCCCAACCAACTTTTGGAGGTATTCTCATTGTTTGCATATAGTGTAGACGTCATCAATCAACTGAAACAGTGGGATAAAGGTGAGGAACGTGAAATTAAGAAGTATTCACAAAGATAGTTATGTGACTTATATCTTATGCAGTTAAATTTATAATACAAATATAAACTTTCAAGAAATGAATGACTAATTCAAAAATGATATAAATAGTGTATAAAGTTCTTTTATAATTAATTGAATTTTCTATTTGAAAAATAATATTTGAAATTGCTTTAGGTATGTGTCGAGCTATGGCGGCATTTCTAAAAGATCGTTTTCGTGCTAATGATACATCAGAAGCTGGTAGTCCGACCATTAATTGCATGCTCACCAATCATGTCTGTTTAACTGAATTAATCAGAGTGCTGAAAAGCAAAGATGGTTTGGTAAATGAGACAGATATATTCCATGCAGTGCATATGCAAACCTGCATTTTACAACCCTTTGTATCTTCATTCAATTTTCTGAATTTCTGTTTGCACATGAAAAGACAACAGTTTCTTGCATCAGCTGCCTGGCAGCCATTTTTCATGGTCATTTCAGCAGACATCAGCGAAATCTATGAACAAGATGTGAATGACTTAAACCTGATTTTCCATGTTGAAAATGAAGTTCCAATGCTGAACTATTTTAATGACATCCTTGAGGATTGGAAGGTACTTTTTTCACAAGTTGAATTCTTGCTGTTCTAGAACATTTTCCCCTGGAAAATTGTGTCCCAGCTGATTCCCTCCCAGTAAATTTCCAAGGGGTAATTATCTGGGAGGCAATGCACAATGGGATTGTCCTGACACCAATTCTTTCTTGGAAGTTTTTGTTTTTAATTTTCAGTTATTGTATCATCTCTAGGAAAGAATGTCCTCTGCAGTTCTAACATTACTTTCGTGCAGTTCTAACATCACTTTCGCTTTCAATATGCTTTGTGTTTACTTATTTAATTTTTCTTTTCAGACATTTAAAACGAATAGTGTGTATAAAATGGCTCAAGTTATAAAAAATCGATCCAGAGATATTTGGAAACATCATATGCCAGAGAAGAAGGTGTGGAGGAGGCGTGGCTCAAGTATGTTATTTACACTTATGCTCGTCTCAAAATCTTCATTTAACTTACTTAAAATTTATTTAACATGATTTAGTATGATCGAGGTTCTAGCTGTCGAATTTCCAAGAAATTGATAAATCCTCTTTTTTTATTTTTGACAGAATAATTTTAATCTTTCAGACATTCAAGCATATAAGGCTAGTTCGTACACCACCGTGGCGTTGCAATCCATTCTTGCGCCCATTGTTGACAGTCTTGATTGCGTATCACGGGCGTACGGTCTACATATCATCTGCAAGTGTTTTGACGCTTTCATAAGAAGTTGGATGAATCACATACTCGGCCAGAAAATCATATTTTCGTGAGTTTTTCTATATTATTTAGACGTCATTTTGGCGGGAAGAGATTTAATGTTTGTTAACGTTCTTTTTAGTCGGTATGGTGCGAAGCAGTTGAGTTTTGATTTCATGAAGTTTTTGCAGTGGTTTGAAGAAGATGCTTTTGATTTTACTAATGAAGAAATTTCTGAGATTCAATCGCAACCAGTGATCTACGAGATGCAAAATGTGATTGTTTTGTTGGCATGTCAACCAGAACCTCGAAAATCAGTACCCCGGGAAAACTCTCTCCTGAATAGCACGGCTAATTACGGTTCTTCCGCTTCTGCCATTTCACAAGTTTCCTTAGGTATTCTTTCGGAATAATTTTTTTAGCGAATCTCTCCACCGGTATGAACGTATGAGGATTTGAATTCGAAAGAATCGATTGATCGATTATTTTGTCTTATCAAACTCTTTCGTCTCTTGTATTTTTTCGTGTAATACTGTTGTTGCTATACACTTAATAAATTTCGTATAAAAACCTATTTGTAAAACCTACTTGGAGTCTTACTTGTAGGTCGTCAAAACTTTTTGCAATTTTCTTCAATGAAAAGCGTTGGTTTTCCAGACTACCTGTTATGTGGAAAAAAGATGGAGATTTTCTATTTAACAGAGGGGACTGCAGATTACCTGTTATGTAGGAAAATGATGGAGATTTTCTATTTAACAGAGGGGACTGCAGATTACCTGTTATGTAGGAAAATGATGGAGATTTTCTATTTAACAGAGGGGACTGCAGACTACCTGTTATGTGGAAAAATGATGGAGATTTTCTATTTAACAGTGGCACTGATTTGTTTTAGATTCTTTGAGCGATGGAAGCTTTGACGCAGTTTTGCAAAGCATCGATATTCGTGATAAGGATAGATGGTTGGCATTGAGAGCAAAAGGTGGTCAAGCTAAAAGGCAATTTCTCTGTATCGGCTGACAAATATTCCAACCAACGTGTCATCCTGATGACTGGTTGAGATGATATCCTGTGATACCCTCCGTCTCGTATATCTTACACAAAAAACTAAACTCAAGTGGTTATCCAGTAACTTTATTTCATCATGTCATTAGTTGTAAGGATAATAATTAAAGAATTAAATGAAGTCCTTATGTTGAAATACATACCCATCATGCATTTGTTTTTTCTTTTCGTTCGAGTGGTGTGTACAAGAAACTAGCTAGAACATTTTAATTTTGTTCGATTCAGCCTGTTCAAGAACGATGTTGAACACTCGTCAAGCAGGGACTGTTTGCTGAAGGCTACGAAACGGAATGTTGCTACATTAGCCTCGTGACAAATAATCGATTTCCTTTCACATTGTTTAGCCTGTACACCTTTCCTTGAACGTAACATCTTTACCTATCTAGTGAGTATGCGCAACCTCGTTTTCAAGGTTAAAACTGCTTCTGATCAGGGTGCTTTAATATTGATTGCCAATTAATAGAAAACGACTGGGGAAAACCAGCCCTTGGGTTTCTGTCTCTCAACTTTAGCTTTTTTGGCCCGTTGATACGTATAGCACATAAGCCAGTGTGCAAACAGTCAGTGAATCTTGATGGATATAATATAATGTAATCATATAGTATAATATCATGGATACAATATGTATCGGAATGGAGTATAAAGTATATGTATACACGTTTTTTTACAAGGAACCAAGCTTTGACATTAGCAATGTTTTTAAAAAAACAACAATTTTTATTATACTACCATAGAGATATATAAATGTCCTGTCTTGAAAACCTTATTGTACGTTTTAATTGCTGAAATGAATTATAACCCAGAGAGAGTAAACTGTAACAGTTTCTCAAAAGATAATTTAAGAGATCGTTGAATGTGATGTGTTTAAAAAATTGTTCCACCATCATTGCCCCCGTTTTTTGTTGAAAGTTGGAGATTTGATGTTTCACGTAAAATCGCTACTGAGGGGTACTTCGGGTCCCATATCTTCTGAACGACCCATTGGTTTGCCCTCAAACTTTATAACTTTCTTTGCCTAAGGCAGGGCTACCACTGGTCCAGAAATGAAAGTTATAGCTTAAGTAGAAAAAAAGCTTTATTTTTTAAATCGCAAATTTAACCGCTAAAAATCGCGAATTTTTCAACCAAGAATCTATTCAAATATAGTGCTTTTGATTATCTAAAACATGCAAAAAAAATTTGGAATCGGAAGTGGCTATCAAAAGTTATGAGGTAATTTGTTTCCACTGCCAATTATATTGAGACAGACTTTAGTTCTACTGTGATAAAATTCACTAGTGTTGCTTATAAACTTGTTGCTTATAAAAAATGTGTAGGCCGCAGCATTCGTACTGTTCTAACCTCTGAATGGTAACAATTGTTTATTACTAACCCCTGAAAACCTGTTGTTTTTGTTGCTGATTAACCTCGTCCCCAGGGCTTCTTGGCTTTTTCGATATGCGGATGCCGATGTTGGCAAGAAGCCCTGGGGATGAGGTTGGTTGCTGATAACAAAACAAATATTTTTGCTTCCAGTGACATTTTTGCTGCTAATAACAGGATCCAAAAATCGAGATTGATTTTTGTAGGAGAGATTGGACAAACTGACTAAACTGTGAGATGGTATTTAAACAGAAAATTTGGAGAGGTATATTATCCATTGTTTCCTTCTAATGTAATGAACGTGTAAACAGGGTCCAAAATTGACAGTATAACAATTACTATCGGAATTGTTTATAACTCTCCAATGAATATCTGATATGCTTTGTTTACTTACAAAATAATAGAGTAACAAACACTCCTGCATTATTTGTAAGTTTTATGAAGAAGACTCTTAAAATGGTATCGACGGAGGAGAGAATTTTTTTTTTTCACATCTGATCATCGAAGTGTTAAAAAAATATTTGAAATATCAAAACATCCATGAAGATTTTGATAGTTTTTTTTTCTCTTGAAAAGTTACGAAAACAGAATTTGCACACTCATCACCTACCCAATCTAAAAACTTTGTACCGAGCGATTATCACAGAAAGTGCAACGTTTCTTCGAATGTTTTTTTTTTAATGTTAAAAGTTGTGAATCTTTTCTTCAATTTTTCTGAAATAATGAATAAAAGAAAATGAACGAACCACTTTTATTCGCAGGTGGATTCTTCTAAATTTTTACAATCACTTTTAAGTGAGAAACTAAAGTTTTGTGAAACATTTTTAAGTTGGTCATAAGCTGGTGATTACCGTGTTGATAAACTTCTTAATATTTTAGGTTGACAGCTGGAAGAAGTATATAGTTGATGGTTTGAAGCTCGAAGGAAGTGTACAATCCAGGTTCGTGTATGGGTTGTTGTTCTTGATTGCATCAGAAATGGTACCAGCTTAGCGACAGAATAAAAATTCAGTTTAATGAGCTTCTCATCTCACTTCTTGTACAACAGATACAGATTGATTATATTCTTCAGTAATATTCACTTGACATTTTGAACCTTACGTCATCACCGATGATGTCATTCGAAAGAGTTCTCTTAAAAAAACCTATGGAAAGAGATGAACAATTCAAAATGGTGGAAGTGACATCACCGGCAGTGGTAATAACCAACAAGCCAAAAAGAACACTGAAGATAAGCGTGTTACCTTTGTTGACAATCGTGGTAATAATATTACTGATTGCGTCAGTCTACGTCTTGTATACAATGGTCAGATCAGATAAAGTACAAGAAAAGTCTTCCTCAGATACTATTGTACAAAGCAAATACTCGTTCCCAGGCTGTGGTAAACGGACATGTCGAGGTAAATTGATAATGGAGTCTTTTTGTTCTTTGGATTCGAGTATGTTTTTTGTTTCTCAGAAGAATCCATTAATATTTTTCAGAATCAAGTTGTCCATCAAGAATTCGACGGATTGTTGGTGGTAGTGAGGCCACTTCAAATAGTTGGCCATGGATGGCGGAAATAAAGATTGACAACCAATACGCTTGTGGTGGGATACTTCTCAATCAAAGATATTTGGTCACAGCTGCTCATTGCCTTTATATACACAAAAACCTTGTGGGCGTCGATCAATTAGATATTCGGTTAGGTTAGGATTTCCTATTTCATTTTTATATCCATGATGATGCTAGGACAACTAATGTCATATTCCATGCTTATAGGATCGTTTAATCGAATGTTACCCGAGTCATCCCGAACGTCTTACGCGGTGTGTAGTTATGATATTCACGAAACATTCAATTCTTATACCCTTCAAAATGATATTGCACTCATAAAATTAAAAACAAATGTCGAACTGAATGCTTTCGTTTGGCCTGCCTGTTTGCCAGCCGCGAGCTCAAAGCCAAGTCGATATGGCTATGATAAAACATCTATATACTACCATCTTTATCTTCAGGTTGGGGTAAAGAAAATCCTGCAAGTAGCCTGTCTCCAACATTGAAAGAAGCCTCAGTACCGACCGTATCATATGAAATGTGTGCACAAGCTAATGATGAGCTGTTTCGGGAACTAAAAGTGGACAAAGACTCACATCTTTGTGTTGGATATGGTAGAAGTAGAAAAGAATATGCATGCTATGGAGATAGCGGTGGTCCATTCATGGAAAGTTTAGATGACATTTGGTTCGTTAATGGTTTGGTTAGTTGGATTGACCCAACGTGTAATTCAACCCTTAGAGGTTCCTACACTGTGCTTACAAAACTCTCTTATTATGAACAATGGTTAAGTAGTAATATGGATCTGCCATTTCTTGGATCCTGAACACAAGTTGTCATGGGAAACGGAACCGTTTTTCTCTAATTAGGAAAGATCCTACAATCAAATATACTCATAAAATTTTCATTTGAGGCTTGTACAACAAGAAAAGAGGATAAAATATACGCCCGCAACGTTAGTTGACAGCAACCTTCTGCGGCCGGGTGTATCATATGGTGTTCAAGTGGGGCGTAAATTTTGTAACACAGATTTGTTGGATATCATGTTGTGAGATTTTCTGAATATCAGGATGTCTGTTGTATGTTTAAATTTATGCAAATTTGACTTGACTAGCCGAATTTCCGTGAGTTATCTTCATATAGAAACAAGACATTATGTTTGCAACACAAAAGACTGCAAATTCATGTATTAGAGAGACATTTCCATCTATTTATTTCATTGATGTCACAGCAAGTCAAAGCGTTTAGATTTATTGTTTAAGAATTTGAAGGTGCTGTTACTGTTGCATCACACAGCTGCTATTTCGATTGTTTGCTGCCGTATAAAAAAACCCCAAAAATATTGACCTAAAGGCCTAAACTTACCAAATACCACATGATAGAATAAAGTAAAGCCGCTGTGGTGATGGAGTTCCGTGCATATAAAAGACAATAGTTGTCAAATTGCAATAATTAAACTTGCAAATTTTTAAATTTATGAGAAAACAAACTGAAAATCTTGGTTCTTTATTGCTCCTCCTGTCAGATGTTCCCAGCTTTTCCTACACATCCTACGTTTTACCGTAAAAATATGAATAATACAACCAAGTATTTATATCTTCTTATTCAATGTACTGCAACATTGCAAAAATTTTTATATAGGAATGATTGACATTTTAAGATTGACTATTTCTTCCCTCAAATAGAGGCGCTTTTGTTTGTGGAAACATTATGCTAATAATGAACTTTAGCTCGACTTCTAAGAAGGTAAAGAAGGAAAGAAAGTTATTTTTGCAATAACAGTTTTTTAGCGAATGAACAACCTAAAATACGAATCTATCCGAACCAACAAACCAGTTATCTGCACAATAGAGAACTGCAAAACATACACCTTGGTTTAATAAATCTTTGATATTTCAATTGTTACCATGCCGTTTCTTCACCGCCCATTCACTAAAACCCTGGAGACGGGGTTGCTTGGTTTGGAGTCCAGATCTTTAAAAATTATTTCGTGCTATTTTAGCATAGAAACGTATTGCAAAGAATTATTTCTGAGAATAGAAAATGGCTGCACAGGAAAATGAAAGTTGCCTTTTTGTTTTTGAATTCTCGAATACGATTGGAGATTCTATCCAAAACATTTGAAAGGTATGTCTATTTACATGTCGATGCCTTTGACACCCGCCTATTAATTCTGCAATGTGTTGGTAATTTTTCTCATGTAATTTTTAATTTAATTAATTTAGTTTACTTCACACACAGAGCACAGGTCAGTGTTTTTTTTTTCACTTGGCAAAAAGTGGTTCTTCAAAATTACAAAAAATAGCTTATTGTTTTAAAGTATTCAATTTGCAGAAGCAATTTCAGAAATGATGTACCGTCTTCGTGTCTAATTACGGACAGCCTTTGTAATTACGGACATCAAAATGTAAACAAACATTCTTGTCACGAAAATAGACATGCGTTCTTGCCAAGTTCACCACGTATAGATGAGTTTCTTAGTGACGTAATGTTTATAAACACCAGTGTTCTTTGCTCGATAATTACGGTATATTGCAACATAGAATATCATTAATCAAGTCATTTTCCTGTGAGTATGCGCACGCAGCCTCGCAGGAAATAAAAGTCTCTTTATACACTTCAAAATGTTGTCACTTTATTTGGTTCTCTGGAGTCCCCTTAAAGACAATCGACATTACAAAGTTTCAATACACATTAGCACTTCCTATCTATTTTGGTACATTGTATTTGATTTTTAGTATGTACAAGGTATAAAAATGTAATTAACATTGGAAACTCGTCTATAACTGAATAAAATGTTTTATGAAACAGAGCAATCCAATAGAGAGCAATTAGCAGCAACACTTGAAGAATAATGGACCGTGGAAATCATAATGGCCTGTATTTCAATACTCAGTAAAAAGTGTCCTCCCCCACTGTGATTGACGTACAAAAACTTTATTTATTTAACTTGTTTTATGATAATTAACTTTCTAAAAGCATGATCTAAAAACATTTTCATTTCTCAATTCATTTTTAAACATAAATATTCGACCTGTCGATATTTCATGACGGAGGTGGCCATTATTATTTTTTATCCGTAAATATGGCTACCATTGTACACACGGAGCTCATAAAAATACGCATGATTCTCAAGAGGGCGCAGTCTATTTCAAATCTTTAAAGTTTAGAAAAATAAATTCTAAATGGCATATTGGTAATTTTCTCTAGCGTTCAAATAAATTTAACTATCTCTCTCTGAAGTTTGTTTTATTACAGTTTGGTTGACAGTACGGGATGTGCCGTGTTTTTAATTTACAGACAGTTGGAATTATGTTTTGATCGATGTCCGTAATTACGAAGGCTGTCCGTAATTAGACACGAAGACGGTATCTTTTCATTTTGCAAATGATTTCACAGGGTTTCCAGGATCTCTGAAAAAGGATATTCTAAAGAGTTACCGTCAACCGGGGCGACTTTGACAGTTTTTTCCTTAGTTGTTTTGATTTCTCCGCTTCACGATAAGACAGTGAGATGATAATGGGCGCTTCATAACATTTACGTAACCGAGATTCTAGGATTAATGTAGGGTTTATTTGGCAGTACTGTTTTAGGTGAGAAAGTCCTTATCGGGGCGACTTTGACACATCAATGAAAAGCTAATAATTTTAAGTATTATATTTTGAAATAGTGCTTTAACATTTTTTTACAGGTTAACTTAAGACACTCAGCGAGGGTAAAATAAACAAAAAATAAAAAGTAAATAGAAAAAAAACAAAAAAAAATAGACTGTCAAGTCACCCCCATTGTCACCCTGTCGCCCTGGTTGACGGTATCCAATTTCTAGTTTTCTTGATGATAAAACAATAAAAAGCAAGGTTTAATATTTCTTAAGTGGCTAATTTAACTCTTGGATAGTTCAATTCAGTTTTGGATGAATTATTCCTTTATAAATTTGACATGAAAAGTCAAAAATATAATTCATACACAATTGGACTGCTAATTTAGTCTGAAGACCTTTGATAGTGGTGTGAAACGTTATTCTATGATAGGAAGTTCTTAGAAAACATAATTCCAGAATGGGGAAAACTTGGAAATGAAATATTCCATTGTTAGGTTTGTTGAAATCACACTACTAGAATAAACTAACAATAAAAAATGAAAACAAGTTGAAGTTTTTCATAATAGCAGTGGTACAACTATATGTTAATAAAATACTAAGTAATTGCTTTTGTGGACAGCCAGTGCACCTTAGGATGGTAAATTCCATGAATATTTGACTGGATTTCTTTTTGAAAAAAAGGCTTTTTTTGATTATTTGAGGACGTTTTTAATCGAGGCAATAGTAGTTGTGGGAATAGGATTACAGCTTGTGTACTTTGCGTTGTTTTGAATTTAGCCATAATTTTTTGTGACGTTGCCTTTGTTGTTGTGACCTTGTTGTTTGGGTCAATGAAGTTATAGGTTAAGGAGTAACATCCACCTCCCAGTTGCCGCAGCAAGAAAAGACCATTTTGGGATGGGTAGGTTTTCATTGAATAGTTACTTTTGTGTTTATACCAAAAAGGATATAAAAAATGTTGTACTTTTAGAGGAACCAGTGCTTCCTTAGATATTGGCAAAATGCAACTTGTGTATGAAGTCACCCCTAACCGATCTGTTTTGTAAACCATAAATGAGTCCCATGTTTGCATTAAGATGCTAGCATATGTTTTAGAATTCATCTATAAGTTTAATGATTGTTGTTTAATGCTCTTCCTACACAGCCCCACCATATTTCAGTGGTAAGACAAATCCATATTTGGATGATGTGTAGGATGGTAGCGTCAATGTTTTTTTAGGTATTTTTTAGGTATGCAATATTGATAATCTATCTATTGAAAATGTCTGGTTCCCGTTCTCCGACCGACCCTAAAAAATGTCTTACTTTGAGAGTCGGAGAGTCGGAAACCCATTTTTCTTTTGTGCAGTGAGCGCGTAAAAGTAAAGCGGATTCAGGATTATTTCCCAAATTTATGACCCGATTTTCTTTCAAATCGTGTGTTTTCAAAATGGCAGATAAGAGTGCATGAAAGAAATCTTCACTAAACTTCATTATTCATCTCATTTGCTTATATTGTGAACAATTCTGTTCCTGAAATCCCCGAACGAGCGTTTTTTAGAACGATGGCTGCCAAATAGACATAACTTTTTTATGGAAAAATACAGAGACAAAATTTTCCCGACCGACAAGGTAACGATAACGGGAACCAAACTATTTTCTACAAACGGCCTAACAATAACTGTGAAATTATTAATTTCTATTATATATCCAGTTGGGCAGCCATCTTACCAGGGGCAATTTCATTAACAGGATGCAGTTATACTTGTAGCAATTCAATAGGAGAAATCTTTCAGATTGAGCAGAGGATATTTGTTGGGCAATATTCAATGGAAACAATTTACCAATGTGAGTTTGTGTGTGAGCTCCTTGTAGCTATTATTTTGATAAAAACAATGGTTGGGAAAGCTACATCAAAAATATATGTGACACAGAATAACAAATGTTTAATCAATTCTGCTGAAATTGATTTTTGGATTAAGAAATTCAAGCAAATTGATTTTGGGATTTTCAGTTGAATGTTTTAAGATTTCAAAGAATTGATTCATCAGATTCCTAAATCTTGAAATCAGTTTTCTATTATCACTGAATCAATTCAGCAATTTGAATCAGTTGAACAATAGTTATCATTTTCACTTAAACTGTTACATATATTTTGGGAGTTAGAGTAACAAAATATTCCACATTGCATAGTTATACTAATGATTTTTAAATAATAATTTATTACTTCCTCAAAAGTGGAGCTGTTCAGATGTTTGTAAGGATTTTATAAATTGTGTTATTGAAATGAAATTGAAATGGAAGGTTTATCAGTGTATTTTATGAGAAACCACATAATAATCTTTTAAGGAATTAAGAAACCTTTTTAAAAAACCTGCGTATTATTGAAAACATTTCTTGTTCTATGGCAGTTGGTGCACTTTGTGTTTGGATCATAGAAGAAATTTTTTTTGTTAATTTGATGGGTAATATTGATGGAAATATGATTGGTAAATTGGCTTCCTGCTCAAGTTTCTCTAATATTAGTCATGTACAAATCACATCTGATTGTGGTGTAAAGCAAGTGGGAATTTTTGGTTTCGATATATATATATATATCAATATAGGGGCAAACTTCAACCTTCCCTTTAATGTTTAACGTAAATATTATGATAACATAAATTAAAACGATTGAAAATAGTGAACCATCACAAGAATGACTGACCAGATGTCTTCAAATGTTTAATGTTACATAGTTGATTGTTCATTAAAATGGTATATAATGTAAACACTTCAACAGAAGTTTTGTTAAGTTCTCTGGGTGTTGTATTTTGATATTACATGCAGATGGGCAGTAGAAAATAGCCGTCTCAGTGATATTGGTGAACTTGGATTGATTTTTAGTTGGAAAGAAAGTTGCTGTATAGGTTTTGTAGAAGTTTAATGATACTAAGAAAAAAAACAGTTAACCAAGTCATATATATCCCCAAAGTTTGTAGACAAAGATTTGTAGGTCTAGTAATAAAGCAGACATTATAACCTCCATTGATTCAATATTTAATAGGCTGTTGTGAGAAAAGCACAAAACTGATTTGTGATTTTTAAGGAAAATTGAAAGCTGAATAATGAATTATTTAATAGGTATATTCACAAATTTCTTTCTATTATTAAGAAACAAAAACAATATCTGGATATTTAATCTCTTTTCTCAGTTACATATAAAATAAGCTTAGCAGATTTCTTTTTTTGACTCACCAACACACTCCTCAAAAACAAAAGAATTCTTGAGTAAGGTTTGAAATGTGGCATATGATCAGAAGATTAAAAAAAAGAGATTCTTAGGAAAACTTTAGGTAATCGTTTTTTGTAGATTTCCTGACCTTGTATATATATATTATATAAAATGTCTATAATGATTGTATGGTTTCAATTTCAATTGTTGTCTATGGACGAGCCTAGCAATTTTCTGTAATAAACTTAAAAATGAATATGGATTGTGAGGATGATGACTTTATATGGTCAAAACTTGTATTCCATATGGTTAAGTAGACATGTTTTTTTCTGCAAGCCAGTGCAAATCTAAATCTTATGTCTCAATCTTTTACTCACCATTCAAAGAATGTTGAAATTTTTACTTATAGATGCCGTTAGACAGCGATACACTTGGAGTTGTGTACACTCATGATGGTGAGCTGCTACACGGAGCAGCTATATATGATCAAGATACGTTTCTAAATGAGCTTTTAAATGCTGGTGGGAATGGGACTGTCAAAAGTCGCGATCCTCTAGGACGAACACCATTGCACACTGCAGCCTCTCATGGCAGTATTAAGTGTGTTAGACTCTTGCTTAAAAGAGGAGGTAATCCTTATCATATCACGAATTGTTCTAAACCTGCTTGGAGGATAGATGATAAAATGGAAAAACTAGAAGATAGTGTTTCAAAGTTAAAAGCTCACAGCAATGATGTTTTGGGGACATCCTTGAAAATTCAGTGTTTTGTGCTTTATGTCAATTTCGAAAAACAACGTGATTGAAATGGATTTCTATTCTCTGAAAAAACTTCATATTTTTTCGGCCTATTTACTTTCCATTAAGATCCAGATATTTCATATAGGATAATATTTCTTATGACATATGCTACATATAAGGTATTATATTTTTCAGAGTTAAAAGTAGGACAAAACAGTTGAAAAGAAAAACATTTATTCATTTTTAATTTGATGTAAAAGAACTAAGACTTTGTTAGTGAATATTTAAATTTTTGTGTAAACCGCTACTTGTAACTTCTCTTTTTTTTATTTCGTTTAGCTGATCCCAATGCTAATTCTGGAATTGAAGACGATTGTTCGGTTAGTCTTTGTCTTTTTTGCTCATTTCTCACATTTGTGAAGTGCCTGTTGTTTAGAATTCTATAAATCATAGACACCAGTTCATCATGCTGCTAAAAATGGCCATATCGAATGTTTAGCAGCTCTGCTTGAATATGAAGTGAACCTTGATTTAAAGGACAGTAAAGGTCGACGTGCTTTGGATGTTGCATTGGAAGAGGGGCGTAGTGAATGTTTGAAATGTGCAAATTACATTAAAAAAGTTAAAGGTTAGTCTTTCTTGTCTTTTAATCACCAAAATCACCAATTCTACAATTTTCATGAAAATTTCAGGGGATGGACATTATAGATAATGGTTTCATAATAATGTTATGAGTTTAACATAATAATAATTTGTTATTTTTCTTTATATATTTTTTGAATTCCACAACTTAAGCATGTGCTATAATAATTCATGATTTAAAAATTTTGTCATTCAAGATGATCAGACTACTTCCTATTGGTACAAATGATATTCTTTTATAGAAGCATTTATATACAAATTGTTAATTCCATATTCAATGAAAGATATTTCTATTTTCCTTTGGCATAATTTTGCTCCATAGTTAAACCATTTTAGGTTTTCAATTAGTTTTGATTTCTTAGGATTTTATTTGATAATACTTCATGCTTTTCTGTTGGCAACAGCTTAGATATTATAATGTAAATATTGTTATTGAAAGTTGATTATTATAGAATTAAAACATTTATGTAGTATAAGAGATAAGAAAATGTCACCTAAAAAAAAGAAAAAAAGTAAATATTATAAACTAATTGGTAGGATTTGTTTCTTGGATTTTTATCTATAAATAATTGTTGATTGGTGTTGTTGCAAATGAAACTTTCCCCTTTTTTTGTATTTTACACAGAACAAAGACAAAAAGAAATTGAAGGTGCAAAGTGCGAAGGTATGTCGGTATTTCGTCTGCATGTCATTGACTGTTCAATAGACATTTTTCAGATCTCACATTTTATTGGAAAGTAAATATTCTTGGTCATAGTTTTATAAGAGCTTTGACTGATCGAAAACCTTTCTTTGAATTAATTTGCAAGATGAAGAGGGGATAGGAATCTTGTTTTGGAAAGTCATTGCAAGTCAAACAATCCAGAAGTAACCTTTACACCATGGAAAGACAAAATATTATCGATGAATGTAAACAAGAACAGTTTTATCCTTATCCCAATATACCAACAATCAAACTATAGAATTGAAAATTTAAATCCGATGTTAAAGCATTGGATGGGAAGTACCACTATCACTGGAGTAGTAAATGCTAGAAATAATTACTTGAATTTGCATTATACACTTGAGTAGCCAGTGAGTTCCATATAAGCATTTGTGAATTGTTAAATTTATTAAATTGAAAAATCTTGTGTTTTTTGTAGTTACAATTTGAAGATCCCCATAAAAAATTATTTCTAGAATTGTATGATGAAATTGATGATGGTAATTACGAGAAAGCAAGGTTGATTCTGGAAAGTATGGATAATCCGCAGGTGGCTGTAAACCGCTACTACCGAGGACCAAACACATTACTGTACCGGTAATTTTGAATATTATACCTTCACCATTTGATATACCCTCTATATCTTTGATGTATTTTTTTAATTTTTGGTTGTTTATTTGAAGTGCAAGTATTAATGGTCACGTGGAAATCGTTCAGTTACTAATAGATTACAATGCTGATGGGAGACCAAATGCAGATAGCGGTATCACTCCGCTCTATGCAGCTGCATTTGCGGGACATCTAAATGTTGTTATTTTATTATCAAAGATTTATCCCAAGCATCTGATCATGCCTGTCACAGTCGACGAAACCTATCCCATACACGCAGCAGTGATGAAAGGGCGAATTGAAATTTTAAAATTTTTATTAACTTTAAGACACTGTGACAATCCTCTAGAATTCAGAAAATATTCTCATCAAGAAAGTTCAAATGTTAATATTCCCTCTAAAACACGATCAGCAACTACGTCAGGTAGGAATTTTTGTTCACAAAATTTGTTTTTTTCTCCCATAGATTTTAGACTGATTGTTATTGTTTATTATTAGATGTGCACAAGGATGACATGCAGCAATATTATGTGAATGTGAACCAACCAATGAAAAGTGGTTACACACCATTACATTTAGCAGTCATGTATGGCAGTATTGAGATTTTGAATTGTCTGTTACATTGTAAGCCTATTGTAAATAGAAGGTAAGTTGTTAATTGCATTATTCCCGAAAATTTTGGAAAATGTTTTTTTCCTATTGAGTTTTACAGGCTTTTATTGAAAACTCTTATCAGGCTGTTTGTGGGTGCATAGGATGTCTTAGAAATTTTAGGCAATGTTCGAAAAGGCTTATTTTAATTTTTCTAAGCTTTCTTTAGTTTTCAAAAACTTACAGAGCAGAAATATATTACTTTATAGGAAAAGGTGTATGACCAAAATATGTCAAAAAAATTTTTTTCATTCAATTCTTGTCTCTTACACTAATTGTACTTATCTAATCAAATCTTATACAAATAACTTCATCGTCCTTGTCATTAACTAGGTGGTTTTCTTCTTCTCTATCTACCTCAAAAGATTCTGAGTGGCTCCAAAATTCTCAGCTTGCCGGTTCAAAACTGCCTGGTCATAGGTCAAATGTTTGTCCATGTTATTACTCTCGTAATTAGTTTGAATTATATTCTGAAGGCGTTCAAGAATCTTTCTCTTGCTATCTTCGACCTTCAACTTGACTTCCAGCATAATTTCTAACCCTCCTTTAGGTGTCAGTGAAGCTCAATATTTTTCTTCAAACGCAATACCCAAGATCTTCCCTCCTTCCCTAAGAAATGGCTCTGAGACAATAATCAAAGGGTTCAAAGTGGCAGGAATAAAAGATGCCTTGGCAATGGTACTTCCATCAGAAGACCCATTTGCTAATCTTGATTGAACTATGAACACAAACATTAGTTACGAATGCAATACTTTCAAATTCTCAAAACAATTTTTATCAAGTGTTTGAGGTGAAGTATTTTGTCCAAATTTTTTGTCCATCCGAAAGTTTTTTTGTAAAAAACATTTTGTTTGTAACACAGTCTTGAATTGCGACACATTTCGCATAATGAATTATGTAACAAAAACTAGTTAGAGATTCCGGGTGGGATGGAGAGTTCTCTATTTTGAACAAGTGTCACTAAATACTGAGTAAAAACTCATAGCATGTTTCATTTTCTTTGAGCTTTCATTCAAACTGTCGTTTAATAACAATAACCCATCAAACATAAGAAACCTTCAACTTGTACTTTAGTGCTGGAGCAGGTGCGGTTGTAAGTGGAGCATTAATAATCGATCCGATTGCAAATAATATGACTCCGTTTCATCATGCTTTGCTGTTGGGGAAAGTAGAAATCGCAAGTGAACTGTTGAAATATGGTGTGGATTTGTTGGAAGTGTTTGATGATGGTGAAACTCAAAGTACGCCCCTACAATATGCCTGTAGATCCTGCTCTGAAGAGATGGTTAGAATGCTTCTCGGGCATGGTGCTAAAGATGAAGATGATGCAGCGCGTATTGAAGCAATGAATGCTAATAAAGATAATATTGTGCAGATTCTCCTTGGCAACGGTAAGGAAAATCATGGTTTCATTCATTGTAGATTCCAGAAAACTATTTTCATTTATTCTCTGTTTGTTTATAAATTCTCAAAGTTGCAAATTATTTTTAATGATGTAAGAATCAATTTTAATACATTTGTTATTAAAAGTGTAGATTTTCCTTTATCTAAAAGCTACCCCCAAATTTATTGAAAAATCACTGCAAAGGAGTGCATTTCTAATAGAAATATACACACTATTTCAATGAAAATACTCTTCATTGCAGTGACCTTTTGACAATTCTGCCCACTGTAAGGCACAATGATTATTTTTAATACATTAGAGAGCAAAAACCACAAAATTCCTTCATATTTTGTGCATCCTTAGCATGGAATCACTTACCTGCAAATATGAAGGAATTACAGGACCTTTCTAAGTTCATGCATACACTGCAGGGACAGAAAATATATTGCAAATGCAAAAATTGTAATTAATATGTTTTAGCTTTTAACCTTCGTTTTTTTCCTCTTTTTCTACCGTTTTTATGTATTTTGTTTCATGTTGGACTTAGTATTGTATAGTATAGTTTATATCGAACTGTAAATAAAGAATAAATAAATAAACTTCATAAGTGTACCTGAACATATAATAATTGATACAGTATTGTCACTGTTAAATCTCTATGAACAAGCAAGGAACTATTGTAGCAAAATCTTGAAGTAAGTCATTGTTGTTGCAGGAGTTTTTGAAGATGAAGAGGGAGAAGTGGTTTGTGCAGCGAGCCAAATATCATTGGACCTCAAACCAGTCATTATACAGTGGCAAAAACGAAAACTGGATAGTTTGAAGGAGAACTGGTTATTGAATGCCGGAATTTCATGTAACCTCCATGTGAAAGAAAAGCTGCTTCATGATCCTTCCTTACGTGTTAAAGTATTTACCTCAATCAATTTGGAAAACAATAATCTGGAAACATTACCCATAATTCTTTTCCAAATGCCATCACTAAAAAAATTGAATGTTTCACACAACAAGTTACAAAACCTACCTGGTCCGTCATTTGATAAATCAGAGAGATCAAAAATGTATGATGATCTCGATAAAAGTTCCACATTATCTGAAAACTGGAACTGCCCTAGCTTAGAAGAACTTGATTTGCAACATAATTTTTTTGCCATTTTAAACAAAAATATTTTCACCTTGCCTTTATTGAAGACTGTTAACGCTAGTTGGAATAAGATTAAAAGTTTGCCAATTGAAATATGGATTGCACCATCATTAAAAAATCTCATTCTGGAGCATAACGAGTTAAGATGGCTTCCAGCATTTAGTAAAAGTAATTCATCTGAGAATCAAGAACCGAAGAAAGAAGTTTTGATGAAGTAGGTTCATATTGACTTCTTAACACTGATTCTCCTTGCGTGGCACTGTTTTTTTGAATTTGTATTTCAGATCTGTACCAGACAATCGAGATGGTATTGACAAAAACCAAGACTTTGCCACGGTACCACAAGCACACAGCAAACGACCTATTTGGAATGAAGATTCTGATGATGAAGATGAAGAAGATCTGGAAGTTGTACAAAAGTCTGGATTATATCTTCTAGACTTATCTGATAATCAATTCACATGTCTACCTATGGGTTTAGCTTGCCTAGCACCCAATTTATCAAGATTATCTGTACGAAAGAATCGGATCACTGAGATTACATCCATCTCTTCATTACCTGAACATCTTTACAGCCTTGATATTTCAGCCAATGTGTTAAAATTGTTTGACCTATCCGAAGCAAAAGATAAAGGAATCAACATTTGCTATGCTTTGGATAAAAAACCGCTACAGCACCGAAATATGTCGCATGTTATTCTAAATCGTAGAACCTGTCAACATTGTAAACACAAACAGCTGGTTGATCTCAGTCGTTTGATTTTATCGAATAACCAATTAGAACACTTGCCAGTTGTAACTGCTCCTAACGAAGATGTCACTAAAAAACAAATTACTTTATTTCCCGTCTTGAAAACACTTGACCTGACTAAAAACAAACTTTCCAAATTTCCTGCTGGTATTGGGAAATTGAAAAGTTTGTGTTCGCTATACATTGGCAACAATCCAAACGTTGACTCTTTGCCTTATGAGTTAGGTTTGTGCTCATCACTATATGAATTGAAGATCGAAAATTTATCAATCAAAGACCCTCCGAAAAATATTTTGGAGAAGCGTTTCAGTGACATTCGAAGTTTGACTGGCTACTTAAAATCTTTACATGACAAGTATGTTGTCTTTTATTCCAACAACTTTGAAAAATTGGAGAATTCATTTCTCTTAGTCGACAAATTCTTTGGAACGGAAATATTTTCTTTTTGGTTTTCAGAGCTGAAGTTTATCCTAACATTAAGTTAATGATTGTCGGTATTCATGGCATTGGTAAGACAACCTTATTAGAAACTCTACGTAAAGAAGGCACTGGTCCATTTCAACAAGCTGATCATCGTGCACACTTCAGTGAAAGACAAACTGATAAAGGTACTGTTACTATGCAACAATTCCACAGAAAAATTGAAGTTGATTCAACCTACAATAGTTTTATTATATTTCAGCACTATCTGGGAAACTTCAAGGTAATCGAAGCACTGTCGGTGTAGATGTGTGTGTTTGGTATTACAGCAAAGGTTATAGAGATATCAAAATTAAATTCAGTACATGGGATTTTGCTGGGCAGGTTGACCGACTTTTTATCCATTTTGTTCAAACAAAGGTTCTTCAAATCAAATAAAATAACTATTAATATTCCGTTTTCAATTTTTTCAATTCTTTCAGACTGAATATTATGCAACACATCAATGTTTTCTCTCCCGAAGAGCATTGTATCTTGTTCTGTGGAAGTTGACCGATGGCATTAAAGGTATAAAACAACTGGAGAGGTGGTTGCTAAACATCCAGGTATATGTTGCACTGAAAATACTACGTTACGTATAATACTCTTCTGATGTTTTTGGATGGCATGTAAGCATGGTCGATTATTTGATTTAGGCCAGAGCACCAAATTCAACGGTTTTAATTGTCGGGACATATTTGGACGAAGTAGACAAAAAGAAGAAAGGCTATGTGGAAAAGATGCAAACTGAAATCCGACAACGTTTTGTATCGATACGAAATGGTGGTTCCATTGTAAGTCTTAACGAGAAAGGTTTGCCGAATGTGATTGGTATAATGGAAGTGAGTTGCAAAAATGGCACTAACATCCAGAAACTTCGTGATCTGATATATGAAACAGCAATGAACCTGAAAGTAGATGGAAAAGAAGGTATGTGTCTGTGATAATACCATCCACAGCATTACAAAGTTCACTTCTTATCATCTCCCTTACCAATGTTCTTCAGGGGCTAGCTTGCTGTTAGACAAACCTATCCCAGCATCCTATATTGCAGTGGAAAAGGCTGTTGTTACGATTGCACGAACTTTAAAGAATGAAATGCCTGTTTTAGACAGAATCCAATTTAAGTAAGAACTTCGAAATTTCAAATATCCTTGGTTGGTTTTCCCTTCAATTTTTACTTAAATTTACAAACTTAAATAATCTAGGAAGAAGGTTTATGAACATTTGGACAGCCAAGGTGTGGAGTTGCGAAATGGTGATGAGGAACTCAATCAAGCGGTTCACTTTCTTCACGATTACGGTGAGCGAATTATTCGATTATTGTTATTAATAGTTATTCAGGATAAAGATTTCAACATACACTATTAACATCTATTTATATACACAAACCTGTCCCTGTCCTTACTTTGTCTCTCATAAAAAAAAGTTCATAACTGTGGCTGGACTATTTTTTGATGCAGGTACTCTTCTTCATTATGACGATCCATCCCTCAGTGACTTGTATTTCGTTGATCCACAATGGCTGTGTGATCTGTTGGCGCATGTTGTGACTGTAAGAAGTGTCAATCCTTGCATTAAGAACGGTGAGAGTTTGGTGGAATATAATAGGAAGATTTGCAAGTGAAACGTAACTATATTGTCTGTGTTTTGTTTTCAGGTGTCCTCAAAATATCAGACTTAAAAAATCAAATTTTCAAAGGAGAAAAAAGATTTCCATCTTCGATGATCATGAAATATGTCGAGTTGATGAGTAAATTTGAGGTAGCCATCAAAATATCCGATAAATTTTTATTGATCCCGTCGCTGTTACCCGACAAACAAAGGGAATGTCCTGTAGTAGCGGACCATGAATCACCAGACTTGCGCACTGCCATGAACATCCATGCTTACTTACACCACCGAGTGCTTCGAAGGCAGTATCTTATGAACTATGTTCCGAGTGGTTTTTGGGCGCGTCTAATCACCAGGTTGGTTTAGTAAAACCAATTTTTTTTTCTTATTTTCGTGGAAGGGAATTTATCTCTGATTGTGGCGACAATGTTTTTAGATTGATTGCTGATGATCGGATATGCAAAATTGTTTCATCGTGTTACGAGATACAAGGGTGCGGAGATTTCAACAGTACACAAGCGCAAGAAGATGCGGAAACGCTTATGAGAGCCGCTCCCCCTGAATGGGCCTGCTGGAAGACTGGAATCGAATTGTCATGTTTTGGCGCCAAACTATTACGAGTTTGTCAATTAGAGAATGGTCTTCCTTTTTATGGAGCTGCTGGTACAAAAACATTCCTTTCTTCATTCATTGTTTTGTGCTTTGAAAGTATTTGAGGAAAACATCTAATTGGTATTTTATTTATCACTTTAGACTCGGAAACCAAAGTATTCGTCAAAAATCAAAATAAATCCGCAGAGAAAACTCCAGTTGAAATATTGGCTCCCAGTCTAAAACTTCTTATCGAGAAGTTTATTCAGTTCAAACCGTCGGAAGAAGGTGTGCTATCCTAAGAATCTTTGGTGTGTTTAGTTTTTATCTTGATCTCATGTACGATACGTCTATGTTGCAGGTCAGAATGATGATGGACAAAATTTACTCGGTTTCCGTGTGGTTGGAGTAGATAAGGGTTCTTCAAAAACAGCCGCTCAGTTGCTTGTGGTTACTATCGAACATATCGATAACTTGTTCGCGGAATGGTTTCCGAAGATCGATCAGTACACAGATATTCATGGCTTTAAATCCATCTGTAGAGTTTCGTTCTGCGATGAATGTTTACGGGAAGCTATAGTTACACAAGAAGCAACGGACGAGACCAATGGCTCTTCCGATGACGAACTAGTCGATGAAATCTGTCGCAATGTGAAATTGCAAAGCGAAGGAGAATTGAATGTTTATAATCCAGAAAGTAAAAGCTTTCCTAAAAGCTCATCGAATACATCTTCCGTCCAATCGGCCAACCTGTCCTTCGACGACTCCCGACACGGCAGCGATGACGCGACCGATGACGTATTCACTACGGAGAACGGAGTAGAAGACGAAGAGGTACTTGACGAAGAGTACGAAATGTTGCGCAAATTTCATGCTGAAGGAAAGAAATGTATCGTCGCTTTTGAACTGGAGCAAGGTTCAAAATTACTTTTAGAAAATCAACCACTGATTTGTCCTATTCATCGTAAAGTTGATTTTTCGGAATCTTTTCCTGATTTGGTAAGTCACGTGTACAAATGTATCGGTTCCCGGTAATCTAGCATATGGTTATGCATAATGCCTATCTTTATCTAGTGTTATATTGATTTGGAAGACAACTTAATTATCTCACCCGAAAATATTCGTCAAGGAAAATTTCTTGCTGCTGGTGCGTACGGGGATGTGTTTATTGCCGATATTTTCCGGAATGATAACTGGATCGCGGCAGCCATGAAAATTCCTTTCAACTCCGAGAAAGGGAACAGCCGGTCGGTGATGGCGACAATGTTTTCTTATGACACTTACAAGTAAGAAAGCTTCTTATAGAACATATTACAAACTAAATAGGAATTATTGGAAAATGGTGAACGTTTTAGGAACGTTCGTCAAGAACTTGCTATCCTTGTTCCAGTCAACCATGTGAATATCGTGAGTTTTTTGGGCGTTTCGCTTTCTCCGTTCGCCATGCTGTTGGAGTTAGCGCCTGGGGGTGCACTAGATAGATGTTATCTTGATTATCGAAACGCGGGAAGAAAATTACACCCTTGCGTCATTCAAAAGGCTTTATATCAAGTAAGAAAAAGTTGGGTTTTAAACAATGCTGGATAAAACGAAGGGAAAGTTTATAGTTGCATTTCTGTGATTTTTTTTCGCGTTCTTTTAGATTAGTGCTGCCATGAAATATCTTCATCGACATCACATCATATATCGGGATTTGAAATGTGAAAATGTTTTAGTATGGTCATTCCCTGGACCAGCTATTGCTCACCCCGAAACTTATCGAGTTTTCTTAAAATTAACGGATTACGGTATCAGTCGATCGGTTTCTTTAAGCGGAATCAAAGGTTACCTTGGTACTCCAGGATTCATGGCGCCAGAAATTATTCGTTACACAGGCAAAGAAAGCTACACAGTGAAGGTACCATTATGTCAGTTGATCTACCATGTAACGTGTGCATGAAATGTGACAACCTCCTTTTGAATTTAGGTCGATTGTTTTTCGTTCGGTTCGTTGATTTACGAGTTGATTGCGTTGCAGCAACCGTTCAGCGATGTTGCGCAAAACAAGGCTAGTCTCGCACAACAATATATGTTGGATGGTAAACGACCTCAGCTACGTTATCGGGTACTTAAATCATTTTTGTCGCCGTTTGTATATTGTATATAACTATAACATTTTTTTGAAAGTGTTCATTCCTTTTTTTCAGGAGAAGCGCTTCCCGATCCTTATCCTCTCTCTGTTGTATCGATGTTGGGCTCAAAATCCAGAGGAGCGACCAACCATGGCCGAAATCAATGGCTTAACGTCCTTAGAAGAATTTCCAAAACTAATTGATAGCTTGGGTTGGTGTTTTTAGAATCGTACTTCATCTTTGTTCTCGCTGAAACACCTTCACCTGACTTTTTGAATAATGGCTAGATCGAAAAAAAAATAAGGCGATACATTTGTGCATTTGTTATGTTTTTTGGACTTTCGCTTCAAAACTGAACGTTTGAATTTGGAATTATTGTTTCAAGAAAACGATTAGGTAGTGTCTATCAAAGACTGGACAATACACTTATTGTCGAAGACTGGATACTTAGTGTAAGAATTGTTGTTGTGGATAATATTACTGTTACCTTTCAGGGCTTGGCGAATCGTTCAACCTACAATGTGTGGTCACGGCTAATCAAGGCCAATGTAAGCAAGATGTTGTCGACAGCAGAAATGTGATTGGCTCTCATTTGTGGTTTTGTGGTTACTATGGTTTTGGTGACTCCATCGCAGCGCGTAAAGAAGGAGTCATTACAGTATTTTCCTATCATGATAGCAGATATACACATGTGGTGGTGAGTTAAGGTTTTCAAATGGGAACCGCTTGCGATGTACACATCAAACGTACTATAATTTCATTTTTTAGAATATTCGCATCAAAGATCGCGTATGTATGGTCTGTTCTGTTGGTAGCACTGTCTGGCTTGGAACCGACTCTGGGCTTATTCAAGTCTTTTGTGCCCTCACCTTCAAACCATTAGCATTGGGGCGTTTAATTTGCCATCGTCATATATTGCGTATTCTCCATTCACCGCTCACCCATTCAGTGCTCATAACTCGATCTGATGGTTGTGTTTATGCATACAGTGATAACATCAGTTCATTTCCTACTTTTCTTCCACCATCCGAAATGCAAAATTTTTTCCCCAACGTCACTGCAGGTCATTCTGTACGAGAATTATTCCCGAATAAGGAATACACTGGTGATACGAAAATTCATTGTTTTGCTGCCGTTTCGAGTCATGTCAAAAGGAAGTACAGTCAGGAAGTAGTGACATATAGACACTCCAGTGTTGGTGCTATTGCTGCGGCAGTGCGGGAGGTCGATGACACATCTGTTGACGCATCAGAGATAACATCAAGTGAAACCACATACGAGTTATGGTGTGGTCAAGAAAAAGGACAAATCACAATTCTTGATTTGAACTCCTTGAAAAAGATGAAAACACTGGCCGTGAAAGGGGACGACCTTTCGCATCCATCATTGAAAGACCTTCATGTAACATTCATGGAAACCTCTCGCAAGTTCGAATCTCTTTCTCAGGAACAAAAGAAACATTCACTTGAAACAAATGACATTTGGCTGGTTGTTTATCCAGGAACGGAGGTATTAAGATGGGATGTGGACAGGCGGTGTGTAGTCAGCTCCTTTGATGCTAGTTTGCATTCACCTTGGCATGATTGTAAGTGGAAAAAGCATTTTGTTTGACACAAAATTTCCTTCTCTAGAAATTATTTTTCTGTTAATCTTTATTTAGTGAATTCGGTGAAGTTATCCAAAAAGACGAAATCCATGAAAGGTGAATTTTGTTTGGTTACCATGGTAGTTAACGAGGGAATTAAAATTTTTCACTTGTTTAGTTTCTTTTTCTTCAGCGTACGATTCACAAATCTCTTCACTTGTTGTTGTCGGCGACGAAATGTATGTGGGCACGACGTTCGGCTGTTTGATCATCTGTGACGCTTTTACAATGAACGTCAAGATATCGTTACGTTGTTACGAAGAACATATGGATACTATCATACCGTTACGAATGATAACGAGCCGTTACAGGACTGAGAACGAGAAAAAGATGGTATTGACCTGTGGTCGAAAATGTTTAGATTTCTGGATACGAAACTTCAATCAAAAGAAACGGCTGGTCGGCAAAGAGATGACCATCCTTACGTGGAACACTGAGGAAATTCCTCCCTAAAATAAATTTTAATTTTATCAAGAGTTTTTATAAAATTTTTATACATAAATTTGTTTTTTATTTTGTCACTTTTATGTAAAAGTTTAAGATTTGCGCTGAACGATAAATAGAATTGTTTATTATGAATGTTTACGACGCATCTGACGTAAGCTCTTCAGTGTTGTTTTTTAATTTGTTATATTTTTATACTTTTTCTTCCCGGCAATGTGACAAAGGCCTTAATCATGAATAGAATATTTCGAATGTCCATTCACTGTATTATTTAATTTTTACACAACACGCTGTGCGTCTCCTTTAGGTTAGGCATAAAATGTCGCGAAACTTCGTGCTGTCTAAGTTTCAAACTTTCGTGAAATTGTGAGGAATTCTTTTTATATATTTGCTTGAAACATTCTTATTCTCCTTTGAAATAATAAGACATGACAGGTTCTCCGAATACCATTGTACTGTGAGATTTCATTGAGAAGAAAAATGATGGAGATGTCCTTTATTAGGACATTTTTAGAAAGTTTTTTTTGTAATTTCACGAGATAATAAGTAAATCGCGATTCTTAATTTATGCCCTACCTGTAACTTCGATAATTTTTTAACGATCCTACAAGATTGTATTCAAATCTTTAAAAGGTAAAAGTTGACTGGTTAAATGAAAACCTTTTATGATTGTTCTCCCGTCCTTCTGAACTGAGCACACTTTTCGATCTTGGCTTGAACGCTTGTACTGTTGTACTTCAAAGCTAGAGCAAATAAAAAAAACTCTTTGTGATATAAGAGAATTGAGCGTATCTGACCAAAATAAGTCAAAATTTTTGTTGCGTTCCTAATATATATAATGAATATTGAAATTACCAAAATAACGTTTTATTAATTAACAATGAATGTGAGCAAATTATCGACTGTCCCGACGTAATCGAGTGTTTTATCTGTTAAAGCATATGGCCACTCAGTTCTGATTCAAAAGTTTTCTCAAGGCTACTGCCCTGAGCGGTTTGTGGAGCTATGCTCGTTTGTTTGCAACCAATTATTTCTTATAGCTCCAGCAACGCTGGCTCTACGTGCTCTTATCGATGTTCTTGGTGTGAAAGAAAGTAATTGAATGAAGAATAATCAAATACCGCGTATACCATCATCTCTTTCTGTTCGTGGTTTTGTGATTTTGATTTTTATGAATAAATATTTGGACTCTGGTATCGTTTTTCTGATTTTCGTTATCTAAAAGATGTTTTTAAAAAGAAGTATAATGTGGCATGGCTTTATACTTGAATGGTATCTTTAAAAAAAACTCCGGCCGCCATTTTGATATACCGGTTTGCCGGATGGCCGACTAATCAATTTACCAAAAAAGAAACGAGAGACATAACACGAGCGCAGTAGTAGAAAGGGAAGTTCTACTCCGTCAGAGAAAGTAAGAAGATTTTCTCTCTGTTTTAATAGAATTATTATTCAAAGAAGAAATGCCGAAAAACAAAGGTAATTTATGTGTCATTTTTAGATTTAGGAACAGCAATGGCTTTAACATTGTCTTGTTTGTGAAGTAAATATTCGATTCGGCCTGCTTCTTTTCTTGCCTCCCTTCTAGAATTCAATTCCATAATAAATTAAGGATATTCTCTTACATCACGCAGCAATATCGTTTGGATATTGTTCATTGGTGCTCTCTTAATGAACAATTTAAAACTTCATTTGATGATTCTGTGAGAAGAGTAAATGTAAATATTTTGTTTCAGTCACTTATCAACCAACTTTCCCTAAAATAATGTGTGACAAAGCTAATTTTCTAACTTATTTTTCAATGCCCTATGACAAAAATCTAATAAACTCAGTTTTATTAGTGTGGATTTGTTGCTGGTTGAGACTTTATCAGAGAGTAATCGAGAACAAATGGATTTTGAAAAATAACTTCTTTCTCACCATTTTGTATCCAGTTAACTTTTGATTTGATTATATCTATATATTATATGAAAATAGAAAAACTCCTAATGTGCAGAAAAAAATTGAAATAAAAAATCCTCACATTTTTCAGCCACTTTAATTTTTAAATAGCCCATGGAGACCAATAAACAAATCAGTAAATCATTATATACAGTGTGTTTCGTAATGTTGGAAATGAAAATTTTAAAGTTGTTTTTTTAAATGAATATACCGAATTTCAAAATAATTTTTACATCAATGGAAAGCCATTTACAAGCTGTTTCAGCTAGTACATTTTTTGTGAAAAATGAAAAAGTGGTTTTTGTATAAATAAGGAAAATGTCTTGGAAAAATGTAATAAAATTTTTAATGGTCGATTAACACGTAGTTTAATTACATCGTGCTTATTGTTTCAAAGCGCTAAATCCATACAAAGTTTTATTAATTTTATCTTTGCGCTGAGACCCCCAAATTGATCTTTAAAAACATAAATGTTAAACGTTTTTCGTGAACACACAGCTTAAATTTGTTTATTGTTTTCCAAATTGCTGTCATTGTTTCAAAAAATCTTTTCTTTTCACTCACTTCTTAATCGACCATTAAAAATTTAATTACATTTTTCCAAGACATTTTCCTTATTTTTTCAAAAACCACTTCTTCATTTTTCACAAAAATATGCTAGCCGAAAGAGCTTGAAAATGGCTTTCCACTGATGTAAAAATTATTTTGAAATTCGGTATATTCATTTAAAAAAACAACTTTAAAATTTCCATTTCCAACATTACGAAACACACTGTATAAATACAAAATTAACACAAAAATAATTTTTTCTCCTTAGCTGTTGAATTACCAAACCAAAATATAAAATGTTAAAATATAAAGGAAATATCAGCCAAAGAACTGTTTATAAAAAAATTTTATATACACGTTTTTTTATAAAAACAATTTTACAAGAACACGAGCCTCAGATTTGGCCAAAAAATAAGAACAAAATAAGAACAACCTAAGGCTCAAATCAATGTTGTTCAATAAAAATTTATAGGGTTGCATCTTGACCGGACTGAGATATACTCGATTTTGATGTCAGCATTTAACGTCATAACACTTTTTTTATAAGAACCAGTAAAATCTGACCTGAGGCTGGTTGTTCTTATTTTTTGAGGCTTTTTGAGCCTAAATTTGGTCTTATTTTGGTCTTAGCTTTAAGAACACAGCTTCAGATTTCAGCCTCATTTTGTTCTTATTTATGGAACTTCCAGTATATAATATTAAAATAAATCTTTTTAAAAACAATTTATTAAAAGCATGGTTGCTGTTCCGTAATGACTCGATATGAGTATGTAAGGTGAAAAAAACAACTTCTAAACCATTTGCCAGAGAGAGAATTTACGTCATGAGTTGTTCCTATCATGAATTGTTCTTATTTCATAAGAAAATTCAGGCTTAGCAGGTCTCAAAGTTCCGAACTTTCACGTGAACTATACTTCGTTTCCGTATTATATCAGTAAAATGTAGTTAATTAATGACTGGGTACCGCCATTTTAGTTCTGGGAAACGATCGTTTCTGCAGATTGTTACTGAAAAGCACCAGCTGGGTGATGAATGAAAATTAAATGAGTCTGTTAAAGTTAAAGGGTGTTGTTGTTTTCATTCGATTTGTCATTTTATTTCATTTTATGTCGTTATCATCTCAGTGATGCAACTGTGTTATCTTCTATAAAGCAGAAATATGTACTTTACAGAAACGGAAATTCGTTTCCCTAGATGATGCTATCACGGTAACGATTCGGAAACGGAACTTTCGAAATTTCGAGGCCTGCTTAGGCTGTTCTTAATTTTTGAAACATTCATTTGAGCCTCAGGTTGTTCTTATTTTTTTCTTATTTTTTTCCAAATCTGAAGCTCGTGTTCTTATAAAAAAAAGCGCGTAATTCAAAAGGTCTTTGGAGAATGGCATGTAATTGATGCGCAATGTTATCTGTATTGGTTAGCCAGATATTTGGCCTTAACATTTCTTTATTCACATTCTCTATAAGATGTGAATGAATAAAACAAGAGCAATGTTTTAGACTTGCTCAAAATATTGAGCTTTGATGTAGCCTGGAATGATTAATGTCACATTTTGGTGCATTTTCCCAAATACTAGAATGTAAGAATTAAATCACTGTTATAGGAAAGGGAGGTAAAAACAGAAGAAGAGGGAAGAATGAAAACGAAACAGAAAAACGTGAATTGGTATTCAAAGAGGAGGGACAAGAATATGCACAAGTATTGAAAATGTTAGGAAACGGTCGCTTGGATGCATTGTGTTTTGATGGTGTGAAGCGTTTATGTCATATCCGTGGCAAATTAAGGAAAAAAGTGTGGATCAACACTGGCGATATAATTTTACTAGGACTGCGTGATTACCAGGTATATACTACTTTTAGTTTTTAAACGTTTTACACGAGGATACTGTTTTGCGTGATAACAAAACAGTATATATAAACAGTGTGGTCCGTGGAAATCAGTAAATTATACGGACTTCTTTTAGTTGTAACATAATTGTATCATGAAGATAAGTAGAATGTATGTTCTTTCTTTTTTTTGCTTCCTTTTTGTTCTTTCATTGGATCAAGTTTTTAAACTCGAAAAATAATCTCGCTAAAATTAATCCGATTAAAGTAAACATTACACTTATCATATTCCTTATTTTTCTCTCACTTTTCGTTGTATCGTTATACGTTACTGCTCGAAATTGAGGTTTTCCTTTTTATTGCTACGAACAAGATAAATATTTTTGTGCAGATGAAGGACCACGAATGTAGTTCTTAAGCACATCGACATAAACATGTTTTCGCTTCTCATGTAGGATACGAAAGCTGACGTCATCTTGAAATATACTCCAGATGAAGCCAGGAACCTGAAGGCTTATGGCGAATTACCAGAAAACGGTAAAAAAAAAAATATTCCGCCTGAACACTTGTATTACTGTACTTTGATGGTGTATTGTGACGTCACATTGTTTTTAGTGAAAATTGAGACTACGGCGGCCAATGAAGATCAATCTGGCGATATTGAATTCGATTTCCAAGATGACAGCGAAGAAGAAGATGAAGATGTTGATGATGTAAAGATATCTTTTGTATTATAATTACGAAAGTCATTGTGACTGAAATAATCTCCTTATCTTTTTTTTTTAGATTGATAATATATGACGAAAGATCTGCATGCTTTATGGTGATCGTTTTCATGGTATCTGTTTCCATGGTATCCATCACACGCAGAGGAGATTTCAATCGCGAAATGTTTTCAATAATCATTAAATCATTAAGTAACATTTCCGATCATCAACCGGATTAATTACCAGTTCCGTTCGGAGTATTTAAGATTAACAACAGGTTTTTAAACCAAAGAAATTGTCAATACTGTTTTTCTCCTTTAAATTTCACTTTAGTCTTATGAGAGAGAATGTTTGTCCACAATAGTTCTGTCTGACGACAGTTTTTGACGGTGTCGTCAAATCAATCCACGTCTGATAATTCTTCGCTGTTTCACTTGGAATGAGTTTTTCTGTTTTGATGAGAGAATTTATAACTTATCTTTCAAAGAAATCTGGAATACTTCAGTTGAATGCAATTTTGTATTGAATGTTTCTCGCCGACTCCTCAGAACTCCACAGTTGGGTTTACAGACTGGAAAATCTTCAATTTTAGTCTGAGGGAGTGAGTGAAATTTTAGTCCGACTACGTTAGGTAAAGCCATTTCCCCCTTCCTTTTGAAAACTCGAAAGCCAATTTATTTCCTGAATATTCTAAACTGTCGTTTTCATCTATGCGTTGGTTGGCGAGCATAGAGCGACTATTATTCCAATACAGCTATAATGCAGCACTTTGATAAATTCAGAACTCGAAATATTTAAGTAAAATATTTAGCTAACTTAAGCTCTCTGTTCGATTAAACAAAGTCATTATACCTTCTGTGAAACTGTGTTTTATAGTGCTTTCACTCTAACTTGGATAATCGTTAATGATTTTTATCAGACACGTTAAAGTAATGAAACAGAACGCTTATTAAAAGTTTAAAATTCTTTTTCTACCCTTATCAAGACAAAAGACGATCAATGACTTTAAAGTGTTGTGGGAATTGACGCTCAATTTCCACCAGATCGTGCAAAAGGACATTATCCAAGTTAGAGTGAACGCACTATAATGTAGTCAGTAGAACCAACTTTCTTGAAAGTAACTTGAGTCATTCTACATAAAGCATGAAGTGTTTCGCGAACTAAACAGACATGCTCACAGGTATTTATGATGGAAAGCAAAGTAATTATTGCGTGTAGTTGTGTGCAGGACCATAATAACACGCCAAGAGAAAAAAAAACAACAAAAATTGATATCTTCCCACGAAAAAGAAGTAAAGATTTACTAACTCTCTGCGTCTTACTAAAAGTATGTTCATGCAAAAAAGCTTTAGAAAACAAACATTGGGAAAACCGTAAAGTTGAAGCGGTACATTCAAACGATCAAGATTAGAGAAGTTGCAACTTCGTCGCCAGGGCTTCTTACCTTTTCTTCGCCGCGCCATCCGTATATCGAAAAGGCAAGAAGCCCTGGGGACGAGGTAAGGGAAGTTGATGCAATCCATAACAATTTAAAAACTATATTGCCCATGTTCTAAATATGAAATGGTACTCTTCGCACACAAGATCTGCAAGTGAATCAATATTTTCAGTTCTTGGTAGCAATCTCGTGCCCAGGCTTCCTTGTGTAAAATCAGGATATTCATCTGTCAAGGACAGTTTAATATATTACCTGGATTTAACTATCAGTATTTCCAATAAAAAGTAAAGCTGCAAATAAAAGCTTTCTCTTGCTTTTATGATAGTACTTTAATTCTAGAAATTGATCAAAATATCATTTGTCTTACCACGGAAAAGAAAACAAGGTTTAATAACCAAGTCATGCACAGGCGATTTTTAAAATTGTTATCCCTTTCCGTCCCGTGCCCGGATTATTCCGGGAAAACGATGTGTTAATTTTATCCCGTGCCCGGAATATTCCGGGAATCGACTATGTGGACTTTGAACAAGTATTTTCTATCTCTGGCTTGGCTGTGACTTGCCTAAAGTGGTTGTTTCCCGTTTAGAAAGGTTTGTTTTTGTTTTTGCCTTGATTAACAATAGTTTTAATGGAATTTTATTGAGTAAGTGAGAAAAGAAACTTCTTGGAAGTTATTATTTGAAAAAAATTGGAAAATGGCGGACAGTCAAGAAAATACATGCCGGTAAAAGCTGACTTTGCTCCGACCAAAACATTGCATTAATTTCCTCTTCGCAATACTCTCCATCACAGAAGTTATTATATCTTTGTACTTCTACGTACGCTGCTGTGAATATATTCATTATCAGTATTAAGATTTCTACGCGTTGACCGTTTGTTTATTCATTTATGCAGACATTCTTCCGATCTGATACCGATAGAATAAACGGAGTAATTAAACGAAACAAGAGCCAGATGGCGCAAAACGGTAGCAGCAGGTTAAATTACTAAAAGTTCTTTTAAAGTTTCGTTTTTTTAGATTCTCGCTAGTGGAAAACAGGCATAAACGTTAAAATGTTAAAATGATTAGTTAATGTAAGTAGGATCTAAGCATAAAACACCAGAAATTAATTTACTAAAGACAAAAGAATTATACAAGCGTCTGTGCAACGTATGTTTTTTTTATAAGATTTTTTTTTAAAAGAACTTATGTAGAAAAGAAAAATACGCCATGTGCTTCGTCGACAAAAAATGTTTTCAAGTATAATTTCAAGAACAAACCAAACATGAATGCCAACAAATAACAATAAGTAGTGCCCTGACGAAAAACACTTTCGATGAAATTAATGAAAATGGAACGAGGAATGAAAATTAACAAAAAAATTCTAAAAAAAATGAACAACGTTATGGGGGGTTTGTGCAGTTGAGCAAGACATAAAAAATAGAAGAACCTTTCTGCATATGGCATCCACCACATTCTAAGTTTTTACATCTGCTTTTGCAAGTGATACTTTTTGTCATGATTTAAAAATAAAAAAAATTATATTCGAAGAGCAGAGAGAAGCAAGTTAACTTTTCGAATGATTGTAGTATATTTATCACGTGCACGAATGCATCGGAAAATAAACAGAAATTTAATTATGCAGCGAGTGTGGAGTTAATATATGCATGACGTAATAATTTATGCCAATTTTTAGTCGGAGCAAAGTCAGCTTTTACCGGCATGTAAGAAAATTCTTCTGACAAGATCTATGAAATAGAGCAATATTGTGACAGTGAAAATGATTTTGCTGATACAGAATATGAAAGTGACTATTTATCAGATGATGGTAATTACATAAATATCAGATTTACTGATGAACGTGATATTATAAGCCTGAACACTCGAAAAAGAGACCAACCTATTATTGAGTCCAGTGACGATGAAGATGATGTTCCTCTTGCCTATCTCCAAAACCGTGATCCACACCAAGAGGCAGAGCAGGAGCAATCACCACCACCATCTCCTCCACCAACAACACCTCCATTACTGGAAAATCAACAGCAGCAAAATGGTGAAAACAATAAGGAAGATGAAACTGAAAAAACTGGCGATGAATATGGTATACCGAAAGGTTGGAAAATGAAGGACAAAGGAACTCAAACAAACTTCAGAGTCAAACTAATTCAATGTATGATAGAAAATACAGATCAACTTCAACCGCCAGCACAAAGACGTTTATCGACTAATGCTCTTACACACCAAAGGCTCTCCGGACGTCATTTTATTCAGAAAATACCAAATAGTGGTCAAAAGAGACCAATTAGTAGATCTTGTGTTGTTTGTGGTCCTGCAGAGAAACAACTGTTAAAATGTGTTGGTGAAAAGAGGAAGAGACCAGGAAGAGAGTCTTCTTATGAATGCAAAGAGTGCGGAGTCACGCTTTGTGTTGACCCATGTTTTACGCTTTATCATAATTATACTGACTTTGTGAGACAATATATTTCCATGAAAAACCCCTCTGAGGAATAGGAACAAATTTATAAACATTTTTGGATTGTTTGTTTGTATAGTTGGTAGTTTATATTTCGTTTACATGAAAAAATTTGTAAAATTTTTAAAAATTTCTAACTTTGCCTTTAAATCATTCATAAACTAAAATTTAAACTCGACTTGTTTTTTGTCCTTTTGCAAGCCCTGCCCTTTTCCTTTCCAAAATGGGGTCATTTAAGTTATTTTGACTTTTCTTTGTTGAGTTATAGCCAAAAACACAAAGTGGGCATTTTTCGGTTTCAATATCAAAAACACGCCCAGGATACACCTTATTACATTGAAAATCACGCCCGGGACGGGAAGGGTTATTGTAAAATGACAAATTCTGATTTATTCCTGCTTTAAAAATGTTCTTCGAAAATTATCCAGATAGGCTCAATCGGCAAGGCTCCATCATCGACCCATTCCCTCCCTCTCTCTCCATCTCCAAGATTTCACCTTTTCCCAGTGTTTTGCACAAAAGAAATAGAGTATGGATCTCTCCGCAGAAAGAAAAAAATTATTTTTGCAAATTTAGTAAGGAAGAATTCTCCATTGAAATTATTTCAATTTTTCCCTGCTTAAAAAAGCTGAAGACATAGTGTAATGCTTAATTTTAAGGGTTCTCAGATTTAAGTATGCTTAAAAGCTTTATGTTTGTAAAAAAAGAGCATACCTTATCAGGGAAAAAAAGTCGGGTAAAATTTTTTTCGGGTGCAGAATTTGGTCGGGGAAAATTTTAGTCACTCCTAAAAAATGTAGTCTTTTTTAAAATGAATTTACTCGATAATCAGTGAAGCTTTTTTCAAAATTCAAATTGGAGTTGAAAGGTATTAAGTTAAAGTTTCTACTAAAATTCAATTTTCCAAAAACCTCCACTTTTCTAAATTATATTGACTTTTATTTTGGGACCCGGGTTTTGCGAGACACCCTGTATGCCAAAGTTCTACTTAACGGGAAATTCGAACATTCGTTAAGCCGAACCATTTTCCTAGAAGGTCCCAGAGTTACCAGGAGTCAACTGTATTTTGATATTTGACATTTTCAAGATTCAGTCTGCATCGATCATCGAGTTCTTTCTTCAACGAGAATCTCAAATGAAAGCTTTAGACTTTTTGTCACTTTTTCTCTAACATCACTCTTTACTTATAAAACATCTGTAATGGATGCTGTGTCATTTTTGTCCGTCAAAAACTTTCAAATTCTTTTAAAAATCTGACAATTAGATTTCAGCAACTGAAATAAACAAACCAACCGGTGTTGGAAATTTTTCAGCAGAGTTGGTCAGTGCAGCCTCTTATATACAAATTACAAACCATATCTTTTATTGTATACAACTTCTTGGAAAATTGAAATCAAATTTAGCAATAAAAGCGGTTAAAGATGTATACCAAATGATGATGAATAGGAAAATTTTTAACTTTCAACACTCTAACCACGTAGACGAAACAGTAGGAGTACCTCTCTTATCAGGGGGGATCCGGGTCATAAGTCGTCGTCTGTTTCGGGCGTTGGTTTTAGCCGTTCGCGTAATTGGTCGTTGGTTTTAGTCGTTGGTTTGGGGCGTTCGTACAATTGGTCGTTGGTTTTGGTCGTTGGTTTTAGGCGTTCGTACAATTGGTCGTTCTCTCGTATATTTTTTTCGTATCAACGACTTATTTGATTATTTTGCATAACCGGTCCTCAGTATTTCCTTTATTTTCATAAACAAGCATGGTTGCAAAGTTTACCGATTACAAAATGGCTGATATTACCACCATGCTTGGTGATGTCGTTAAAACATTAGAAAACATAAGAGAAAAAACGAAAGAAAATGGAGAAAGAAAAGAAGAAAAGAAAACAGTTGAACAATTTTGTTCATTATACTCTACAGTATCTTCTTTACTCCATAATTTACAATATTTCATTTACAGGACGTGTGCGATTTTCACGTTTACATAAAGCACAAGAAGAGATTCGAGCATACTCGTGACAGCCAAACTGATGAATTAAGGTGACAGATTGTTTTGCAATTCTTATGAGTTACCATGAGTGAAAGTGAAAGTGACCCAGTAATAGCTGCCATATTTTCTCTGCTTTTTTAAACTATTTTTAATTTTCTGTATTTTAAGGACTTGTTATGTTTTTCTCACGAAATTGAACAAACGAACACTTAAAAGTAAACGAAAGAAAAAATTAACGACCAATTGTACGAACGCCTAAAACCAACGACCAAAACCAACGACAGATTTTCGGGATAAAAGTTAGCAATTTTACGTGGAAACTTATTGATATGTTTTGCTGTTCTCAATTAACACCGTTCTCTCCTCTGCCTTTTCCGTCTCAATTTTATTTCATAAAATCTCAGTCGATCTAATACTGGAGATCCCAACCCTTTGCGCTCACGAAGTGAGGCCGTTTGACGGCCCTCCATCTCTTTTTCCAATCTTCGCTCTACGTAGTAGGACGTGCATTGTACGAAAGGTAAACAAACACTTTTGCTTTAATTATCAAGTGATATCTTTGTAATCCAATCAGATTACTTTGTTGATTGCTTATTAACTCATTAGTATAAGAATGAACTTATGTAATAGGTTGTTCATTCGTCATTTTAGCCATTATAAGCTCAGAAATACAAGGGAATAATTTAACCCAAACCTCTTAATTTTCAAGGGAGTAATATTAACCCTCAAGAAACAAAAGAAATAGAGAAATAAAGGGAATCTGACCTTGTTTTCTTACTATTTTATGAGCTTAAACATTTACTGAATTATCAGAGGAAGGAGTAAATCTGTGGATTATCCTTTCTTCCTGGTTATGTTTCAGGATGGAGGAAGGAAACGAGAACTCTGGCCTCCAGTCACCAGGTCTGATAATCACCACTCTTTCGCAACCGACCACTGAGTCCAATGATGTTGCAGAGTCTTCACATGCGTCTCATCAAACAGGCATGCAGAACTCCCAGAAAAGAAAATATCACGAAATGTCGTCTTCTCACAGTGAAAGTGATGATGACAATGAGAGTGACGATGATCACATCTTGAATTATGCTCGTTTTGAAGCAAAATCGGATGAGAGTTACGAGGAGTGGTTTCTGCCCAAATATCTTAATAGATACTTCCATGAATACCTTCCTGAGAAAACACTGAAAGATAGTATATTAACGACTAATCCAGTTCCTAAGAATTTAAAGCTGAGTCTGGAATTGGACAATTTTATCAAAGACCTCCTTGAGGAGAAAAACAAGACAAAAGAGTTGTCAACTGATAAAATCCTGAAAAAAATTCAAGACAAGAGCCTACATCTACTGGGACCACTTTCTAAAATGTGGGTCACCATGGAATCGGCTGTTAAGAGCAAGAAAGCAAAAGTGACGGTCGATCTTGAATATTTACTTAGGCTCACTGAACAATCGTTAATTTTGGCTGGACAGACATTCAATGCAATATCTTACCAACGACGGATGAATTCGTTGCAACCAATATTGAAAGATTCAAAAGCAAAGAATGTTCTAAAAGAAAAGTCAGATTTGCTACAGGACGAATCATGTTTATTTGGTGTTAAGTTTGAAGAGAGTTTAACTAAATCTCTGAAATCAAAGAAGAAGTGTGGTGAGCTTTTGGGTCAAGCATTCAAGAGTTCTGGATACAAACCTCCCTTTCAAAGCCCTTTTTCCCCTCCACCAAACCAACAGAGACGGACGGATGGAGGGCGATACACTTATGTTCGCAACCAAGGAAGAGGACAGTTTTCAAGTCAAGGTAACATCTTTAATACATCTTTTGCCTTGAGTCAGCATTCCAAAATTAGTGCCCATGGACACTCTGAAGGTCCATCCTCTTATTCGAAATCTATTTTTGTCAGAGGACTTTCCAAACGTTCCTCTGGCAGGGAGACTACAATTCTTTGTAAAGAATTGGATGGTGTTGACACAGGACAAACAGATCCTGGATATAGTTCAAGGGTGCCAAATTCCATTCATCAAGGCACCACCCTGTCAACCAAAAGTTCCAAGTCAGGTGATAATGGACCAGCAGGAGTCTCTTCGGGTGGATCAGGAGGTTCAGGAAATGCTGATGAAGGGTGCTGTACACAAAATAAATCATGTGCACAACCAGTTTCTGAGTCAGCTATTCTTAGTAGACAAAAAAGATGGGGGGAAAAGGCCTGTGATAAATCTGAAAGGCTTGAACTCACATATCCCATACCATCATTTCAAGATGGAAGGGCTGCACCTTCTCAAGGATTTACTGCAGGAAAAGGACTCTGCAAAATAGATCTGAAGGATGCATACTTTTGCATTCCAGTCGGTGCTCAATCAAGGAAGTACCTAAGGTTTCTGTGGAAAGGCAGTTTGTACGAATTTCTTTGCCTGTGTTTTGGACTGGGCCCAGCACCTCATGTATTTACAAAGCTTCTGAAAGTCCCAATTGCTGTACTAAGGAGAATAAATATAAGAGTGATAATTTTTCTGGACGACATGTTGTTTATGGGTCGTACAGAGGAGGAACTAGTGCAAGCCGCCAGAGACACAATGATATTTTTGTTGCAACATCTGGGATGGGTCATCAACCTAAAAAAATCAGAGTTGACTCCTGTTCACCAAATAGAATTTTTGGGTATTCAGATAAATTCAGTGACGATGTCGATTTCTTTACCTCCAGAGAAAACTTCTCAGATTCTTAATATGGTTGATCAGTTCATAAGGGGTCCAAAAATTTCCATCCTACAATTGTCAAAACTAATAGGAAAGCTGTGTTTTGCTGCTCAAGCAGTAGTACCAGGCCGGTTGAACCAACGTTATTTGCAAATGCAACAAATCCAGGAGTTACGAAGAAGCCTCTCTTACAATACAACGATTGTCTTGAACCAAAAGTCAGTGCAGGAACTGTCTTGGTGGAGAGAAAACCTACTTCTCTGCAACGGACGTGCATTGAAGTTGACTGCTCCAGACTTAATTATCCAAACAGATGCCTCCAAAACAGGGTGGGGTTCCCATTGTCATGGGGTATATACTGGGGGAGCTTGGTCTGCACAGAAAGCAAACCTTCATATAAATGTGCTGGAGATGTTAGCTGTAAAACTGTCTCTGCTCTCTTTCACCAAAGGAAAGAATGTGAGGTTTATCCATTTTCAAATAGACAATACAACAGCACTGAGTTATCTTTTGAGGATGGGGGGACTTCACCTGATGGGGGGACGTCACCTGAACTACAAGGCAGACTGGGAATCCCGCAGTCATCAGGACACAAGCAAATGGAAATTGGACCCCAGCATATTCAAAAGGATTATTCAGCTAATGGGGATACCAAACATAGATCTATTTGCATCCAGACTGTCGCATCAGCTCCCATCATACATGTCCTGGAAGCCGGACCCAAACACCAGGGCAACAGATGCCTTAGCACAGGAGGGCCTGTTACGGAATAATGATTTATGTCGGACGGAAAATTGATACTTTGAGGGCTTGTCAAAAATGAACTCAAAACTTATGGGTCAAAAAAGTATTTGAACGTGATGTAGTACTGAAAGTTGAACAATCCTGGGAAGTTTTACTGTTTGAAAGTGTACATAAATTTCATGATGGCCGTAAAAAAACGTATGTCGGACGGAAGGGATAGAAAATTGGAAAAAACGAATTATAACGAATTGGGGAACTGAAAGAACGAGTAACTATTACTTACTGAAAACATTATGCTATTAGAAAAACAATAAAATATATAGAAACGAGGCTAAACTTGATAACTAAGCATTAACTCGGCATTTAAACAGAAAATCGGGAAAGGTGTATTGTATCTAAAACATGCATATCTTGGCTACAAAGCAAGTTTTTACTGAAACTTTAATATATACTCTATGAGAAAATGCAAAGTAATACTTATGAAAATTTATGAAATAACCGTCAAAAATATAAACTTGAACAGTGTGTCGGATGGAAAAATGTCGGACGGAAAAAAATACAACAAAAATCAAATTTTAGTGAGATGTCACAAAGGCGTTATTAAATATACAACCCCTTGGACTTGGAAATGAAACTTAATTGCCATATTAATTAACCACGTGGTAGTATAAAAATCGAGGTTAAAATGTGAATTCCGTCCGACATAAATCATGCGAAAATTGTAGAAATACACATATTCACATCTGACTAATTAGGTGACATTACAGTGAGTGAAATAATTGTTTTCACTTGTGCATAGTCTGTATGGCTGGTTACTAAGTTATTAACGCACTTTTCAAACTAGTCTGTGCCCAAATGTGGCAGGAGGTCAAGCAAAAAAATTTTGGAATCCAAAATCCTTCAAAAATCAGCAACCTAACTTTTTTAAATGTCAATATAGCTGTAGGCAGTAATAACCCAAAAATAAAACTCAACAGATGCGCAATTGAATTTTGTGTAGCCTTTTTAGAATAAAGTGCAGATTTTCCGTCCGACATATTTTTTTTTAATCTGAATATAAGAATACTATTGAAATATTTGCTAGCATTAAAAATAATGGACTTAAATCATTAGGAACTTTTCGATGAGCAGGCAGCAAAATTAAATAATTCTAGTTTTCAATTTCACTCATGATGGAGCAGACAACAGACAAGTACAAGCAAGTAATCGACAAGACAAGAACAGACAAGTAATCCAAAATTTCCAAAAAGAAGACACTGCATTGCTGTTTGAAAAGAAATCCACACTGAACAAGGCAGCAGAGAGGGTTTCACAACACTTTGCAACATTTTGGAAGATGTGCAGGTGCTTAAAGGCGTTAAATTTAAAAATATGTCGGACGGAAATTTTTTTTAAAATTGAAATTCTGAAATTATTTGTTGTATCTTTAGCAAAACTTTTACTCTGTTTGAAGAACTGTACCAAATAGAGATAGCATGTCCCATTTTGGAGACGATAAACCAGACGCTCCTATAAAAAATCAGGAAAACTAGCCTGATTTTATGTCGGACGGAAAATTTTTGGTCTTTTTTGCCCGCCAAAATAGATTGCGCATTTAATTCTGAAACCAGATGTTATTTTTATTACCATTCACCAATGTTAAAAACAAACTCAGCATTAAAACTTTCATTCACTGCAAAAAAGTTGATTAAAATTTTGTGGCAATAATTCAGTAAAAATTTTGGGAAAATGGGAGAATTTTACAAAACTTTGTTATAAGGGCGTCAAAATATAGTTTCCAAGGAAAACTTAAGACATATTTGAAAGCGAATTAAAAAAATGAAAAATTAGATATGAGGTCAACCTATTTCGTAACAGGCCCAGGACTGAACTCCTCACTTCGGTTACGCTTTCCCGCCTTTCAGTTTAATAGGTCGGGTATTTGCAAAAGTAAGGAAGGACCACACAAAGATAATCATTGTGACCCCAGCTTGGGCAACTCAACCTTGGTATACTCTTCTTTTGCAAATGTCAGTAAGGAATCCAATATTACTCCCTCAGAGAACAGCACTTCTGATAAATCCCCAGGGAAATCTACACCCATTGATACAAAAGGGTCAACTGCGCTTAATGGCCTGGCTGGTTTCAGGGAAAACTTGGCAACAGCAGGTCTATCAGAGGACGCTTCCATGCTCATCGCGAACTCCAGGCGAACAGGCGAACAAGTACGAATCGTTACGAATCGGCCTGGCGAAAGTGGGCTTGCTGGTGTCATAGAAGACGAGCTGATCCATATAGATGTAATTTAACTTACATAGTGAACTTCCTTGCCGAATTATTTAAGCAAGGAATGGAATACTACACGGTCAATTCCCATCGTTCAGCTATTTCGACATACCATGACACATCCACTTGTCTGCTCTGCATTAAAAGGGGTGTTCAATCTCAGACCTCCAAAACCTAAGTATGTGTTCATTTGGGACGTAAAAAAGGTGCTTCACTTTATGGACCAGTTGCCTGTAAATAAGGAATTGTCACCAAGAGTTCTTACTCTCAAAGTTGCTACATTGATGGCACTAACTGCAGCCTCAAGGTGTTCAGAAATCAGTATATTGAATATTAATTACATGGTCAGGACAGAAGATAGCTATGTCTTCACATTTGATAAACTATTTAAGAGTTGGCGTCAAGGAAATCCCCGCCATCATTAGAATTTGCAGGATATCCTGCAAACGGAAAGTTGTGCGTTGTAGAGGCAATTGAACAATACCTAGAATTGACGAAAGCCTTCCGTAACAAAGAAAAGTGTCAATTTTTTCTTGGCGTGGTAAAACCACACCGGGAAGTTGTTAAATGTACCATCTCAGGATGGGTTAAAGCATTTCTTGGTATGGCTGGAATTGATACCAAGCTTTTTAAGGCCCATTTTACAAGAGCTGCTAGTTCAAGCAAAGCTAAACTTATGGGGCTATCACTGCAGGACGTACTGGATAGGGGTAACTGGTCTAGTTCCTCTGTGTGGCAAAAACGTTATCATAAATTCATTGTTTCAAAGGCAAAAAATTACCAGGATTCTCTTATGGGTAGCGCTTTAAACAGAGATGGAGGGCCGTCGGACGGCTTCACTTCGTGAGTGCAAAGGGTTGGGATCTCCAGTATTAGATCGACTGAGATTTTATGAAATAAAATTCCCTAATTTTGTAAGGCCGCGCAGCGGCCGCATTGAAATTAGGATTTTATGAATAAAGTCGAAGTACGAGCTAATACGATCCCACCCGGTCACCACCCAGTTACTTAAGTTAATGTTTTTCTTTCTCGTTTTAGCTCGTGGTAGAGGAAGTTTTCGAGGTCGTGGTGGTCGTGGTCACACGAACTAACTCACCCTCTTAACCCGTAAATGAGTACATGTCCTTTTACTTTCTCCATTTTATCTGTTATATTTTAAACTCCATGTTTTTTTCATTCAGTAAACAATTAATTCTATTTGTGAGTGGATGTTTATAACCTCGAACCCAGGGTCTCTTGCCTTTTCGATATACGGATAGCAAGAGGCCCTGGGTTCGAGGTTGTGGGTGTATATCCACACATAGGGTGTGCAAATAGATAAAGGACTTCCGGTCATGATTTTACAACTGAAGTATTGTATCCTCTGTCAATATTTCTTGTAGATAAATAAATAAATAAATAAGTACTATGTAAATTATGAAATTCTTGCTGCTATTCAGAAAACTAATACACAAAACTTGTAGTCGAAACCCAGTGGGGAAAACATTGAAATCTCTGCGAAGGAGTACATTTCTATAGAAATATACAGACTATTTCAATAAAAATGCTCTTCGTCGCAGTGGTTTTTGACGATGTTGCACCAACTCAGAAAAATTAGTATAAACAAATTTTGACTCATGCTTTTGCTCTGCGCGTAAACTAGGCATATCGGAAAAGTGGGACCCGGGACCCGGGACCTTACAACCGGGACCTTACAACCGGGACCTGGGACCCTGAAGCCATAGGTGTGACCCGGGACCTTGAAGTCATGAGTGAGGCCCAGGACACGGGACACCAAGCAAGTCATTAATAGGATTTTGGATTTTAGACACGGAAAAGATTGGACTGGAAATATCACGCAAGATTCAAAACATGAAATGTGAAAATGATTTGTTTGTTATATATCCCGACATCAAAAATCTATAGATTTAACTTATTTATCCCTGAATTAATCCCATTTCGCAAAATGAACCGGGTCCCACTTACAGTTAGTAGGGTCCCGGGTCCCGGGTCCCACCTAACATTTGTAACTCGATTGATTGCATGCTAAAAGATCTCGATTTTCCATTTCTGCTGACTCTGGGCATTATCATTTTAACAAGTAATTAATCAACTTGATTGTGGTTATTAAAAAATGAACATAGTCCTATGAACAGCTATCAAGTCCAATCTTTTCCGTGTCTAAAATCCAAAATCCTATTAATGACTTGCTTGGCGTCCCGTGTCCTGGGCCTCACTCATGACTTCAAGGTCCCGGGTCACACCCATGGCTTCAGGGACCCAGGTCCCGGTTGTAAGGTCCTAGGTCCCACTTTTCCGGTATGCCATATTTTTGTCTCCAAATGGTTTAACACTAATAATAATTGTATGATGATGATATGTACAGTTGATAAGAGATACTGAGAAAAATATTTTGGAGAGGCTTTTCTAATCACGTATGCAATAATTGATTATGTTTGCCATACTTCGTTCTTCTATAATAATTATAAATTTTGCCGAGGTAGTAAACGGGCCAATGAATGCCATTTTTACATAAAACCAGCCATTTCTGTCAATATTGTCAATATTAGAGCTTTTAAGATAGCTTAACCTTATGTGATACGCGATTTTAATCGATGGTGAAACAACTTGAGTTTAAGATGGAATCCTCAAACCTGGATGACGTCAGGAAGCTTTGTTTATGGAAATTCAGTTTTAAGGCTCATTATTCAATTCGATGACAGAAAAATCTAATTAATTGCACTTTCCGCAAACATTTTCTGTATCAAAATCTGGTTTCCATTTGATCACAGCTCGATGCGACCAAGCGTTTGCATGTTTGTTGCCACACTAAAAAAAGTGCAGGTAAAAATTTTAAAAAAGGAAAAATAAATTTTGCACATTTCTGAGAAATCTGATTGGTTCATATTTTCTGTTTTACCATGGAATACGGTCGTCTCAACTTCAGAATATTAGACAAATTTTATTTAAATACGTCCCCTTCGCACCTAGCCGTCTAACATCTGAATTAAAATATTTCGTATTTCTTGTTATTTAGCCCCGGGGGCGTTCAATGCAAATTTATAGAATTTTTACACATACATACTATTTGAGCTGTGACAAAAATTCAACAGAAGGTCGGTGTAGAAAATAAGTTTCCAAAGTCTACTTTATTTATCGTCATTCTAGTTACCAAGGTTACTCTTAATCACCTCAAATCAAACTGCACGGTTAGCAGTAATATCCACCCTGGGCAATTCATTAGAACTACCAACATAAATGAAGAACTACTGTAGTTATCATCGGTTTCTCTAACATCAAAAATTCATGGTGTAACCCTTATAAAATCTTTCTGGCGAATGTGAGCATTTTGTCATGTGATTTCGCGTTACAAGAGGTTACTGTCCTAAGGGAACAAAAAATGGAAGTAAAAGACGATTTTATTTGGTTTAATCTGTCCATTGTTGAGCCTTTTCCCGCGCTTGACTTCAAGAACAGAAGATGTCAAGGAGGTAACTTATACACGATATAATATAAAAGAAACAAGTAAAAACAACACATGCGATAACGTTCCAGTATACAACCTTTACTTGGATTACATCGAAAAAATGAAATCCTGGTTTAAGTACATATAATTAAACAATGTAATTTGATTGGACGACATTCATGCGAGGGAAATACGAAAAGAAACCAAAAGTTTTTTGTTCTTCCAAAAACGAGAGAATTCCTGCACATTCAAGATTACAAAAAATTCAACCAGAAACTCAGCAGGTGTAGATGCGTGAGAAGAGCATTTTCATTCATGTAAAACTGAATGTTTAGAATAACAAAGAACAGAGAAATGATTCCATGCGTAAAAAATACAAAACAGGCAACCTCACCCCCATGAAACAAACATTCCCGGGATGATATTTTAAAAAAATCATTCATTTCATAGCGATAGTTCAAAGAGAACTTGTGCTAGCAACGCCAACACACTCGTGTCAATCATTTGCGACGTCGACAGCGCCAAAATGTCGTCTGTGTATGGAGTTAGTTTGTTTCGGTTGCACGGCACTTTTGCTACTGACAGAAGAATATTCACAGAACGCCGCAAGAGGCTGATACTTGTTCCACATATGTCTTCGGCGTTTAAACCAGGTTGTACGCGGCCACCACATGACAAATACATTGAGGTATTCTTCTCAGCTTCATAAATAAATTTAACTAAGTTACTGATAGCCGACCTTCGTAAAGCTAACATTTTTGAGAATTGTTCAGAGTTTGCCAGATTATCAAGTAATATAATAGCAAATTCACGAGTTGGTACAGGGTGTTTACGAGCAATCTGCTTAACAAGAACATCACTTATATCATCCAAGCATGTTTGCGAAGAGCAATCTACAACTATACCAACATTCGACGAATTTATGGTCATCTTTGCCAGTGTTTCCATGGCGAGTCTTTGAGCCGATAAAGCATGATTACCAGGAGCAGTAGGTAATGGATCGACAGCCTCGGACGAACGGCATACTAACCAGTGGAGCAATCCATCAATTAACGCTCTATGAATATGTTCATTCACACGAGTCAAGTTTAAATGTCCACCTATATTAGCTAACATCACTAATGTATTTTCCCTGATAGCGAACAGTGAATCCCACCATGCACCGCTTACTTCCTCTGCAATAGCGTTATTCACAATAACTCGTTCTTCAAGACCTAGCTTAAACTGTGAGTGATCTGTCATAGCGTGTTCATGTTTATGTAGGAGTATATGGCCACAGACTAACAATAAACCAACATGACCAGCAAGTTCGGCATCGTTTCCTTGAATGAATGATAAACTGCGAAAGATATTGGAAAGAGCTACACATCGATGAAGTAGAGATTTCTCACTGTCAGGAATACCTACGAAAGGTGTGTTTTGTTTCACCACACATTGTTCACTTTGAACATTACCACGGTTTTCCTTTTGTAAGCGGCGATTCAGGTATTCGATGAATTCTTTAGAATCCTCTAAATATTTTTTATCGTACACTATGTTAAATTCTAAATCTTTCAGCAACTTCTCAACTAGAGGAGCTTCTTTCTTTTCAGTAGATTGTTCAGTTTCGTAATCTTTTATTAAGTCTAAAAGTACACCCATGCAGGCTAATTCGGTTTTCGTACTAGTTTCCGTCGTCATTTGTTCGTTGTTGTCATTGGAAGAATTTGTAGAGTTTGATGGGCAATCGAGTGATTGTGAACTATCATCGGACGAATGGAGACGGGAAACAGTCTGTCGCATGGCTTGTAGTTTTCGATGCTTCTCTTCATCAGCTTTAGTAACGTATGAAAGACCTTTTGGAAATGCTTTCAACTTGACATCTTTACAAGGAAATGTAGTTCGTATGTGAGAGGTGCTGTCACCACCTCCACGTTCCCAAAACTCCTTTCCACACGGCAAACTTTCATTGATATTGGACGTCACCGCTACTGCCGCTATGTTGGAACTATGACTACTTTTGGCATTCCGGCAAACTCCCACCCATAAATCGGACAATGTACGTTGGACTGATTGGTTGGTCACTTCACAAGGTTGATCTTTATCTTGTTCTGGTAACAAAGGAATCTCTAAATCCTTAAAAGCTCCGAACAAATCAGTTAGCGAGCGTCTGTAGTGATCCATGAGAGCATCTAACAGTCCAGGCAATTGGCTCAAGTGAAAGTAAGTGATAGTGTTATTATCCGCTAATAGTATATTCAGCGTATCGATTGCCCAAGTACACTCGGCTAAAAGACCGGATTTCAGGGACATCATTATACGCCAAGCTTCAACCGGGCCTAAAACAAGATATTATATTATAGATGAGATACTTCGATTGAAACAGAACATTAGTATAATTTTGAGTATCGTTGTAAACACACAAATTTACCTAAATCTTTGGAAGTTAATTTTTTCCTCTTCTTGAGCACAGGCTTCGTACTTTCAGCGCAATCAGGGGGAAAATTAGATTCTCGCTTCATCGGGTGTGTAGGCGTACTTGTGTTTGCTTTGTTGTCTGTTCCATGCGTTCGGTGGTTTCCTTTAGAACCAGGTTTCACAGTGGGGTCTGGTACATTAAAGGAACGCTGCTGATGGTACTGATGCTGAAGCTTTAATTGCTGTTGATGTGCATTGTACTTCATCTGTTGATCACGTGATATGGGAGGCATCTGTCCACGTGGTTTTCCAGGATAGGTCGGTGTACCGAATGCAGATAGAGGATGCCTTTGAGTATGGCTGAAGGGCATTCGTTGAAGACCTTCTGGAAAAAGTTCCGGAGGGCCTTGTCGAGGGGAGAAACCTCTGGGCCAAGATCCACCCATACTTTCGGTTGGCATACCAGGTCGAATTGCGTTATAATTAGGTAGCGCACCTCGAGGAAACATTGGATTTTGATATCCTCCATATGCAGAATAGCCGGCAGGAATTTCTTGTTGACCAGTATAACCAGGTATACCTTGCTGTCCATATGGTGACATACCTTGATTATTACTACTTGGAGTTCCAAAAGACATTCTTGGTCCGTATTGATTGGAATTGCCCGGTATGGTGGAGTTAGCAACTGACGAATTGGTCATGGTATTTGAGAAAGAATTTTGAATCCAATTAGAAGCAGATGAACCTGAATCCATTTGAAATGTATCGTTCATATGAGTTCTATTCATGACAGGTTTAGCTTCACCCATCTGAGTAGTTTGCAGTGAATCATTTAAAGCAATTGTTGGGACGTCTGATGCAGCTGCCGGTGGTTGAGAAGTAAGCGGTGAGCTATTTTTCCATTGCTTCAGCCAAGCATCTTTTGACTTAGTTTCATAAACACTGAGGTATTTATGATATTGCGACTTTACCAAATATGCTATTGTACTATTTCCACTAGGGAGCTGTAAACAGTTTAAAACCTCCCTGAATCGACGTTTTTCCATTACCTACAAACAACAATAAAGATAAATAAAAATAACGAAAATTAAAACAGCAATATTTTGAAGGAAAACAACCAAAGCTTGAGAAATTTATTTGGATCAAAACAAACTAAATAATCAACCTAAGAAACTATAAACTATGAAGGAAATACCTCCTGGATTCCACCTCTTTCACAAACAGCACGGAATAATGTATATAAATCTAGTGGCTTTTTTCCAATAACAGGCAATTTCGTAACAGGAGTTCCTAAAATATTTTTGTTCAATCAGTCCATGAAATGAAACAATTTTGCATGTCCACAGAAAAAAGATAAAAAATTTAAAAATGAAAATATAACAAATAATGAAGTCGATACCATTCACACTCATAAAGGCTAAATAACGTTCCAGAAAATTCTTCTTCTGCACATCATCAATGAGATCATAAACTTTAGATAACTATGAACAGAAATCAAATTTTGATGAAGATATGAAATGATGGACTGATGAGTAGATTAGAAAGGCTGTTTTCAATTACCTGCTCATATTGTTTGGGTGATGATCGTGCTTTCAGAATCTTTTGAGCATTCTAAAAAATGTGGAAGTCTTAAAGATTGATGTCATTAGTAATATTGAGAAAAGATAAGATTATCAAGGATATCTTCAGGACCAGTGAAGCAAAATAATACATTTCTCACCGGAGATAGGGGTGTTTGTGGCCATGATGGACTCATATTATCAAAGGCTTCATCTTGAAAAGAAGGTGCTGGAGATGCAGCAGACAAGGATAGCGGTGTAAGTGGAGCTGATAATTTTGTAGGATTACCAGCAATCATCACTGAACTGTTACGATCATGATTATTTTCAGAAACTGAAAAAAAAACAAAACAAACATAATAATAAAATACAAAAAGAGATAACATAATGAGAAAATGCAAGTTTCAAATTAGCATACCAGTCTCATGACCGGCTTGGTTGAAATTTGATTGATCATTTGATTCTTCTGTGCCTTGGTGTGAATTTGTATGCTGGTGTTGCTGTGAATTCTGCTGATTACCTATCAAGCAATTACACATGACCACAACACCGAGAAAGGAAAAACAACAGGAAGTCTTAGTTCAATAGGTGATATCATCCTGCAGTTGGTGATATCACCTTGGCATAGAATGAGATCTAAAAACTCTTACTGTGTAACAAAAGATGAATACTATTTTAAAATGATTTGATAATGAAAACACAATCTGATTAATAATTAATACAAGATGTAGATGGGGAAAACCTGTGGGAAAATTTATTACAATCAGAAGAGAATGACATGAACTGAAGTATATGCTTACACAGTATTATTCACATGCAAAAGGTTCAGATGTAATTAGTCAACATGATTTAAAATACACGTCTTTATTGCAATAACAATATATCTCTTATTGCTTAAATTAATTTCAAACTACACATTATTATCCTTTTATTATAGTGAGTAAATGATTGAAGGAATGCAACTTCATTTTTATTATGAGCTGATGATTTTGTTTTAAAATAGCATCCTACTAAATATTTAACATTAAACATAAAACAAGTAATTAACAAATGGCTGTCTAGACACATGTCTGGAGCCATCATGTTCTATATACATCATTAAACGTAACAAACTTTATGGACAGGAAAAGCAAATTAAGTGGAACTAAATTGAGTACAGGTAGACTTACCATCTATAGTTCTTGAAATGGATGCAAGGTTGGGAATTGATCCTTTCATAGATCCAGATGCGCTATGATTGCTGTCAGTGCTGTGAGGCATTGGAGAGTAAGGTGGAGGATTACCACTTCTTGGTGTAGCACACCCCTGATTGCTCATAGGAGAAGCAGCAGCATTCATACCGGTCAATGATGACATGTCTTTATTGGGTGACATGACATTGAAGTCAGGAGATTGCATATTTTGGATTGGAAATGGAGATGGCATCTGTTCATTATTCATATGGTATCCTCGAGGAGCAAATGGATAACTGCCCATGGATCCACCAGCATTTCCTTGAAAATTAGCCCTGGCAGCAAATCTATGAGAAGCTGCAGCAGCAGCACGAACAGCAGCAGCTGCCACCATAGCGGCATTTCTTTGAGGATCATTGCCACCTAAAATTGAACAGAACATTTATCAAGGCTTGAGAACCAACACATGCTATGTAGACAAAGATTGAAAACAGACCTTCTAGTGGTGATCTATTAGGTGTTGACCTTCCACCGTCACTGGAAAATTTAGTTGGGGCAGTGGATGATTGATTAGTGGTGGAATTTACAGTTGGACCAGTTGACTGTGATGTCTGAGGCTAAAATACAAACAATCAAAATAACTTGGACTAACCTTGAAAGACCATGATAGATCTCAGTAAAAATTACAATGAATGTCCAAGTCAAAGTGTTATTTCTCTATGCAGATATATCTAACATTTCCAGTTAAGGTTAAATCTTAACGATGATAATTGAAAGTTATATGTGTGAATTAATTATGTTTGTATTTCTCAATTTTCCTTAAGTATATTAAATGCTTACATAACCTTCTTTTCACTTATATTCAACTGGAAAAAAGTTGAGTAATACGCTCAGCTTGAAAGTGCATGTATTTATTAATAAAAACATGTCCAACTGAAGTTAGAAAAATGTCTACAAATTTGAAGGGCATCAAGGAATTGATTCCAACATCTAATGTCCAAAGCATTTCATCTTATGTTTCCACTAATTCACACCATTGTCTAATGGTTCAACTAGTATAAAATTTTAACTTACAACATGCTTGGATTGATAAAGCATTTCATTTTAAACAGAGATATCCACTTGTACACTGGAAGAAAACGTGTATACAAGCATGACATTGTGAACGGGATTACTTTTTCCTACCTGAGATAATTTGTCTTGAGAAGCTTCACTTCCGGCCACACTGTTTTGACGATTATGTAGTGCATAATTTGGTACAGGAAAATTACTTTGAGGATTTTGACTATTTTGATTGAAGTTAGGTGAGTTAGTAGAGCGGATACTTGAAGTAACAGTTGATGGAACACCAGATGGGTTTCTACTATGATCATTCGTCCTGTTATTGACTGATTGAGCAACCATCTGCTCTTGAACTTGTCGTTGAAATGCTGCTATTCTCTGTTGCTGCATGAATTGTGCTGCTTGTTGGGGAAACCCAGCAAAAGGATTTGTAGGAGACATAAAATCCTGAAGAGTTACAAAAAAAGTGCTTCTTTCAATATATACCATGAATTTATGTTGAACTATGATTTTATGCTTGGTCTAATTATTTGATGTAAATCATCATTAGAGTTTCCATAATGAAAAGTTGTTGGTACAATATGAACAAAATTTGTAATTGAGACGAGATATTATTAAATTTTGAACAATTCATAATTCAAGTAAAATTTCTGTTCAAAGATATAACCAAATGTTACAGAGATTGAAGTGAATTCTTATTTAATTCATACATTCTATTGTTCGTGGAATAATAAAGGACAGTTAACCATATTCTACATATAGTTAATTTTAGTTTATTTAGCTTTGCCAAGGAAAAATTGGTGGTAGGAAGGTGGGTGAGATTCATTGTTCACGTATATTATGCAAAGGATCCACAGAGACGTACATGGTAAATGGTACTTTCTAATAAAATATCATGACTATACAAATGTGGACTTACATTTTCTCTCCCCTGACCAAACATACTGTTCATTCTTTGCCTTTGAAAAGCTGCTAGAGCAACTGGATTGTTAAACATAGCAGCCATCTCATTCACTCTCATTTTGCCGGGAAATCCACTATTACTATTGAAGTTTTCCATACTTGGCATCATACCATTAGGATCAAAATTGGGTCGATTTCTTAAATCAAATCCTGCCATTCTTGGATCCATAAAGTTCAGAAATCCAGTTTGTGACTGAGTATTCATACTTTGCATATCAAAGTTATCATTGTTGTCGTTCATTCCAAACCCTGTTTGTAAACCATTCTGTGAACGTAAACTGGAATTAGCTATGAATGGAATAGTACTAGATGCTGAACCGTTTCCAAAAGATACAGACATTTGCTGATTAGCTGGAAATCCAGCATTAGGAAACCCATTCACATTTCCTTGCTGTTGTTCATAGTATTGCTGCATCATATTTTGTTGATTCATTGTAACAGTACTAATATCACAAAGAAAACGGAAATATATACACACTCATTCCGAATCAAATGTCTCTTCCTAATAGCAGATGACACGATGAAAATAGTGAAACGCTTCCCTTCTGTATATACTAAGTAAGATTTAGATCAGAGACACATGTGTGATTCACTCTCGTTTTCTAAGCCAACGAAATAATCTCTGGTCATTGTTTGGTGTGTTCTAGCAGCTTTATCCTTTCTTCTGAAATTCAGCCTCACGTTATGATATTAATTGACGATTTAAGGCAAAGTTTCCGATGATTTTGTAAAACATAGTTCTCAAATCTTGTAGAAATTCAAGATGGAAACCCTTTCTTGAAGCTATATGCAAAACTAAATTAGTTCGTTCCAGACCTTCTAGTGGTTCACGATTCAGCGTTCAAAATGGCGGGGCGGGCAACAAAAGGGAAACTGACAGTAGGTTTTCAATCGTATTTTATTTTTTCTAAGTTATATTTTGTTTGTCTTTCAGAAAACTTTGGCACAAAAAAACACGAGACACGTTAAAATGAATAAAAAGTAGCTCCTTAATTACGAAGCAGTGCTTTTTTAAATATAGTAACTTTAAAGATTAATAAAAATAACGATCCCCCGTCTCAGATGAAAATAATTTATGAAAGTGCCAATCATGGTTTCAAAGTGTCTTGAAGACAAAACTTTAGAATAACGGACAGTATAACTTCCTAGGCTGTGATTAAGGTTTTGTTTAATTTGTTTCATATCGAAAGTAAGCAGACTTAAAACATAAACAAATTTAGTTGGCTTCACGGTTTCTACGCAAGCGCATTCACCTGTGAAATCCAGCCACATGTTTTAATATTTTCTATTACAAAAAGAGTTTTATCGCCTACTGTTATGTATAATTACAATCATGTAATGAGAAAATAGATTCGATCAGTTCATTTTTTTCTTTTCAGGAATAAGAAAATCGTTTCGAAGCAACGATGAAGGTAATCGGGAAAAATTATACTTGTCTTGCCAGCCAGAAAACTTCAGATAAAATAAAAATGGTGTTAAATAAATTATCGAACTCTTAATTCATTGAATAAAAATGGCGGGAAAACTACTGATGACGTCATAATGTTTAATTCAACATGATAAGCATTGATGATATGCACTGAGTTAGCAGGTGTTTACAAAATATTTCTAAGAAAAGCCGGTGGAAAATATGTAGTGATTACAATATTACAATACGTCTTTTATAGAAGATTAAATTACTAAGGTCTTATGATGGTAAGATAAACAGCGCGGGAAAATCAGGAAGACGTAACATTTTTAATTATCGTTTTCAAGTGTTAAGTACAAAACCCCCTGCCAGTTGAATTTACTCTGTTACTTACAAAAGTAGCGAATTATACGTAAAAGATGGCAATTCTGGGTCATATCAATAAATTGAAAATGATCATGCAACAGACAAAATGACTATTTCGCAGAATATGAATTATTTTCATTTTCATTATATATATACAAAATGTTGTGCGCTAAACACTAATTTCATTATACTGATCCAAACTCGCTCATCCAGTCCTCATACTTTTTGATGTCCTCGTTGGATACAGACTTTGAGACCTTTTTGATGGCCTCAACGAAATCTTCTTGTCTGACTGGAAGATCCAATTCTTCTTTAGGAAGGTTTTTGATTTGCTCTGCAGAGAGTCCACTAATTCGCCTTCTCATCACCATCATGGATGCATCACTAGAAGATTAAACGACTTATTTATATTATCGTGTTTTTCTCGAATAGAAACCACCTCTTCTGGAGAAAATTTAATTTCAAATACTTTCTGTTAACCCACTCCATGCAACAATGCAACAAACTTTCATTAGTCTATCTTGTTTCTACAATTTTCGCTCCTCTACATTTCCCGCCTAGTGGAGATCCAGTTCCTATGGCTGCCTTTCGTATAGTATAATGGTTGAGATTAGCTTGAATGTGAAAGGCCATTAGTTCGGTAGTAAAAGTTGCACTTATGTAAAGAGGGACCCCGGTTAGCAATTAGAACTATCTTTAAGTTGAACCAAATAAGCAGACCAATTTTTTGTCCCTGGGCAGTCCAAATACACAAGAGTATACATTAAGAACCAAAAATTTCGAAGGGAGAAAATTTCGGCGAAAAGTGTCGCCGAAAATTTGTCCGTCGAAACTTTTTCCCGCCGAAATTTTTAGTTTTTATTCTTTTTTTATTTTTGGAGTTTTAAGCTGTACGAGGGTCGATGAAATGCCTCTTTTGGTCGATTTATTCCTTTCAGCAATCAATATTACTTTTAAACCTAATGTCATGTAACTATTTGCAGTGTCGAAAGTGGGTGTGTATTGTTTTGACACGTCCTGAAGTCTTCAATTCAAGCGGGTTCTTGTTTTTAAATTTAGGAACAACATATCGTTGCGCACAAGTAAAAAAAACTAAGTTTGACAGTTTTTGAATTTCGTGTCGATAAAATGATTAAAATTCGGATATTCCGAATTTAAGTTATAGATGAAATCCTGCCGAAATTTTTACCGCCGAAGTGACCAAAATCTCGCCGAAATTATTTCCACCGAAAAAAAGTAGCCGAAATTTTTGGTTCTTAAGGGCTCAGCGTACGTTTCAAAAGTAAAAATTTTCTTTTTCAAATTTTTTTTGACAAATGTAATGATTAGGTTATTATTACACTATATTTAAAGTTATAGCGAAAAAATAATGCTTTTTGAGAAAGTTAGTTATTCAACATTTCTAAGTTATGACAACCTTTAATACAATCTGTTATATACTCAAAAGGCGATTAATTAAATTAGCAGCTCACTTTGTGAATTTATTAAAGGCTGTCATATTGTCGTTTATGTGCTGAAGAATTATTAGTGTTCTACCTTCTATGAGCTCTCTTTCCAGCAAGTTCCTTTAAAACTTTGCACGGCGGTAGATGAAAGCCTGTTAACGAAAAGTGTGCCCGCGATTTGAGAGAAAATTCCTGATTGGCTCAAAATCCGAGATTGTTTTCAACTATTCAATAGCGCAAAAGTATGGAAAAAACAAAAAACTGTTTTTCTCCTGAACAAAACCATTAATTGAGATTCGCGGGCTCCCTTTTTTCCCACTAATTGTGAGGAATCGCCACAAACAAAAAAAATTGTAAAAAAACTTTTTCTTCGGGAGTTGGAGCTCAAAGAAGCAAACAAAGTCCGTATTTTTGATCGTTTTCGCAGACTAATTTCTTCCTTATTATTTATGTAAATATATCCTTTTATACACCGTTGGAAAGAAAATTTATTGCTCTACACGAATTCAAGAAATATTTTTACTTAAAATGTAATGGTAATAAGAAATAACGGGAAAAGTTATGCAATGCATATGTGAGTAAAAGGTACGCTTAGCCCTTAATGTAATTGAATTTAGTTTACTTTTCACTTCGAAGGCAATTATTTCGCACGAATCGTGTATTTCCTGAGGGTTCGTATTGAAAACAACTTTTATATTCGCCGTTTGAAGTAAACAAATTTTCATGCCAAACTTAAAAGCAAAAGTTTTGTTCCTTCAAAGTCAAAGTTCACGAATGAAAGTTGTCGAGCACATGAATCAATGTTTGTCTGACCATCAAACTTTCACGGTGTAAAGCTCGTGAAACGTGTTTGGGTTAGTGAGGGCAAGGGATCAGGTTCAGCCTCATCTGTTCAAATACTTTTATAAGTGCTTCTACCGTATTAATGTTATGGTAACAATTTGCCAGATGAACATACTCGATTAGGTCTTCAGATGTTTCCTCGAAACTTTTACTGAGAAGTTCGATGGCTGTACATTTTTACATTAACACTTAGTAGTCCTCCCGATATTATAGTAATTAAGAAGTGACTTGAGCATACTTTCAAGAAAATATCTGTATATCATTATAGTCAACCAAGAACCAGATTATACAGAAAAAGAGCAACTTTCGTTGTGAAAGAAAGCTATTCAGAAGATCATTTGAAAGACTTTAAAAACTCTTTGGAATCTCATGAATCACACCGGGGGAAATCTGCTGAAAAAAACACTGCGGTGGAGCACATTTCTATAGGAGTATACACACAATTTCAATAAAAATGCTTTTTGTCGCATTGCCTTTTTGACATTTTTCCCAACTGGGGAACCTACGCTATTGATCTTTTGATATTTCCCCATCACCATCATAAAAACTTAGCACACAAACTTACCGACAGACATTAGTGATGTCTGAACCACTGTAGCCATCCATAGTTTCTGCTAATTTCTTTAAATCAACATCATCAGCACACTTCACTTCCCGCAAGTTGATTTTCAGAAGTTCTTCACGTCCAACGGCTAGATAAAAATTACAAAAAATCAGCTTGAATGTTTCACAGACTCAGGCATTTCATTAGTGACACGAAGTTTTCTCTGAACATACCAGAAGGCAAGGGGATATAAATTCGTTTCTCTAGCCTCCTACGCAGTGCTTCATCTATGTCCCATGGGAAATTAGTTGCAGCCAAAACCATCACAACTTTAGTGGCATCAGTTTCGGATGTGTTACCAGAGACACCTGAAACAAAAGAATTGATTGAGCAAGCAGAAAAGCTTCTGAAAAGCTTCTCTCGGAAACAACCTTGTACCTTAATGGTAGAAATTTGCGCGCGTATTTATTTTCGCGCACGACAAAAAAATTTTTTTCACGCATACTAAATTTCGCGCACCCAGTAAAAACGTTTATTTTGCGCGTATTAATGTTTGCGCGAGCGGTATTTTCCAAAAAAAAGAAAGTTATGAAAAATAAAATAAGTAACTGTAATTTCAAGAAATTGTCCTTTAAAATCTTTTCAAAACATACAGTTGAATCTCTCTAATTCGAATCTCTACTATTCAAATCTTTCTATAATTCGAACGAAATCAAAGTCACCGTGAATATTCCTTAAGAAACTCTTATAATTTACTTCTACTATTCGAATCTCTGCAATTCGAAAGCCTCTATAATTCGAATAATTTGAACAGATTTTCAGGTCCCCAAAGCTAAATTAATTCTCTCTGTTATTAGAATTTTTGTAATCAGGAGTGTAAACTAGCTGTCAACATTTCGAATGTTGAATTTCGAATTTTTTTCGAATGTTTTGATTTTTCATTGACGCGTCGCTTTCATTTTTCAAAACAAACACACGTCGATTATAATCTGGAACTAAAATATAAAGCATTGATGGAGAATGAGAAAGGCAAGACCAAAAAGAAGTTGCAAAGTTGTTTGGTGTGCCATTTGTGACTTTTCATTTGGCTCTCAGCTTCCTGACTACTCTTTCAACTTGGAAGAAGAGCAATGCAAAAATTTGGAAACGATTTAAGAAAAGCACTCGCAAACGCGAGTCGTGTACTTGACTTGGACAATATATCCCAGGAGAAACAATCAAAAATTACAGATTTTTGGGATACAGGGAGCCTGTGATGAAAAATTATTTTTTGGGACATGATAGAGCTCAAAAAGTTGATTAACAAGTCTTTTTACAGTTTTTGAAAATTTCCTGTTGTTTCGCTGATATTTCAATTTAAAAATATCAAATTAAGCAATGCATAACTATGATGTAATAGGAGAGTATGCTGTTGATGTGTGGAACTTTTGAACTACTAAATATTCTTAGTTCATACTTCTAAGTGAAATGATATGATGAAGTATGAACTAAGAATATTTAGTAGTTCAAAAGTTCCACACATCAACAGCATACTCACTTATTACATCATATTATGCATTGAATAAATCAAATCTAAGATCTTAAAATTGAGATATCTCGAAAACAACAAAGAATTATAAAAAAACTGTAAAAAGACTTGTTAATCAACTTTTAGAGCTCTATCGTGTCCCAAAAAATAATTTTTCATCACAGGATCCCTATAAGTAGTGTATTTGTATATGTTTGTTCTTGAAACATATGGAAAAGAGAAAAAGACAAAAAATGAATTAAAAAAACTCGATCATTCTTTTTTATTTTCACCTAGATTCTCAATTTTTCGAAAATTCAAATTGCTCTCTCTAATTGGAATTTTCATCCTTTATGCCTGAAAATTCGAATTGATAGACTTTCTACTATTCGAATCTCTCTGTAATTCGAACAAAATCTTATCTTCCTTGAGATTCGAATTAGAGAGAGACAACTGTACTACTGCCCCATTCTCAAAAAACTTGTTCTTTTTTCACATTTTACTTTTCTAAATAAAAGGAAATTGATAAAGAGCCAATATACCATCCATTTGAATAAGCAGTTCTGATTTGACTCTTCGACTTGCTTCATGTTCACTATCACTGCCTCGTTTACTGCAGATGGAATCGATTTCATCAATAAATATAGTGCTTGGTGCATAAAAGCGAGCCTAAGTAAACAAAAAAAAAGAAGGAAAAATAGCTTTTAACATGCACTCCATCGTGTGATAAATTATCATGTATGAATCCTACCATTTCAAATAGTAAACGAACAAGTTTCTCTGATTCACCACGATACTTTGAAGTTAATGTTGATGATGTGACATTAAAAAATGTTGTACCACATTCTGTAGCCACAGCCTTGGCCAACATAGTTTTCCCAGTACCTGGAGGTCCGACCATAAGAACACCCTTTGAAAAACCCATAACAATTAAAACATGTTGACACAAACACAAAAACTGAAAATAAATGCAAGTTCTTACTTTCCATGGTCGTCTTATCCCTTTAAAAAAATCTGGCATCCAGAGTGGTAATACTACGGCCTCATTCAGAAGTTTTTTGGCTTCGTGAAGTTCGGCTATGTCATCCCTTTGTTAAAATGAAATGAAATATAATTGCAAAAATAGGGAAAATGAACATAAGTATCAATTGAACAATGAAATTAAGAGGTCATCAACTACATCCAGCTAAGTAAACCATTCAAACATATTGTAAAATGTGTATGTCATTCAAATTATTACTAGTCCAGTCAACAAGACGGTCAACCTGGACAAAGTTTTGATAAAGATGTATTTGGTACCATAAGACGTGCAATTTTATTTTAATTGACATGCCTTGATTTGTAAAGCCTTTTCCTATAAATTTTACAACTTACAACCCTGACTGTAAATATAACAGTACAATTATTTTTGTAATTCGAAAATTCGAAATACATTTTTTAAAATAAAAGCATTTTGTCCAGATTATACATAATATAAATTTAAAATGGTGTCGAAGCAAAAGCTACAAACAGCTATAAGTAAAGGGCTTTATTGAGATGCTTTGACCTGTTAACTAACTTTTTTCAAAGCATTCCCCATAAGTCAGGCTAAATAACGTATGGCTTAAGGTGAAGTTTGGTTAGTTAGACTCCCGTTTAGTCCCGTTTTTTGGTCCTTTGAGAGTCTGACTTAACAGGTTTGCATATACTGTATAAACAAACTAAGAATTCTCAGAAAGTTTGCACTTGGATCTTACATCTTCGATCATGTTGATGGAGCACAATAATGATTATAGACAATAAAGTTTGTCTGACATGACTAGATACATAAGAGCACATTGGCTGCAGGGTATCTTTCTTCTCAAACCCTAAACCTTTGTAAGAGCCGTTGACATTCATATTCGACATGTTATCTTGTAAAACATGCTTCATATTAGCATAACATATCTAACTAATTTATGGTTTAAAATTACTTCAAATTTAATTATATAAAAACCAATTATGAAAAATGTTTTACTGCTCCAATGTGCAGATTCTATTGACAACAAAAAGATATTTTTACTGTTTTATTTTTCTCTATTTTTCATTCATAGATCACTGATGTTGGCTAAAAGTAAAAATCATGATAATGACAACACTGAGTTTGAATAAATAAAAATCGTTATCAACAAACTGACCATCTGACATTGGGATTCTTTTGAACAATATCTCTTTCTAGTCCCTCCACTAAATCTTTATCATATCCTGAACCATCAAATCTTGGTTCATCGTTATCCTAAAATGTAACAATGTCTCCTTCATTTGATAAAAAATGTTATCTTTCATGAAAGTTTTAAAACAAACAAAAGCAATTTTGTCTTTATGAAATAATTTGTAGCTACACGAAAGCTCTTTGTCAACAAATATCTTACATTGACTGGTTTGTCATCCTTTTGTTTTCTTCCAGTGTCAACTTTTGCTTTCACTGGTGCTTTATCTGCAGCTTGTTTATTACTTTGATTGGATCTTTTGTTTTGAACAGGTGCTCTTCCTCTTCCACCTCGATTTGATCTATCATCATTTCGGTCATTACGTATATTTCGAACAACAGGCCTAGAAGAAGGCTTCCCAGCTCTAAATACCAAGAATATTTGAGACTGTGATTTGCTAATAAATTCTTTAATAATGGTATGATATAATAATTTGCATTAGATACATATAAAATATTTACGTTTACTACTAATGTTTTCCTCAGTTAATGCGTCCTCTGATAACTGTCACCCTCTATTAAAGGCTGTACTTTTAACAGAAATTTTGTAATAAACATCCCTTCTTTATAAAAACTACATCTCAAAAGCAGCATTTATGAGAAAACAGACCTAATGGATAGGCAAACTCACTCTGCTACGAAGAAGATTCATCTTGTCCATCTGATGCTACTTTATTTAAAGGGAAATTTAGCCTTAGATTTTCTTTTCTAATTTTGAGAATACTTCATTTAAAATGAAATGAAAAATGAAAGAAAAATGATAAAAAAACACAACTGAGTTAAATCGCCATTACAGCTTTCTGTTTTAAAAGTCATGATGTCACAGAGCGAATTTCATTTGCAAGATGTCTGATGTTCATAAAAGTTTAGCGTCTTTGGAAATTCTGAATTCTAGTTTTGAAACTGACGTAAGTGATCATGATGAAGATAAGGAAGAAGAATTAAACTCAGGTAGATTGGAAAACTTGCATTTGTGTTCATGCGAGACATATTTGAATATATAAATGATGATTTACAAGTGTAAATGCTGTAGAAAGGATGACAAGTAAAAACATACATCTTTATTATGAAAACAAAGGTATATACTAGTTTTCCACAAGGGATCATGTTGAACAACTTAAAATAGAATTATAGGGGACGGTTTCCATTTGTAGTTACTTTCGAAGTAATAACTGATTGTGTCTTTTTTTATTTAACAGTGTGATAACCAGTTAAACAGAAAAAGTTTTCAAACATCAGTGTAAAATATGATGGACAAAATGACAGCTGATATATGTCCAACGAAAGATTAAATTTCCATTAGATGTGGCTTTCTTAATACACTCTTCAGAGATTCGAAGATAACAGTAATACTGAAGCTAAACAATATATCACGAAGAACACAAAAATTTTCATCAACATAAACAAAATCTACACCTTCACGCAATTCCTACAGAAAGAGCGATCGCGCTGTGACGTCAAAAATTGGTATGATTTCCATTGCAGTGCTCTTTTGCAAGCACCAATGCCGTAGTAACGCAAAATTGAGTATTACTATTTCAGACAATTTTTAATGGTCACAGAAGATTAATGAGACCTTTCTGTAGCTAATGTAAAAAATTTTCTATGAAGGCTTAATTTCCCTTTAAGCAGTCAACAGTGAGACTAGATGAACTCCTTTAAGATATTAGAACCTCACCTGCAGTGAAAGTCACGAAAGCTAGTAAAGCTTTTATGTCCTGTCAAAAATTCTGACGGGGAGAGTGGTATTACTTGACATTTGATGTTATATATTGTTGTAATGTATAAACGCATATTTTATTACATGTATTTAATATAAAAACATAATTTAAAACCGTGTCAGCTTTTTATCTCAGTCATTTTGATATGCTTTCCTCCATTCAACTCCAACCTCTATCAAATGCCAAAACTTCCTTCATAAAAAATCATTTATATATATACCTGTTTTCTCGTTCGACTGGTGCAGGTGGTGCCCAAACATCAGGATCTCTACTTTCACGAGAAGGAACATCCCCAAAGTCTCTCAGTTTTGGCTGTGGTTGGGGAGCACTGAAGGTATCACGTTTAAATCCTGCCAATGTTTTGTTGATATTTTTGACATACTCAAACTCTTGTGCAACCTCCTGCCTTGCCTAAAATATAATCCATGGAAAGTAAAAGAACATCAAAATGTCTTGGGAGTAAGCCATAACCCCTTACCATTTGCCATTTCTGTTTTCTCCCTGCATCCTTTACAGTGATGATCAATTTTTGGATCTGTTGTAATACACCTTGGTAGTATACAAGGGCTGAATCATACTGTCCAAGCAATGCATTTTCCCTTGCTAGCCGAGTATTTTCACAAATGTCACTGTAGTTAGCACTCATCTCTACATACCAAATTAAAAATTAGTAACAATGAAATATAATTCAAGTCAGAAATTTTCGTGGGACGAAATGGAAACGAATGGACCCTCAATTTGCGAAATTAAATGCCCTCAAAAAAAATATTTTGGCTCATTTGCAAAATTAAATTCCCGCAAAAAAATTGATTTTGCGTTGATTCGCAAAAATTTTGCCAATTGTGCTATATAATTACTTTGGCTTAACACTTTAAGTGATGACATGGATAATTGCGTTGGAACAACTTTTCTTGCTCAATTGTTGCCCCATTGTTGCTTGCCATGAATCCATTTTTTAAATAAACACGAGTCTGCCTAAAATTTCTCCTCAGCAGTCACATAAAAATCACTACTTTTTCCTCGTTTTTCGTTTATATCTCTTTAAATTCCCTTTAAATTTCAAAACACAATTAACTCACATGCTTTCCTATTGTTTCAATATTCTTCATGTAGTGAATTCATTTGAATCAGTTTGAATGAATTCACGATGTGAAGAATATTGAAACAAAGAAAGTGGAAAACCCCAAGTTTTATTCGTATATAAAAATACACGAAAGAATTTTAAAAAATCTTTTAAAAATAACAGGCTCAAAACATCGTCTTATTCTTCATGATTATTCTTTCGTGTAATGGGGCTTTTAAAGAATTTTGTCCTCAAAGTGCACAAATAAATTACTGCAAAAAGAAGTATATAATTATATATAGTGAATCATATATTATCAGAAATGTTTGTAGGAAGAATTATTTTGATTCGAAAAAAAATATTCTAAATTAATTTTCTTGGCTCGATAGGTAAATGGAGTGTTTGCAGGAATTTATTTTTTGTGTTAAGAACAAAAAAAAAATTTTTTTTACCAGAAATACAAATTGTTGTGTTCTGGACTATGTATATGTGTGTTGGTTGAATGAGGCAAGGCCTCTGTGTTACCGGCTGTGGAGCCGACTGGACGTGTTAACATATGAACGTAAGAGACGTTTGTGCTAGTTTATTGTTTGGAGTATTTAGGTGTGGCCGACCCTTCAGGAACGTCTGGAGGGAGCCCAGGAACTAGGTTATTACACAAATGAAATTTTCATATGATTTTTATTCAAAAATATCATTATAATACCTTTTCAGTTAGCTAATCTCCAATTATTTTCTCGGAATCTTTGATCATAGGAAATTTTTTACATTATTAAATTTCGCAGTTTAGCATATACTTAAAAAAAAATTCACAGAAACACCCTGATAATTCATGGAATTTAATTTTGTGATTTTTCGAGAAAACCGCCATAAAACCATAAAAGTTTCAGACAATAATATGAAGAACGAAGAACATGATGATGAAGTAGATTTTTAATGAATCATTAATATTATGGAGTTAGGTATTTCCTGTGTTGCTTCATGGCTTATTTTCTTATATATATATGTCAAAATCGATTTATTGATATATTGAGAATCAAAAGGGGATCAAATTTAAATTTCAAATCCCATCAAGAATCCCAAGTATATATAGACATCCTTTTCTGCGCTCTACTCACACAGGCCAGAGCGGGTTTAAAACTCTTTGGGTATAAGGAAAGCAAACATTTTTAAAATTTCATATCACTGAAGATATTCTTTAAACTAAAAGAAGAAGAGCATCCTTCCATACAGAGCCAAAATTCAAGTCGATTATAACCCCTTTACAGTAACTCGAACTAGACTTCAGTTCAAAACAAACTTCGTGAGCATATGACATGACTACAAGGTTCGAGTCCGTGGTGAACGGTGGTGACACCTTTCAGAGTAGTGATGCGAGAGAGGAGTCCCACCTCGAGCCCCTAGTAGCGCGAATAATGAGGTTACTTTACTTCGCAAAAGCACTCTCTTCGACTCAATCAACGCTATTCCAGACCATACACATATCCAATCCCGAATAAAAAACATGGATATACCGAATGAACTATTGGAACATACCTACACCTCCTCTCAGGAGGATTATTTTTGCGTGGATTAATTTTTGCGACTTTTGCGACTTTTGGCCAAATTCGCAAAATTATATCCACGCAAAACGTCAAGACATGAACGATTCGCAAAAAAAAAAAAAAAAAAAAAAAAAAAAAAAAAAATCCACGCAAAATTTTATGACAGTTTTTTCTTTCTTTCTTTGCTCAACGTAAAACGCCACCGAAAATCAGAGCAACATGTTGAAAAATGTTTCAGGGAAGTTACATGTCATCAGAGACAAACAACTTATAACTTGACAACGTTGTTATGAAGCTTATACAATACAAAAAAGATAAGAACCGATTGGATATATAATAGTTCAGTGAGAATGAATGGACACTCAGCAGGTAGAGGACTAACTTTTGCCAGGCGAAGATTTGAAGCTATATATTTATTTTATAAAACACACGCATTGCACTTTGTTCACATTCGCAAAAATAAATCCATGCATTTTCCTTGAGAAGCTCTGACTCGGAAAAATTAATCTACGCGAAACGCTCTCAAACCATGGCTCGCAAAACGTAATCCACGCAAAAAAAAATCCCCTCCACAACCGATCGTCGGTTCTTTATCACTAAAATAACAACATCCAACGCTTCAAAACATCAACATTAACACAAAAACCGCAGTCTTCATTGCGTACATAAGCACCAATATCACTCCTATACAATGTCGAAACATGGGTCATGACAAAAAGTACGGCAAAAAAGATGACGCTTTCCAGAACTAATAAAGCTTGGTCCCCACTACGGCGATGAATGTTCATCGCTTGAACAACGACGAATTTTGGAAAATTCTTCGATTTTTTCAGTTAATTCTTAGCAACAAATTAAGCAATTAGCGGGATTCGGAAAAATCATGTTTCGTTTACACGAACCTATTTTTCAATAGATTTGTAGGGAATTATATACAGCTTTAGTGTTGTTCGTGAATTTTTCCCTACAAAGTCATTAGAAACTTCACATCAACACTTAAAATAAGCGTGCAAAGTAATGATGTTTCTTTTGATACAACAAAAGGCTTTAAATCTCTGAAGGACCGTTTTAGTAGAACAGTTTCAAATTAATTCTCACAAGTAATTGATTTTTTTCGTGTAACAGGCTCGTCGAGTTTACGAATCTCCCTAATAATACTACAAAAAAATGGTCATTTTTTAAGCAACATTACTACTAAGGTCTGACCTTGGTTGCTTATAAAAAAAAACGTGTACATCCAAATTATCCAAGAGTTACGCTTAAACGACACAGATAGAGAAAATCTCAAGAATTACGACCCATCGTGTTAATTACAATTTTTTACAGTTATCCTTGAAGTATACTTCAGAATGTTTGTATTGCTCAAAACCAAAATGTTAAGCTTCAGCTAGCCTGTAGTAGAAAATATTGACCCCTTAGAATATTTTCACCCCCCGTGGTTTACGCTTTAGTCACCTAAACCTAAACCTAACCCTGACCCTAACCCTAACAATAACAAAGAAAACCTAACAAGTCATAAGCGTAAACCACGGGGGGTGAAAATATTCTAAGGGGTCAATATTTTCCACCACCACAAGAGCCACGTGCTCAAAAACAATACTTTTACATTTAAATTTTCAAATAATTATTAATCTCCATTGAATTTAGGCGGTATTTCTTTGAGATCGAAAAACAATGAAAATGTGGCGATAGAAAAAGTGATAAAATATCAAAAAGTTTTGATATCCATCGCTTTTGCTATCGCTTCATTTTTTGCGCGAAGAATTTTAAAATCCTGTCGCTTTTCATCCCCACCAATGGCATAAAATACCATCGCTGCGAAATATGAAAGCGACGAAGATTCATCGTCGTAGTGGGGACCAAGCTTAAGTTATAAAAATATATATTTAAACTGAAAAATTATACGCGCTGTTACGCACGCCACAAGCAGTTTGTATTTCAACTTAATCATATCATGTTAAACTAAATGTTAAGGTTACAAATAAAAATACTCAGACTTATATCAAAATTAACTGAGTAAAAGGTAACTATCAATTTCTATAATTCGATTATTTTCGACTTTTTTCTAATTGGGGTAGTGTGGGATGTTTTTTATTACTAATGAAAAATTTGTTTGATTAAAATATCTCATGGAGCGTCGTTATTAATTGTCATTAAAAATATTCAAATGAAAAAACTAAAAATAACAAAATGGCTGCATCATATCTTGTTTTTCAATCATAAGCATAAGCAAATACTGAAAAAAAAAATAATCGATGCGTTCTGAATCGGGGTAGAGAAGTTTTAAATCATGGAAGGCGAAGTTGGTAGAAACAGGGATCTCCATCTCTAGTAAAAAAATTATGTACGAAACGCGAAAAGCACTTCATAAAAAAAAACTGGTTAAATTATACGCGCTTACGCACACCACAAGCAGTTTGTATTTTAACTTCATCACATCATGTTAAACCAGTAATTGTCGTTACAAATAAATTTACTCAGACAATTTTTAAATAACTGAGTAAAAGGTAGCTATCAATTTCTTTACTTCGGTTACTTTCGACTTTTTTCGAATTGGGGTGGGTGAGGGATCTATCATAAAACTAACTAGTAAATAAAAATTTATTATGTGTTTGTGTCATTATGTAAGTTACGCAAAGCAATTAAGGATAGTCCATACCCTCCTAAGCATGATTTCAGTTTTTCCCTGATAATTTGAAATGTGTTGATTTTTTCTTATCAAAAGTATATATTTTCTGAATCCTTTTTTAATTATCTGTCTAATGAGCCATATTTTGTTTATTAAAAATGAAAAGGACAGGAATTAGAAGAAAAAAAGTAAAATTTAGAACGCATTGAATTAAAAAGTTCCAACTCCCCTCCATTACACTTTTTTTTCAAACAAATTGCACTTTTGAAATCCATGATCATTTGTCGAAAAAAGTTTGCCACAGTTTTTTTTAAAACTCATTACTTCCAAAAATATAAAGCTTTTTGTTCATGACCCTATAAAAACGTTGATTCTTTAACTTCAACTCTCCCTCACGGGGCGAATTTTGATTCTTTTCAAAATATGTGGCAAACTTTTTTGCGCAAAGGCCAACTGAACAAAATGAAAAAAACTGCATGGTTATATCTCGTTCACAAGGGGAGTTGGAACTCTTTAAATGTTGGTCATCAAGCTAAAATTGCTTTCAGAGAAAATCACATTTAAAGATTTTTTCTTCTTAGAATGTATGAAAAGTTAAAAAGGTAGAAAACTATCTCATTGAATAATGATAGTGTGTATAATATTATAAAGAAAACCACCTGGTTTTATTTTTAATGATAATAAAGCAAAATATTGAATACGAAAAATAAACAAAGCCGAAAAAGTATGTATGGCGTCATGCATGTGCGTATATTCTCTTTGATAGAAAAATCAAAGTTAATTACTTGTGTAAACAAAGATTTTTTTGCCTTTTGGTTTTTGCTAATAACTCCATAATTATTTGGAATTTTAAAATTCTGATTGCAGAATCTGTTTTTAAATAAAAAATTGAAAGGAAATATTGAAAAAAAAATTTTTTCAAAAAAATTCACCTCGGAGGGTATGGACTATCCTTAATAGGTTAACCATGTCGGCGATTTGGCAACTATAAGTATTTCATATAATTAAGTCTATTATGACGACAAACAAGTTCAATGATCGCTCTTGTTATGTTAAAATCTACCATATTTATATGTCAACAGTGTTAGCACCGTGTTAAAAGTTTTGAAATAATCTTCTTGCAAGCAATCGTAAGCAATCTAAACTTAAAGAAAAAACAAAAGATTTTCAAGTCGGCTGTATTCTGATTAGCATTAAGGGGCTGTTCATATGGAGAAAAAAATATCCCGGTAGGCGGGGAAACTTTTCGACACACCAAAAAAAATTACCTCGGTAAGCGAGGAAATAATATGACTCGTGTAAAGTAGCGGGAAAAATTTAAAAACAAATATGGCGACAGTCAATAAACGATACATTCTTCTTCTATATGTATTAAGATTATTTATAAGATTCTCAATCATTGCATCGTTCCACCTGAAATTTTTTCGGTGGAATGATGATGATTTCTCTGCCATTGATGATGATTTCTCTGCCATTTTGACGAAAGCATGAACTTACAATCTTGCTGACTAGACATAAAATGATCCCGCTCCTCACCGGGGTAATTGTGTTCATATGGAGAAATTATTTCCCCGCCTACCGAGATCTCGCTTATCAATACGCGAGATCCCGCTTACCGGGATGTTTTTTTTTATCATATGAACGAAATATAATTGTTCATAACAATTCTTAAGAGAGGCGAGATCTCGCAAGTGGAGCGTCAAAAAGTTTCCCCGCTTACCGAGACATTTTTTTCCCATATGAACAGCCCCTAAATGTAGTGTTCGACCAATAAACATGATTCGTGTAAGATCATTCGAAATTTGAATGTAGCCATAACAGGTTAAATATAACTTTAGCAACACCATAATTTATTATATTTTATTTTTTCATTAAATTGTTGGTTGGAACTAAATTTCCATTTACATAATATTCTGTCTTGAGTATTGTAACTTTTGAGACATATTTAAACGAAAATGGTTGGAGTGTAAATTGAGGGTCTTTCCCAAAATATACTTCTAAATTCTTGATAACAATGTTTCACATCATCGAATAACAGAGAAAAAAATGGCTTCACACGATTAGAGTACAGCGGAGTGTTTCGGTAACCCGAACTTCCAAGGGGAGGGGGTGACACCAGGAGTTCGAATAACTGGCGGTTCGAATTCGAATAAGCAGGAAGTTCGAATAAGTGCCAATTCGAATTAGAGTCCACTGTATTGGCGAAGTTCGTATGTATTGTTACTTTGTTGGAAAATTATTACGAAGAAACGAAATTAGTTCAAGTTATGCTTTATGAGGTAAGTTCTTGTGATTTTATGTGACATCAGAAATGTGAAGATGTTTATTATCGTTATTGCATTTACACTATATACTATACAGGAGATTTGATACACGGTCAACTTCCACAACTTTAAACTAGCAACTGACTCGATTATTCGACTGAAAATGAATGGTTGGTGTGGAAGTCGATAATGTAACAGAGACTAAAATCTTCATAAATATTCTTAAATATTATTCAGTGAGGACCCGCTACTGAAAATATTCTTGCGGAGAAATTAAATAAAAAAACTAAAAAATAACTAAAAAACTACACGAAAAAAATTGCTTGTGTCAGCAAGTATTACAAAAAAATATGGCAGTGACAAACAGAGCATATTTACATTATTCAATCGTGTTTACTATATACTTAATGGAGACTGTAAAACATGTTTCTTTTCCAATTACCAATCATCTTATTAGACGAGGTCCGTAGCAGATTAGTTTCGAAAATTTTCAAAAGTCCGTTTCTCTCGAAAAACTTTCCTGTTTTACCATATTTTCATCACTTAAAATACTGTTTAGTTTACATTATATACGAAAAAAAACAAACAAATAATTGTTTTCTGTTAAAATGAACGCGATTTCTTATCTTCTGTAGCTTTAAGCTTTAATTAAGTTCCACCAGCATGATCGTATGGATGACAATTCAATCAGTTTAATGCCAGTTGTTTAAAATATGATGACAAGACGACTTCCGTCACATTCTATTTTCACACGACAATATCAGGAGTGATCGGTATGACGCCGGAATCGTCGTTTATCTGCACCGCTTCCACTTGAGTTCGTGCGAAATTTACAAATATCTAAAAAAATGACGGAGAACGTCCTGGTGAGAGAATGATGGAGAACAACGACAAAGAAGAACACCCTGATGAGGGAATAATGGAGAATCACGCCCTAGTGAGAGAATCACGAAGAACGCCCTGATGAGGGAGGGAGGTAGAAGTATGCCTTGATGAGGAGGAGACGTATTACATACCTGGTCAAGGGTAGTTTGGGTGACAGAGTAATCTTCGATAGTTTTGGTTTTTCTCAATAATTCTAACTTCAGAAAAACTTGTGATAGCTGAAGGTTGAGTGCTGGGATCTGATATTCCAACATGTAATGATGGCGGTCCTAATAAATCAAAATTTATTTCTCATTCCAAACCGTTTCAGTTAAGATTGGAAGAAAAAAAACAGAAGAGAATAAAACGAATAAAGGTTACCCGTAATTTAGCATCTACAAAATTTGCTTCAACAAATTCTTGCACACTGTCAGTTGAATTTATTTTTGAGCGAATGATAACAGTGTAGCCTGTTCCAAACCTGAAACATAGTTGGTCTTCAGCTAGATCACGTACACTTAAGCAAAAAAACATCGCAAAACAAAAACATGGTAAACGAGCTTACTTGCTACGCAGATGTTGCGGACTTCCAAGACATTTGAATTCACCATTTACCATAATGGCTAGTCTCGTACATAAAGTCTCACACTCCTCCATACTAAAATGGAAATAAAAAACGTCAGAAAGGTGAATTCACTCAAAATAATAACATTTCCAATTTGTTGTTTCCACCTGTGAGATGTTAAAACAATCGACTTCCCAGCTTTCAGAAGATCGGTAAGAACGCTCCATAAAAATCGACGAGCACCAGGATCCATACCTGTAGTGGGTTCATCCTAGGAGACAAATTCAATCCAATCAAATGGAACACATGCATGAATATATTTTTTCATTGGCCGTTGTGAGGTCTGTAATAGAAAATAATGTCGCATAAGAAAATAATGGTTTTAAGACATGTCTTTTTCATTCTTCATTCTTCGGCTTAATTATTATTATTAATTTCTAAATCAATGTTACTTTCTACATATATGCAGTGCGGCATTATTTTCTAATGCGACATTACTTTCTATTACAGGTCATATGTTCATCAAAAGATGTCACTTATAAGTCTGTTACTCTATGAACAATGATTATACAAACCAAAAATATGAGAGGTGGAGAGCCAATCAAAGCAATGGCTGTTGAAAGTTTTCTTTTATTTCCACCACTATAGTCGCCACAAATTTTGTTTTTATAAGGGGTGAGACCAAGTTTTTCGATTGCCCATTCAGCCATCTAAAAATTGGGTCACGAATACCTATTTATCACGCAGAACAGTCAACCACTCAGTGCAGTCGATTGGTTATAGCTACTGAAATCAAACCTTGGCTCCTTGCTTGCGAGACATGCCTCTCATTTCAGCATAAAACTGCAGCAACTCTTTACCGGTCAATAGCTCATCTAGAGCGTCAAATTGTGGACAATAACCCATATACCTTCTTGCTTTGTTCATCTCAGAGCAGACACTAAAAATATACAGATTTTCAGCGTTAATAAGGTTTCATGTACAATCTGAAAATCTCATTTAACAATGATAGGTTGATTGATAAATTTACTGATGATAAAATACCTGTTTCCATTAATGAAAGCGTCACCAGCACTAACATTGGCATCACCAGTCAACATTTTGAAGGTGCTCGTTTTGCCAGCTCCATTCACTCCAAGCAAACCAAAACACTGGTTAAATAAACAAACAAAAATAATTCATGTGAATAATCATTGAAGCTGCAAGGCTGCGTAAACACAAAGAAGTTCGTTTACCTCCCCTTCTTCTACACCAAAGTTCAAACGGTCCACTGCCAGCGTATTCCGATTTCGCAGTCTACTCACATACAACTAAACACGGAGAGACAATTTGAAAAAACAAATTGACTAACTCCTGGTGCCAGGTAAAGTTTTCAATATGAATATACCTTTGTAAGGTCTTCTGTCTTCAGAATGTAGTTCTTCTGGCTCATTTCATCTGATAACCGATGTTTTTCGTTCCGAACATCTTCTTCTTCAGAAAGTTTCGGGTTAGGATTGACCTTTGACCTTCTAAGATTGTTAAACAGACCAAGCTATCCCAGTGGGCAAAATCTTCAAAAAGTCACCGTGACGGAGAGCATTTTTAGAAAAATTGTGTGTAGATTTCTATAGAAATGCACTCCTTCGCAGATATTTTTCGATAAATGTGCCGGCTGGGATAGTATAACCGATGAAAAGGTTTTCAGATCTATGAATACATAAAAGTTTTATCTACCTTGGTTTGATGAAAAATCTGTATTGGATAAGAATAGTTAAAACCATGTAAATAAGTCCACCGAAGAACATAGCAAAAACATTTCGACCAATCAGATCCCATTCGAAAGGATCTGTAAACTCATGTGTACCTAGAAATATCAAGACATTACAAATGAAAAATAAAATCTTTAAAAAACGACTCGAACAGTCGATCAGGTGAAACGTACCAAACCGTTCATAAACATCTGCTCTTAGCTGGTTACCAGCAAGGTCCATCAAACCTCTCCCCAAGCAATAGTTGGGGAAGACTAGTAGTACTCTCTTTAACACGTGGTTGATGTCTTTTAACTCCTGTAAAAACAACAAGAGGATTTTTGGTCCCAATGTAAAAAGATATCAAAAACACGTAAAAGATATGAAAATTGAACACGAAGTCAAGTCTTGCAAACCTGATCACCATCACTGAAGAATTGTAAAATGAAGGTGGCGACTGTTCCGATTATCCCCACAAAAAGATTAATGGCAATCAACACAATATAGGCTGTGCTCGGAACACCGAATATGAATGAGGCTGGATACATCAGCGGGGTCATGGACCATCTGTGATAACAAACAAATCATAAGAAAACGAATCAGCATTTAACGGAAATAATTGTGGTTGACTTACTTACCCATACAATACGAGCAGCAAAATGGTCGCTCCCACATTTTGTGATGAGACATAAGCCTTTTGGTTGAATATCAGAAATATCACAAGACAACAGAAAGCGGGAATGAGGTAATTTATCAAATCCCACACGAAATTAGAAAGCCAATACACGATAGGATTCAAGCCACTAACGAGCTGTAAATGTTTCGATTTGTTGACACGATCTTCAACCAAATACACGAGAAAACTGGCAGGAACAAACGCCAAAGCAAGGATGACGAAAATTGCAACAAACAAATCCACAATTCCTTGTCTCCTAAAAATAGAATGACAGATACACGTGCAAAGGAAGAAAGATGCACAAGTCAAACTAAAAGAGCTGATCGAATTCTATCGTACATTGTTTCATCTTCCAATTGGTCCTGATTGAAGTCCATCGGGTGATTGTAAGCTGTGATACCTATACAAAACGGAACATATATTTTGCATATTTTCAACGAAAACAAAGTAACAACAGATGGAAGCTGTCTTACCATACTCAGTTATATCCACAGATGAATTGAGATTAGCTCTTAGAATGGCGTTATTCATGATGTTGATGAAGATTGGCATCGCGTGGTAGCCTTTCATGTTATGCCAAACCTGCGGAAAGAAAAAAAATTGTTTTATTAAGATGATTTTTACAAAAAAAAAAAAAAGATTTCAGATTGACAAGTAAAAAAATAATCAGAAAAGAGCGAACCTTAGCATTCCTTCTTATACCGAAAGTTGATACCAAAGATGGCAAATCTGTCATATTCATCAAATCTGGAAGTTCGAAAACACTCTCTCCAAATGATGCACCACCAAACCTTCAAAAAGGACATTATTTCTTCTAATCAATGCGCCACAATTTAAAAGACAATTCGATTGAAAATATAAATCATACCTCTGTCTAATAAACTTATCCGTTGTTTTCAAAACGTAATCGTTTATATCTCTTCCAGTAACATCAATCACAGTATCACCAGACATTACCTTCTGCTGTGGAGGATCTGGTCCGTATGCGTTGCTTGGACATTGTTGCTTACCAGTGGAACAAGAACACGAAGGTAGAACTTTGAAGGGTTTCGACCAACTTTGATTATGATGCCGGAAAGGACTAGCGTTAATATTTTTGCAGGTGGGTGGAACGTTAGGTGATGTTACACACTCAGGTCCTATAAAACATATGTCTGAAATATAACCAACAAATATTATGAACTGCCCTCTAACTTGTGATATATAACAATATTTCAACAGCATGTTTTACCCTCGAGTTAATTCGGTGTCATGGATTGGTTAACACTCAACTTTGTTGTTGAGGGAAGGAAAAAAAATCTTTTGTCTTGAACAAGATTTTAGAACAAGGTTCTTAAAATATTTCACTTACCTAATCCAGGATTACTATAGTAGCTAGTCATCAAATTGTTGGAAAAAGGATTTTCATCTCTGTTTTCAATGACTACATAATTCGAACCACTAAACATGTCAGTCGTTAACTTCAAAGAAGGAAACGCCACTCTAGGAGGTCGAATTAGAGAAACGACCATAGCAGCTATGACAAATATTGCTGGCAGTAAGATCTGCGAAAAAAATCCTTTCTTGCTTCTTCTGGCGTGATGGAAACGTTTGACAAGGATAGCTTTGAACTGTTGTAACCATAGAGGTGGTCCCCATAACAACGGTTGCTGAGTTATATCCTTTAAAACGTCTTAAATGAAATGTATGACATTAAGGCATGTTTATGATCAATACTGTAACACACGAAAGATTGAAATAACTCACCATTATCACTTTCTGAGTTTGGCAGCAGACTGCTAAGAGAACCTGTAGAATGTATGCTGATGTCATCAAGATTTCGTCTGGTTTGTAAAGGGCCCGTCAATGAAATGGTGTCTGGAAAGAAAGTCAATAGTGAAATTAACAGAGATGAAAATAATAAGGCAACTTCAAGAAGAATGCAAACAAACCTTCATCTGAGACTTCCATTTGATCTTCGCCACATGCTTTCAAGAACACCTGAAACAACAGAATGACAAGTAAGCATCGAAAAACAATCTCAACCAATCGAGAGGAAATAATATGCTACCTCTTCCAGAGTGGTGTCAGAAATCCCATAATGCTTAATACCAAGGTTAGGTAGATTTTCTTCCAAATTTTGAAATAGATTGGAAAATTCTCCGGTCAACCGTGCAGCTGATGGTAAAATGTATGTCACCTCTGATCCAAAGTTTTCATGCAATTTCGTACCAGGTACAAATGAAGAAATAAAAGCCTTGATTTTGAATGGGTCAAATGATACTTGGTTGTTGTTATCCCTGGTCACACTGAGGAAGTAACCTTTTCCAAATCGCCGCTTTAAAAACAATGGTGATCCACAGCATTGTAGACGTCCGTTTGAGATTATGCTGACACGATCACCCAGCAGATCAGCTTCATCCATGTAATGCGTAGAAATAATGACTGTCCTTTCTAAATTCAAACAAGGAAACGGTACGCATTATTCTTTTGTAGGGGTTATAAAATAAGGAACTGGTCAGGGTGAAATTGAGAACAATTCCCAATGGCTTTCTAAACTAATAAAACATTTTCAAAAAGAAATAACAGAGTGAAATTAAGGTTTCTTATAAAAAAAGACGTGTAGTTACAAGTAGAACTGATGACTTGATAAGATTGCTAGTGAATGGTACCTTTCTTATGCTTGAGTATCAAATCCCAAATGCTTCTTCTTGAATAGGGATCGACACCAGACGTAGGTTCATCTAGGATGACAGTTTTTGATTCTGCAATGAAGGCCATAGCCACTGACAACTTCCTCTTCATTCCACCAGAAAGGTTGCAGGATAACTCATCACGTTTCTCCGGTAAGCCAACATCAATCAAGAATCTAAAGCGATAGATTTCATAACTTCAAAATATCAAAAATATTTTTTTCATTTGAAAATCCTATAAGAAGCCAAAATACCTTTCAATTTCTTTCTTAACACTGTCACTGTCTAAGCCCTTCAACTTCCCATAAAACCACATATGTTCTTCAACGGTTAGATTATCAAACAAAACATTGTGTTGGGGACATAATCCTAAACTTTTACGAACACCTTCAATATTTGTTCGGATGTCATAACCATTAACAGTTGCAGTACCGGAAGTTGGGGGGAAAAGCCCAGTTAGAATTGACATCGTTGTTGATTTCCCAGCACCATTGTGACCAAGTAATGCAGTCACGTGGCCTTCACAGAACTTCAAATTCAATCCATCTACAGCTCGTTTATTTCCGCGTTTGTAAATCTAAGTAACAAAACAAAGTAAGTTGAAGTTTTAAAAATAAAGATACAAATAATTACCAGTCTAATCCTTCTTACCTTCACAAGATTCTGAATATGCACTCCAACCAATGCATTTGAATGATCTGGCTCGTATTTACAGCTTGGATCTGTTTTTGACTGTAGTTCTTCCTCATTATCCTCATTAGAATCATGGTAAGACTAAAGAAATTTTATGATTTTAATAAATTATCGTTATAATTGTTTCTTATAACATTATAACCTGACACGTGACACGTGACACTAAGACGAAAAAAACTAAAGTTACCATGTTTCCCAAACCATTCATATAGATATTTCCACCATCATCTTTGGATGCCACTTTAGTAGACCATGATCTCTCAATCCAATATGATTTTGTGAAGGGAAAGTAAAATGGTCTTGGTATACCATATTGTCCTGAGTGGAAAACATTATTTTTAGTTGTGAGAACAAGTCAAACTGAAAAATACAAATTTGTAGATCTGAAATTTCAGAAGCTTTACCTGGTAGCACCTGTTCAAAATACCACATTAAAATTAAGTACAAAAACATATCTATAATCATGAAAGTGACACTCCAACCAAGACTGAAGGTGTCCGATACCATAGGATTGTCGAAAAAATTTGACCACTGTGCCCCAATCCCTTGCTCTTCCCATCGTGCAATATACTTGATTGACAGACCAAATGAAGTTGTCGATAGAAGTGACTAAACAAATGGACGAAAATACATGCATGAATGAATGAAACTAAATTCAAAAAACAACTAATTAATGAATGCGATCATTTTAACAAGAAAATGGATTACTTACAACAAGTCCTTTTTCACTGAAGTTCATCTGATCTTCAAACCATAAGGTGAGGGGATAAGGCAAATATGTGAAAAAATATATGATACCACCGCAAGCAGCTGAAATATTGGCTTGACCAAAGAAAACACTGATCAAGAACGCCATTGCAATCGATGCACTTGCAAAAACCAATAAAACAAAGATCACAACACTGATGTCAGAATAAATCAATATGTCTCCTATCTTCAGCAATACCACTAATGTTACAATCGTAATGGCCATTGATATGAAGCTAGTGATAAACCAAGCTGTCCAATGCACGGTATTTGTCAGTCCCATCACCTTAAATTAAAGAGCAGGTTCGAGTCGAAGAATATAAAATAAAATGGCAGGTTATGAACATGAACAGCTAACCTTCATCACTTCTTTCAGTCGCATTTCTTTTTCGTATACAATAGTTTTCACGATCATTGCAACGGTATACACCCATGCCAATGTCATGAATAAGGGTAGAGAATTTCCAAGAGCATACATAAACCTTAATCAAATTAATATTATTGATGATCAAGCTTCAGAGTTTAGGAAAATATACTTGTGATTGTATATTACCTGTCTCTGATATAGCACGGGTAGGGAAATTGTTGTAAGTAAAGGCCTGGTTCTGCGATGCTTTTATTGGCAATAATTTCAATAAGGGTACGATCAAGCAAATCTTGCAAAAAGACAAAACCAAAATTGAGGTATTGATAATGCCAAAAACTTCTACTACCAAACGGACCAGGACCAGGCTTCCAGTACCTACGCAAGAAGAGTTCATAACATTTAGAGCAAGTACATAATTATGATTGAATTAAAATAGTGAAGATTCAGATCCCCTTGAGTTCTGAAACTTTTTAGATAAAATTCTTCTCTTGAAATGTATTTGGCAAAATAAACTGATGAACTTGCAGACATATAGGAATTGCACTTGTCATGAACAATACGAAAACTCTGAAGAAGCACAGCTACTTTTAAAGTATTTCTTGTTTATGTAGAAACCCAACAGAGGTAGAATACATAGATTTGTATAAAGAGTCATACATATTTAATTCAAGAATGCAAGAACATTATAATTATATATGTTTCACCTTGGAGTGAAGAATCATCACAGCAGAAGGTATCAATTTTATTCAAAACAACTAAATAAGTCATTTTTGTAAAATATATGTGTGTTACTGAAACTTTAAGATTCCCTAATATTTTTATGTAGACGTTGATATTAATTTGAAAGAATTCCATTGTGATGTCTGGTCAACAAAATCTGGAGAAACTTAGTAGGAAGTGGTTCATCAGAAATTTAAAAAATAAGAATTGAATTTTTTTCTTTTAATTTTTCATTTTCTATCTGTAAGGAGCCACTTACTATTAAATTAACTATTAATTAATTTTCTATTTGGTGTTTTTCGGTTCTGGTTTTTGTCTCTATTGTTTGGTTTTGTTTTTCTTTCCTTCATTACCATAGTGATGCTTCAAAATGAAGAACAGATGTTGTCTTCCTTTGTAAGTTCTTCAACCATTTTACTACAATATTTTTTTCAAGCAGTAGTGGCTTAGTGGTTAAAGCATTGAGCTTAGGAACCTGATATTGAGGGTTCAAACCACGCTGAGGTAGAAAAAGTCACGACTCCTGAAGGTACTGCAACTAGCTGGGTTCCCTGATGTATTTCGGGGAAAATGAAGGCTAGTCGGGGAGATTAATGCTATGATGAACATCCGGAATATGTAGCCCCACTCCTTGTAGTGGCTTTGGCCTTGAGTGGGGTGAGTGATTTAAAAAAACATACAAACAAAACATACAAAAAAAACAATCCTCCCTCATAAAACTAAGATAATAAAAACATTTATAACAAAGAATTCCAACAAAGAATTTAAAAAAGTAAAAAATGTCTTTGTGTGAGAAGGATAGACTCAGTAGCAGAATATTTCCTCAGTTTGTTTCTTGAATGCCCAGTGAAAGTTACTGGGATGGCCTGATTGCCTGATTTGCCTGGTGAACATCTTATAATGTTTAAACGTTTCATAAAACATTTTGGGGAGTAACATTAAAAATGTTTTATTGTCAAAAATGTTTTGTTGATAAAAATGTTTTTGTTGTTAAAAATGTTTTATTGTTTAAAACTTGAAAATCTTTAAAGTCTTCATTTTTCTCAATAATACAAATTAGACTTTACGTAACTCTAAAGTTGGAATATAACATTTCATGAAAAGACATTCGTTGTCATCGAAACTGTAAAAACCTGTAAAAAACATTTTATACAGGAAATGTTTTGTTAGGATCGAAATTTAATCAATAATTTTCGATAAAGCTTTATAAGCATTCTTTCTAATGTAGCAGGTTTCATGAAATACATCATACCCAACAAAGAAACAAAAAATGGAAATGAGCAGAATTATATATGAAACTACAGTGACACAGATAACATTATCAGATCTAAGAAATTATTTGGACAGGAGAATTAGTAATGTTTTCATTACGTCATCATTATGTTTTTGATAAATAGTATGCTATGAATTTCTAATTACTTTGCAAACTGAAGTCTGTTTTGATCATTTTGGATCATTTTCAAACAACTAACGTACTTGGTGTTGGATGGTATATTATTGATATATATTTACATTATTGATAATTATGAAATCCAGGAAATATGCTATTTCATAATTAAAGTGCTGGAGTAATAAAAGATTGCAAAATAAAATAGTCTCATTAACTCTCATTTATGTACATGCGTATGTCTTTAATTTAGGATTTCACAAAACAGTGAAAACATTTTATTGTAAATAACCAAACATAAGAAAAAAGAATATTTAATGAGTTAAGTACGTCAGAAATTATGAGGAAAGAAAAACGTAATGAGACATATATGTTAAAAAAACTCCCCATACAAAATAACGTTTAATTCATTATTTCTATTTCAAGCATAAATAAGTAAAACAAGTGACTTTTCAAGTTGAATAATGTAATGCCAGGTGTGTTTGAGAAGAAATTCAATGAAATATATAATGGTAAACTGAGAGAGAATAATCAGATGTAAAGTTTAAATAGAAGAGACTGTTTCGAGATTTACAAATATGGTAGCTTCGAATGATCCAATTTCCAAAGCGTCGCACTATCTTATGCTTGTTTTAGCGAGTGTATCAATGATGATGACAACTGTGGTGATTTATTTTGTGGGTAAATCACGGAACATTCGTGGACAATACTCTAGCAAAATACTGCTTAGCTTAATGTTTTGTGACTCAGCAACTGCTTTTGGAACGATCATATATTCTTCTATTCGTATTGCATACCAACATAACTATTTGTCAAAAGAATCCTTTCAAAGATTTCTGGAACCATCCTTATTGCTTGTGTCATGTACAATGATCCATGCAGCCACCACAACAGTCTTGATATCTGCTGATAGGTTGACTGCAATCAAATGGCCATTCTTCTACTGTCAAATCAAAGCAAAACATATGCACATGGTGATAGCTATGGATTGGATGTTGTATGGAACAGTCTACATCACTTGGTTCTTATTCTGGTTGAAACGTTATTCACACCGTCTTGTCATTGTATTTTATACCATGGTAGTAACCACATTATTGTCAGTGACTCTACTTCTCATTATCAACTCTATCATATTTCTTACAGCAAGAAGACAATTACGATCAATAAAATCAGTTATAAATACTATTGCAAAAAGTTCAGAACCAACCCAACGTAGTGAATCACAGCAAAATAAAGCAGCCAAAATATGTTATGGTGTGGTAGCTACACTTCTTATATGCTATACACCCTTGATTGTACAGATAGTGCTGAAACTTGCAGCACATCATCAAGCTGAAAATAGATTAATTGATATATTTGTGGACTTGGGGCTTATCATAAACACTATATTGGATCCAATCATTTATGTTCTGATCAACAAACGCGTCCGTCAACAAATCATGAAGCGATTCTTAATCCAAAAGGATCTGTCATTGATATCGGAACAAGAGAGTCGATTATAAGAACATAAGTAAATAAGTAGCCGGAAGAGAACCTGAAAATCCAAGATATTTCTAATATTTTAAAACTGACTACTGGGACAGTCACAATCCTTATGTGATTATTCAATAACCCCTGGATAAGTCATGTTCTTCATTACATAATATAATAGTTCAAACACGTATATTTGCTAAGATAACTTTTATTGAATGAGAAATGTGTTGCTTGTTATTTGTATGAGAACAGATGGAATTTCTTCAAATGTATAAATTGAAAGCTTCAAAACTGTAAACATGAAATACAAATACACATGAAAGTATTAAAAATAGTAATTATGATTGCCTATATCCTCTAAACACTCAAAAGTAAGAATTTCAATTATGAATTTATATCTGAATGTAGATTTAAAGTATTCACATGCAAACAGAACATGTCGTTTTTTTAAGCCATCACTAGTTCATAGAAAATAATTAGTGTGACATGAATTTATTTATTCATTTTCCCATGATCATTTCCCCAGGGAAATTTCTTTTTCAGTTTCTGAAGGTACTGTTATTAATGAGGGATATGCCATGGATCCAGAGCATCGCCAGCTCCATTTGTGCCATGGGAACTACACCGACAGTAACCACACCCTCCTGAACTCTCTCACAAGGCTACTAGTCAGTAAAAATGGAAGGTGTTGAATAATTATTACTTAAAAAAAATTAATTAGTCATTTTTATGAAGCTAATAGACAGATTACAAAACCATTTCTGAAAAGATTCATTTGATGTCGTCTTCATATCTCCAGAATCTTCTACTTCCGGCGACTGCTTCTTAGCAAATTCGTTAGCCCTCTTCTCTGCATCTTTCTGCAAATCATGCACAGTCCCTTCAACAAGTGCCTCTTTTAGAGGTGAAAAATAAGCAGGTGGCTCAGAGAAGATTTACTGTATTATTATTTCACTCATGCAATTTTAACATAAAAGGTAATGAATTTCAAAAAGTACCTACTTAAACATGCTCATTGTCTAGAAAGAACTAAGCTTCTTTGTGTTATCATTATGTTTCTTGATCATGTTTATTTATCCAAGGTCAAAAGAATTAGAAAATTATCATCCATATACTAATACTTGGATCTCACATTTATTTTAGCAAGTGACTGTTTTAAGAATAATACAGGATACTTTTTCCAAAGTAAACACATTTTTTAGAGAAACAATTTTAACCAGGATACTAGTCATCATACTTTTTAGTATACGATAATAGTTTTTGTTGTTTCATAATAGTGAGTACCATTATGTTTATAAAATCAAAGAGATAACGATTCACTTATGTTCAGTTTCGATTAAAAAATATGTCACATCATGCCTTCTGCTAAATCTCATAGTCAGTAAGATTTTAATTTCCTTACTTTGGTACAATTCTTGCAGTGTTTGGTGTGTAATCTGGATTAAAGCGAAGTTTGTACTCAATATTCTTTGGAAACGGCTGATCTTCTTCTACATTCAAAAACACAATACCTACAAAGACATAGAAAGGAAAAACAGTGATTGGATGATAATAATAACCTTTAAGGATTGTATTCTTTTGAAGTTTTGTAGTGTTAAGAGCGTTTTATACTTGAATGCCTATAAAACTCCTATGTGATCCGAATCCTTCTTTAATAGCAGACATGATTGGCTGAACACTAAAACTCGATAAAGCACAAATATAAAACACCCTTCAAACCAAAAAACTTCAAACTTCAAACTACAAAACTTAAAAGGAACCAAACCCTCATGGGGTGTTATAATCATTTGTTTTTTCTGCTGAATGCTTTATAATAAAACAATAAAAACTTCTATCTGATCTGAATCCTTCTTCAATAGCAGAAATGATTGGATATATACATTATTATGGCAAACGGCATGGCAAACTTACTTGCTAAGAAATTAACACTTTTGGATTGCACAGCTTCCTGAACAAGTGCCTCCTCACTTGGCATTGCTTTGAAAAACGATGACATATTGAAACAATCTGAAAATCCTTCCATGGTATCAATCGTATCATTAATGAAGGTTTTTATGGCTCTGATCCGCTCAAGGTTAGTATCTCTATCATCTGTAGATATCTCTGTTAGTTCCATCAGAAGATTGTTGATCTGGAATACAAGAAAAACAAAAACTAAAATCATAATCATAATGGAGAAATCTAACTTATGTAGGTCAATTCAAATTGTTCGAAAATGTGAGCAATGGTAGAATGATTGTTTTCACTACAGAGAAATAATATAAAATGTCTAGTGTTGTTAAGTTTTGCATGTTCTCAAAACTTAAAAAAAAGTGTATCAAAATTATTAGGGAAGAGCAGTTGAACCCGAACAAATTTGCTGATTTTAACATATAAGAACATACAACTGACAACCATTTATAAACTAGCAACCACCTCTTTTACTTACCATATCGATATTTGGCAGATATTCTAAAATTTCTTTAACGTAGGTATTGTTTTGGTTTTCCAGAAGAGCTTTTGCAAAATTTTCAACCTAAATGAACAATTAGAAGGTATAAACTAAAATAAAAAAAGTTAACAGAATACATGCATTCATTACTTACCCTAGTCAATTGTTCATTATCATTCAGGATATCTTCAAGAATATTCAACCATTCCATTAAAAGGTTCCTTGCAGGACCAGCTGATTGTAAGCCATCTATTAACTGAAAATGATATCAGAAAAAATATTACCTTTCACATTAGAAAGAAGCATAGTTCATAATAGAATTGAAAAACTTAAAAAGAACAGTGTAGTTGTTTTTGTTTCTTATTCACTTTTGATGTTCAAAATGTTAGTAGTATAGTGGTATAGATGTTACTTTCGAGAAAACCTACCATATTGAAAAAACCAGATAACTTATTGATAATCAAATGTGTTTTCGAATTGTCTGGTGTAAACATGATGGGACGTTCCAATGCAGATGTTAGAAAATCAGTCATTTGTGGAAAATTTCCAGCACTTTGAGTAATCATGTTAATGAGCCGTCTTTTTTTATAGCAGCAACTACTTTCATTGGCTGTAAGGAACAAACAAAACGTTATTGAGTGAGAATTCTAATTCTGGTTGAACATCATTAAAAAGGTATTTCAGCATGCTCTAAAATTTTACAAAAGATAAGTATAAACAAATTTTAACATAAACCCATTCAGCCGAACTTCCAATAAAATGGCACAAAACAATTACATCATCAACCTCATCGAATATAGTTTCATCAAAAATATATCATGTTTTAAAATGACTCAGTAGTGCTTAAAATGATTAGATTATGGGGACTCATAAGAAAACACTAGCAAAAGACTTATACATATATAAACTATAGATACACATGTTTCTTTTTAATTTAAAATGTATAAAAGTTTATGAATAAAATCACATGAAAAAAATAAAAACTTTTTATTAATGATTTCATAAAACTAGAAATACTTCCAAAATAACTGCTTTAGATCTTTTAAAGTACGAATGCACAAAGACAGTGTAAATTGCTTATAACAGTTATAGGGAGGTTTGAAATATACAGGTTAGGACTGTTAACTGTGCTTTAATATGACATTCACTTTCACTACTATCATAAAAGGTCATACTGTAAAAAGTCATGCACATGCAAAAGTCACATAACACAAAAATCAACATAACATGATCCCCGCAAAATATGAAAATCAATATTGAAATTCATCAAGAGTTTGTCTTGTTCCAGAATTTATCTCAAGCCCCTAGCAATACGCAAGGATACAATCACATTCCAACCTGATTTCAATTATTCAAGAAGACATCTAACGTATGCTTGCCTTTCATGTTCAGTTGTTGAACTGAATGTCTATTTGGTTCTTTTCACTTTGACAAAATACTTTATGAGTGAAACCCTTCCCTGACATGCTATCTTTAATTTCCTTCATAAATTTAGTTTGGTTTACTTTATTCTGCCCCCTCACCAGCTTCACTTCAGCAATACTTTTGGCAAAACCCCAAAATTTGAATTACGAGAGCTGTTGAGCAGTGAGGCAGAAACTCACATGCCACTCACTGGTGCTCTAGTATATGCATAAAATCGAACGAGGAAGAGAAAAGAGGAAGGTATGCAGGAAACTTACTATTGGGACAGAAACAATACTTTGTGCCTTCAATCGAACTATCAAAACAACAACCAAGCCTTAAACAGTGACTTTCTGTTATTCCTCCCCAACCGCAATCAAATCGATCCTGAGGCTTAATCTTGTTACATGTAGCATTTTTGCCGCCTGTTACAAAAGTTGGCAGATCATTGTTAAGACTTTATTAAGACTTTTTGACACACCAAAAAAAAGGAAAACTTGCCTCCTTGACTTGGGAATTCAGTTGGTTTCGGAGTGGTTGCCATGGTTGATTTAGATGACTGCGTAGAAGTTCTTTTTGTGTTTGTAGTAAAGCCTGTGGTTGGTGTGGAGGCTGTTGGACTTGCAGTAGTAAATGAACTATCACTGCTTGAATTAAACCATTCGTCACCACAAACAATTGCACGTATGTTCAAATAGGAGGCATTGACAGAAATGTTGTTTTGAAGAACTTGCCACATACTCCTCAGATCATCAACTAACTGCTGAGATTCTTCTAAGGACGCCATCTGAAACAAATAATCAATTCAAAAATACCATTAGACATTAGGGTATCAATCTCTTTGAACACTTGCTACTTTCAACACTTTCATTAAAGCAGACTAAGTTAAACATCACCAACATTTGGTATTGTGTTCTTGTTTTTTAAATTTGTCTTATCAATATGAATGATATTGTTAAATGTGACTTGTCATTGAGCTTATGGAATTTTTTTTAAATTCAAGGACTGAATACTACATGATTTTCTATTTGCACATGGGCCACTGGTCTTTTTATCATTAACTGGGTAAGTTTCCAATACTGCTAAGGAGTAGAATTAAAATATGAATGGAATTACCTGCTTCAAAACAAAACAGAGAAAGAAAGAAAATAGATCAATGCACAAGTTCATTTTGGTAAACATCAATATTCATTTTCAATTTTCATTTTGTATTTTTTTGATAAGTCAAACAAATGCGGTTTTGTGAATAAAATGAAGTAAGCTGCTTCCAGCAATTTTTCAATGTCAACATTTACGACAGCAGTTGATGGATGATATCAAAAGTACCTCATTGTAAATGTTCTCAAACTCCTCAAATAAATCTTGATAATCCATCACACCAATAGATTTCTAAACCACAAATTCATTTTCTGATTTATAAAAGAGAACAGAACAAGATAACTTTTATAGAACAGAGTTTAAGAGAACCCACCATTAAATCTTCAAATATTACGGCGTACCGACTTTGAATAATATTCGAAATATTTGTATAAGCGGAAGACTGAAGAAATCCCGTAACATTTATGTTGCAAATATCTTCTTTAATGGCAGTCTGTAAAATAAAAAACATACCAAAAGAAATAATAACCAAAAAATATAACTTGGGCAAATAATTCAGCATGAAGAGAATGCACATACAACATTGGAGTTTGGTGGAAAATCTATCACTTTTTCAATTTCATCTCCAACACAAAATCTTTCTTTCATATCCTAAAATAACAATTACCGCAAAAGCTACTCAATACAGGCATACCAAAAATTGATCCCTTATTATAATTTGAAAATTTATTCTACGGCTTTCTGTGTTTCTCTTGTTTCAATAGCTATCTGCAAGTTAAATAAAACAAGATGCCCTTACAGGCATAAGGATTTCTGCAAAATCAGCTAAAGCATAAAAAATGAAATATTTTATGACGCTTGAAATTCGAAAGGAAAGGAAGATCTAGGTGGGCTCGAACCACCCACCTTTTGGTTAACAGCTGACTGCACTAACCAACTGTGCCACGAAGAAAGCCACAACTATTACATGTAATGACAGATATAGCTTTTTGAATCTTCTGTTTACAAAACCTTGATAACTTTTTTACCGCTAGGTTTGGACAGCAGAAAAAGAAAAACAAAGCCGGTTTTAAAGTATTTCTTGCTTTTGCAGAAATCCAAAAACTTTTTTTAAAAGTCAAAAAATTTATGATTACAAAAGTTTTCGTGGAATGGCAAGAAAATCCTACAATTAGCAGTTCAACGCTAATCATACAAATCATCATCATCATCATCATCGCCACCATCATCATTATCATTGCAGTCATTGCCATCAACATTATCTGTTTTTCCTTGCTTGCATGGATAATTCAAAATGGCTTTCTCCATGCTATTCTGTCCTTAGCTACATCCATACAGAATTGCAGAACACTTTTAACGTTACCTCATAAAACTTTTCAGGATTTTCGAGAATTGATGTAGACAGGCTAAGGAAGTTGGTGGAATTAATACCAGACACTTCCAGCATTCCCTCAAGCTAAAGATCGAACACAAACTGCAATTAATGACCAGTAACTTTCAACAGTTTAGTGAGACACTTGCTGTTTCAAGGGAAACAACTGTTAGTTTCAAACCATAATAAATCTTCATGGTCATATTGTTGGATGGAGGTTTTATCTTTTTTAATGGAAATTGTTCAAAGCCACTTTCAAGCAAAATTACGTGTAAATTTCCAGGTGATAGTAGTGTCTTTCTCAAAATCACAATCCAAGAAATTTACCTTCAGTCCACTTAAGCATACCTTTAAACTGCTTTTACTTAAAGTTCTTGATGTATTACTGGTCAGGAAGGCAGAAAGTATTTCTTGAGTTTCATTAAATGAACCAATCAAATCAACCACATCTATTTCTATGATACAAAGAAAAAATTCGAAAACTCCTAGTTTCATTTTTATCATGAAAATCTGGTGGTCGCAGATGAAGCAAACAAAATTCTTGCAAGTACTTTTAATATAGTTTTTCCAGGCTATTTATAGGATATTTAAGTCTGATTTAAGATACCTTACTCAAAAACTAAGTGTGTTTCACACAAATGACACAAAATCCTTTTGTAAATTACAATCATGAAATACAAATAAACATTATATACTTAAAAAGGATCTTCACAGAAAGATACGGATCTCTATAACTTACCAGAAGTATTGAATCGATTAATGATGGAGGTAATGTTAGCCATTAGTCTGGGAAGTTCTTCCGACAAACTTGTCAACAGCTCCAATCTTGATTGGTTTGCAAAAATTGGACTTACATCTCTCAGGAATTTTCCCAACCTACAAATTTCAATTCACGAATCTAATTGATGAAAGAAATACCAGATGTTTTACCAACAGAAAAAAAAGTTGCATACATCGAGTTTGAAAAGCTTGGCAGGTCCTGAGGTTTTTGTAACCATTTAGCTGCATCATAGTCACAAAAGACGGATTGCAAAAATGGTATTGCACCAGCAGATGGAAGAGCCCGAGGTGGAAAGTATATAGCGCCTATGATGAAAGGAAAAAAGTAATCTTAAGTTGACGGTCTTGATATTAACATCCAGCAATCAATAACAATGATGGATCACTGATCGCAGAGAATAAAAATACTTCAGTGCTAAATATATTATATTATACCTCCATTTTCTGGGAAGTGTTCTGGTGGTCTTTTATGTCGAACTGCAACCAGAATGACAAAGATGGCCAGTGGCCACACAATTTCCACAATATTTCGGAACTGAAAAATAAAGTACCTACAATAATGTTTTTGTAGTGAATTCAATACTTCACTTCAATACTTCAATATCTTACAAAAGAACCACTTTAAGCAATACAAACATAGATAAAGCTTATTTAACGAAATAAAAAAAACCTCACAATTTGTCTTTTTCTGGTCTTGAAATTCTTCCATAATAACAGCCATAATTGCTTGAGAAACAACTTCATCTTTTACACTTTTACAGAAAATCCCATTTATGAAAATTTACTTAGTCCTGAAAGTGAAGTTATATTGTTCAAAAGTCACATTTCAAAAATCAACAACAGAGCATGCTAAAATGTTAACAACACATATATAAAAACACAATGATTCAGCACAATTGTAATGAATGTCAGATTTATTATCCATAGCAAGATTGCTTTTAGTGATTAAACTCAAAAGACAATAACTAACACTATTATCATTCAAGGGAGGAATGTTATATAAGTTTATTTCTATCATATCAGCTAACTATAGGGGGTGCCTTCACTTCTATAAATATTCAATCCATGTTCAAACTTGCTACTAATTTCTTATCCAAATATAAAATGCAGAAGAAACTTGAAAAGTTCATTGTTGTTTTTAACAGTTTCTCGATCCATTGAATTCTTACATTTTTATCATATTAAAATATGCGGCCATGGAAGATAAAAATATTCTACATACATATTCTTGGAACATACACCATTTAAGAATATACAAAAAATGTTTTTTCAAGCTAAAATTTGAAGCGTATTCAAGAAAGAAAAACTTCAACATATGAACATGAATAATTTAAACTGCCCATTAAGGCTATTCATTTATCAATAGCAGGATAAGAATCAGAATTTTATTTTCATATGAAAATAGATACATAAAATAGCACAAAGAAAATTAAATGTTGAAGAAGGCAACCTCTCCACTGAGCAAGCTAGAGTTTCTTAGACCACCAAGGATATAGGGAACTGTAACAACTGCATTGATGGATATCAATAACAACTTAACAACATCATAACAACTTTCTCTCAGCATCATCTGTTGAGACTGCAAAAAAAATCTGTGAAATGATGTTTGATATTCTTCAATATCTATAATAAAGTTATTTTGTAACTTTTTTTTTTTAATGGGTTGCTCCCTGCAAGACCGAAGCCACTACTAGGCAGAGAGCTAGAAGATGAGAAAAGGAAGAACAGTTATAAACACAGATGGGAAAGATGAGCAAAGGAAGAACAGCTACAAAGACAGAGCGAGGTGGCAGTTAACCTTGGATTTAAAAGATTGCAGATCATACTCAGCAGGAAAATACTATGAGGGAGAGAATTCAAGAGGCGAGCAGTCTGAGAGAAAAAGCTAGATAAATAAAAGTTCTTATGGCATGTTGGGACCTGAACACTCAAAGGATGAGAATTCGAAGAGAGGCGAGTATTCCGAGAGAAAGTCTTAGGAGAAGGGGTCAGTTGATGCAAGTCATCTGAACAATGCCCATGAAAGTATATAGAAAAGAGACAGGGAAGCGCCGTTTCTCCGATGTGAGAGGGGGTGAAGATTAGCACAAAGATCAGGGCCAACTAAGTTAACTAAGTGCTTCTGAATACGATCGAGAAGATGAAGCAGAGGCTCCAGCCCAAAGGTGGCAGCAATACTCAAGACAAGGGCGAACAGTGGCCTTAAACATGTAAGTGATAGATTCAGCAGAAAGTGATGGACCCGAAAAAGTGAGCCAACCTTCATAGCAGCACATTTAGCAATGGACTCGATGTAAGAATTCCATGTGAAATTCTTTGTGAAGGTTAAACCTAAAAGACAAACATGAGATTACTCTGCAAGCTCACTTTTGTTCATAAGAACAGACAGAGTTACAGGGTCCCTGGAGCGATTAATAGACCGAAGCTTAGTTTTCGAAGCATTGAAGGAAACCAACCCTTTCTGACCCCATTCAACTACTGTCCTAAGATTGACCTCCAACTCAGCAGCCATTTCAACCTTATCAAACAAGTCCTTACTACGTGAAGGAAAACCGGAAAATCGAAAGAGAGCGAATGGATTTTGATCCAACTTCAGCTTCTTTGTAAGGATATACTTCTCTTATCATGGGGGAACCATTGCATTGCATCCCAAATGGAATGTAACATTTTGGAGAAAAATATCTTGAGAATCAATAGGGATATAACTGACATTTTTAAGGGTGACCAACAAATTCAGGTCTACAATTTCTCAGGGGCAAAGCAGTGATGTCACTAAAATCTTTGATTGACAATATCTGGATAATAATAAGAGGGATTTGATGAAGAGACATATATTATACAAAAATAAAAGCTGTAAAAAAACTTATGCTGATGGTAATAGCATTACAACATGATGGGAAATGATTTTAAGTTTTAAGAATAATTTCACATATGTTTCAACATAAAAATATTATAAACATATAATGCTTTGCTTCTATTATAACATAACAGGGGTTGATCCAGAAAATTATTTTGGGTGTCGAAGCGGTGTACATCACATCTGGGGATCCAGGGGGCGAAGGACGTCTGTAAGAAGATATATTTTCTGATTATTTTTGAAGCATGATCTTAAATAAATTGATATCAAAAAATTAAAAAATAAAGAAGAAAAAACTCCGTTCAAACTGTTTCAGCTTAAGCTGTATTTAGGTCTTATGCACTCTCCTACGCATTGGTTGAATTTACATTATGCAGAACAAGTGAGACCTTTAAAGGGAAATTAAGCCTTAAAATTTCTTTTCTGAATTTGAGCATGAAATACTTCATTTATCCTAGAGGAACACCTTTTTATGTATAAAAGTTATTCCAAATGAAAAAACTACGTTCTACAGATACGAGAAACAGTAGCAAAACAACAAAGAAAACGAACATAACATAACAATCTTAAACATAAAGAAATAGCAAAATGTAAAATAAGTTTATCGTTAACGATTCAAGAAAAACAAAAACAGTCATACTGAAGATTTCATTTTTTATACATCTAAAATATACACATTTGTTCAAAAACTCAGCTACGCACATATACCTGCTATAAATCTAAAACGAAATACTTTTTAATAAAGGTTTTATATCACAAAGCACACAAGAACTTTCATCAACAAAAACAAAATATGATAGTTTATGTAATCCTTACAAAAAGAGCGATCACGCTGTGACGTCAAAATTTCCATCACAGAGCACTGCAATGGCGTCCGTTGTTAGATACTAAATAACGAAAAACTGAGTATAGTTATCATTTAAAATAATTTTTAATGGTCACAGAAGATCAATGAGACCTTTCTGCAGCTAATATAAAAAGTTTTTGATAAAGGCTTAATTTCCCTTTAAAGCTTTCCTCCAGTGAAAAATTAAAATATCCTTAAATGTCTTGAAAATCATTCCAGAAATAGAACTTAACATTTATTTCAGTTAGTAAACATCTGATACTGAATAATGAACAATTTCTTTATTGTTCAATTCCATTAATATGCTCAAAAGATTGCCATTTTGTTTTAAGTTGCAAAACGCAAAATATGCATTTGAATAACAACAAAATTGTCGAAAAGCATTCTTTGGTCTCCGAAAGGAAAAGTGTACTAAAGACACATGGAATAAAGACATGGAAGGGCTGATACACTTCCTAACCACATCTTGATATGTGAGGAACACTTTCCATTGAATGCTTTGACACAAGTGTCAAGGTGAAAAGATGATTTCAATCGCATGGTACGAATGAAATAATGCTATATGAAGATGAAGGGGATTTCCTAACTTTTAGGAAAAATTAAATTTCCTAGAAATTAACTTCCTGGTTGTATTCCTTCAGTGTTTCCTTATGCATCTACACGTCAACAAGGGATGGCGTTGAACCAAGATCAGCACTACGAAAATCAACCTCACAAGTTTATCGCATGCAAAGTAAAGAAAACCTAAAAATTATTCTTCATGAAGAATATCATCTCAAATGTTAACTTGCCTATATTGGATAAAGAAAAAGCTTCCTTTTTTCGGTTTTCCCTTTCTTTTAAAAGGAAAACCAAAAAAAGTAAGCTTAAATTGCGCCCTACCGAAAGGCCACGAAGAGACAAAATAATTGAAAATAGGAGAAACCCAAATAAGAAAACGAATTTCTGCATGTCTATCTGTTTCATGTTCCTTTTCTTCTTCTTCTCCCCCCCCCCCCCCCCCCCCCCTCTTCTTGAATACAAGATATTCATGTAAGGTTCAAGTCATTGTTTTATGTTTACTTTCCCTGTCCCTGAATCCTTGTATGCCCCATTTAGAGATGGAAAAGTTTTCCGAACCATTTTTACCTCCCAGAACAGAATTACGCTTCTCACATTATTGCTTATATGATCATACACTCAACAAGTAAATTGTTGGATAGGCTGCGTATTTATAAGAACTGTAGATGCATAAAGTATAATAGCTAACTGTACCCATTAAAAGCAAATAAACAAATCAATACCAACGTATTTAAAGGTATACGATCTGACTTAGGCGGTAAAATACAGCTTTCCCTATCTTGCATGTTGACTAATTCAGTCCATTGATATAAACGCTGTAGAAATGCTCATAATCAGTGATGCATGGAAAAAATTGAATCAACTGGAGGTTTATCAGATCGTATTTCTTGGTTCAAACTGATAACCATGTTTACTTTTTAAAACTTATTTTCGGGTTATTTTTCAATGAAAAACGCATTTTAGAAGTAACACACTGCCCTAAGTGAGGCATTAATCATATCAACATCTATGATTTTCATTAGGATCTGGGTGTAATAAGGATGTTAAATTACTACAGTTTTACGGTAAATAGCCTGGTATGTAAAACATCGATCTACTCTATGATGCCATAATATGCAGCAATTATGAGATTAGTTCGTTTTCTTGTTCAAATAGTGGCACATGTTAGTAAAATTCAAGTGTTTTTCAACCGTTTTAGGTTGAATTGGAAAAAAAGAATTATATATATATATTTTCGGAAAAGCTAACTTGTCTATCCAGAAATATCTTGTAAAATAGTGGCCATAGTGGTGGAAAAAGGATTTCCGCCATATATACATTTTTTTCAAGATCTTGATTTGAAACATCCTATTATTTTTCGTGGTGGTTAATTAAAACAAGTTGATACTGAATGGGGAATATTACCATTTTCAGAGAGAATGGACTGCTATGTTTTCATTAGATTTGTATAGTATATATAAGAAATAAGCAAGAGAAGCATTCTAAAGTATTTCTGTTGTTATTTTTTGCACAGCTATTATGGAATTTTGGCGCCCAAATTCGATGTCCCCAAAATCTGCATACCGATGTCGAGATTGACCTATCAACCCCTGCATAAGAAGGAAAAGTTCATTTAACATTGAATATTGACAAAAACATTTTGAATCAAACTGCCATTCATACAGTATCAAGAAGCAAAGATGCATATCAAAATACATTATTTATGTCTTATCATCAGGACATATAAAAAAGGAAACAGTATATACACGTCATTGGATGGAATTCATTTATGAGAGGGAAAAACATAGTGACATTTTTTGTGAAGACCTATTTTAGTTTTGGTTAACCAACCATTCAATTTGCCATACTAAAATGTATTTTTGCTTTTATTCACTCCACAAATTGATAAAAGCTTTTTACTTTTTTGTTTCCACGATACGATGGTTTTACCCTTGCCCTTGCTGGTGATATGATGCTTCAAACTTAAAGATGAAAAACTCACAGCACAGAAACCATCAGGATCAGGGTTAAATATCAAAATCTTCTTTTGAGTAACATCATAACTTGCAGTTATTGCGGATTCACTTCAATTTATAGTGTATACCCAGCTGATGACTAAAAATGTTGACAATGTAAATTTTGTTGCAAGGTAAGCTTTAAAAGCAAAAATTACATAACATTTTTTTCAGACCAAAATAAGCTCTGTTTACACTTGATGAATATTATTAGAAAACGTACGGCGGACGAAAACTGAGGTATGGTCGTTCCGGCATTTACGTTTACGTTTTTTTGACACGCGAGACTTGAGTGAAATCCAAAATAAGAACTGATGAAATAAACATTTTTGAAAAACTGGTCTATAATCGATAACCGAAATTTTTATACTATTGTCGAAATATTTAATCATTTTGTTTTTTATATTTAGTTAATGTATTCTGTTTGAATGAAGAAATAATTTAATAAGTTGATAAAAAAAAAAAAAAAAAAAAAAAAAAAAAAAAAAAAAAAAACTTGAGGATTGCTGTATATGCATCTACCGGTTTCAAACCAGCTAATCTTTACGGTCAAAACCTTGTTAAATTTGTTTGGGAGGGTGAGGTTTTGGCCAAGTGACGTCTCGTTCTTCCAAACGCTTTTAACAGAGTTTTCACTGAGAAGTTTGATGGTTTGAAACCGGAGATGCATACACTCATTGTATGTGCAAGAGCGCGAAGCGCTTGAAGTGCAATCCTGATTTTATGAATAGAAAATTATTAGGCGACGATTTAATCCTGGATCCGACCTTCTTGCACAGTATAAAAAGCGAAAGACAAAATCGAAAAACAAAGAACATTGATCAAAATGGATTTTTTTTTTGAGCAAAAATCAAGTGCTAGGGAAAGTTTCAAACAATAATAAATAACATATTTTCTTGATAACTAATGACGTAAGAGAAAAATATTTTAATTTCTGGAAACAGCATTGGAAGTGGCAGTACTGGTTCCTCGTCCTCTGTTAAACCCTCGATAACTACCACCACGACCTAAAAATAGAAAAGAAATACTAGAAGAAAAAATGGATCCTCAAGGGTAGGGAAAGGGTGGGCAGGATTAAATCGTCGCCTAATTTTCCATTCATAAAATCAGGATTGCACTTCGCACTCTTGAACAATCCTCAATTTCATTTCATAGAAAATTGACAGTGGCGGATCTAGAGGTATGTCGAAATTTGTGTAGGAGAGTGTTAGCAATCTAACCATAAAAGAAAAACGTTCAAATAATCCCATTGGTAATATAAATTGAATTCACAGATTATGTTAATGCTCTCCTACACAAATTTCGACATACCTCTAGATCCGCCACTGATTGAGGCTAGATTTAATCCTGGATCCGACCTTCTCCCACAGTATAAAAAGCGAAAGGTCATAATCTCAAAGCTCATTTTAAGACTGTTTCCTGAAATTCATTAAAAAGACATTGACCTCTTTGCAGTAAAACTTTTCGAACGTTGAACTTCGAGTCCAATTTCCCCTCATAAGGATCTCCTTAGTAGGCACCCCAGCGGCTTTGGCCTTTGAAGTAGCCGCTGACCTGACAGAATGACCAGTGAAGGCATTGGTGTCAATCCCTGATAGCGCTAATACCTCAACCAGCCATCTAGCGATTGTACTTGCACTAACAGGTTTATGTGGCTTGATAAAACTTAGAAGTAACTGACTCTCCCCTTTTCTCCAAGAACTTGACCGTGCAATGTAAAGAACAATATGTCTACAAACACAAAGATTTTTGTCTGAAAAAGGAGTTAGTTTTAGAGGAGGTCTTCGATTCCCTCTTTTGCAGGTTTTGGTTAGTTGAGAAAACTGAAAAATATAAAACGATTTGTGTTTACTAAGATTATCTATGTTCAAATAACGAATTTCATGTGCACGGGCTGCTGATGTTAAAGCTAGAAGCATGGTTAGCTTAAGGGTAAGCATCTTGTCTGAAAGTAAGGATGAATCCAAGGAACCAAGATACCTAACTACCACCTCTACATCCCATACAAAATTGAACTTAGGTTTAGTTGGGCGAAGATTAAAGACCTGGGGATGTTTTCCAACAGGGAAACCCTCTATTGGTTTGTGATACGCAGATATAGCAGACCTATATCCCGCAATAGTGTCATACTCTAACCCTTTCTGATGCATGCTAGCTAGGAAATCTAATACATGACTCAAAGAAGATGAAAAGGGATCCACCTGTCTCTCAATACACCAGCCACTCCACGTGCGCCAGACCGATTCGTAATGTGATAATGTACTTCCTCTTCTGGCTGCTGCAATGAGAGTGGCAGCTGGTTTTGATATTCCTTTTGCTTCCAAGTTACTCCTGAAACTGTCCAGGCCACTAACTGTAGACTGTTGTTTACTAGTAAAGGGTGTTGACAGCCCTGCGGACTTATTAACAGGCTTTTGAATTTTGGTAATAAAATTGGATCCATTATGGACATTGACAAGACCTGAGGATACCAGGCTTGAGTCTGCCATGCAGGTGTAATTAAAATAATTGTAGCCTGGTCTACTAATACTTTGTGCAGAACTCGACCTATTAGGCAAAAAGGAGGAAATACATAAGCCTGTAGATGGGTCCAACTGACCTGAAAAGCATCCCTTACTTGGCTGTAAAGATCCACCTTCCATGACATGTATCTTGGGACCTGATGAGATATTCGTGAGGCAAAGAGATCTATTTCTGGTACCCATCTCGGCTGACAAACTTTTTGAAACACTGCTGGACACAGTTTCCATTCGCTTGAATCCTCTACTGAACGGGACTCCCTGTCCGCTTCCACGTTTAATCTCCCTGGTAGGTACTCCGCAATAATCATGATCTGATTCTGCATTAAATAACCCCAGATTTCTTTGCTTATGTTTGACAAATTTCTGTTGCCTGAGCTCCACTCTCACCTCTGTTGATAGTGTTATCATAGCCTCGAACCCCTGTGGTTGCTGAGACAACTCGAAAATCTGCTGTCTCTGCATAGCTCTGTACTGAAACGGTGCTGGCAACACCGCCATCGCTGAAGATGTTAATAAACCTATCAACTGAGACATTTCCCTTTTTTTCACCTGATGTTTTTCCAAAATTTTTTGACATTGACCCAGAATTTTGCCTATCTTTTTCTTCGGAAAGCTCAGAGTCATTCTTACAGAGTCTACTTCCAGTCCCAAAAATACTAACTTTTGGGTTGGTTGGAATACTGATTTCTTGGCATTTATGATGAAACCTAGGTTTTGTAGCAAAAACACATCCGAAGATGTTCCTGACTTGTCGACATCAATAAAATGTCGTCCAAATAAATTATTAGCCTGATGTTCAGTCTCCGTAGTAAAGCTATTGGTACTTTCAGTAACTTTGTAAAAATCTTGGGTGCAGGCTCTAACCCAAAACAAAGGCAAAGGAATTGATAGATGGACCCCCTCCACAGAAAAACGGACCCATCACCTTGATGTTTGATGGAGGGGGACTGTGAAATAAAGCGTCCTTTAGATCGAGCTTGCACATCCAATCCCCCGATTGCAGCAAATCTCTCAGTAATGGAAGTCCTTCCATTTTGAAATGTTCGTATGGTATGAACTTGTTTAATGATTTGAGATTCACCACTGGCCGAAATCCCCCATCTTTTTTGTCTACCAAAAAAATTGAGCTGAGATATTGTTGAGGGATTGGATCCACTTTCTCTATCGCCCCTTTTGCTAACATTTCCTCTATCTCCTTGTCCACTAGACTCATTTCGTCTATTTTGGACACTAACTGAGGGGCAAACCCTTTTGTGGGTGGTACTGAAAGAAGAGGTATCTTGAAACCCTTTTACTGTGTCTATCACCCATTGATCCTGTGTTAAAATTTCCCAATTCCTCACAAAAAACTGCAGTCTGCCGGCAAGTTTCTTGTTTATGTCGAACACACTCACTGGAAACAGGTTTAAGACTGCTGGGTGGACATTTGGAAACTGTTCTAAGGGAAGAAGACCTAGTACTGGAGACTCTAAATTGTTTGGAATGAAATAATCTCTTACCTCTGTTAAATGCAATTCTTGCGAACCCAGAGTTAAATTGCCCTCTGCCTCTTCGAATCGTGTTGAACAGAGGGCCCTGCCGAAAGGGTTGCTTGGTTGGTGCAAGTCTTTTCAAACCAGTAAACAGGGTTTTTGTCTTAGTTTTTGCCTTTGAGTCCTTTTGGAGTTCATCTTTGAAATTCTCCCCGAACAAATCTTTCTCATCCTCATCCCAAACCTTGCTTTTCTCCTTAAGCATCTCCTTGACTTTGGCAGTACTATCAAAGAGAGTACTCAAAACGTTCATTATGCGTTGGTAATTTATGCAGTTCAATGCTTGTCCCCACAGAAGTATGGATTTTTCAAAAAGATCTGCCATCTCTGCAAAATGAGTTACCTCTTCGGGACTCATTGCCTCTCGCTCTTCCTCAAAAATTGTCCATAAGCCTGAGAGAGGGCCTAAAATGTCTCTGACTTTATCTGACACAGTTTTCAGTGCCTTAACATGATGGACTGTTATAGATTTTCCATTTTCAGTCAGAATTTCTTTCATATAGGAATCCAGATCTTTCGAAGATTTAATGTTTACTGGAACTGGATGGGCATCCAGTATTCCTTCTTTAATATCTTTGTTAGACAAATGTTTCGAAAGGTACTTGTTTACATACTCTGCCATGCCCTGGGGTAGTTCCCAGTCATTTTCCTCAGTATTATTTAATTCAAAACGCATCATCTTTTGTGGCGTTTCCTCATTGAGCTCGGAAAGGCTAGCTAGTCTCTTCCTCCCCTCTGTGTCATCAGGGTTCGGCAAGATGTTATCATTGGATACTAGTTCCGGTTCGAGACCAGTTCGTACATCACTGTCCCTACGAAAGGGACGTGACAACATTATTATTGATGTTAAATAATCAAATCGGAATAGCAAGTGAATCTTGTACTCAGGGGCGGATTTAGGCTGGTGTACTGGTGTACTTACACCAGTGAAATTCGGTCATTTAATTGAACCTAAAGTATGAAATTATTATTCCTTCAGTTAATACAGTTTTCAATCTGACACTTCCTTTTTTCTTTCCTAACTGTGAAATACTGTTTTCGAATTGCGCTGCTGCGATATTTTTCGCCTTCACAGAATTTTTTTCGGTCGATAATTTTATTTTTGAAATATTTGGCCCGCATAGCCAGTATGAAACGGGGTGCCGTTTCGGAAAATACACGTTCAGTAGGTCGGTTGCCGGTATTGCTTTTTACACCACTCGAGTGGTGTAAAGATGCGGAGTTCTAGGGGAAGTTTTGAGATGCGTCTGACTGGTGTAAGCTCGACTGGTGTAAATAGAAAAGTGTACGACATGCCGATCTAGATAATTATATACCCTCTAGCAAAAGCAAACGTCGTCGGAATCATTTTCAGCATGTCTATCATGTCTGCATCAGACATTGTGCCAGTAACGGAGATCTCGAAGTCGATATCGGCTAACTCTTCGGTGGACATTTCAAAGTTCACAATCACCTTGAATTTCCAGGTTATCTTTCAAATTCTCCATGGCGCCTTCTTCGATATCTCCAACTAGCAAACGAGGGTGACAATTGTCATTTAAAGCCGTGTCCATGGCGACTTCTGAAATCCCGCATTTTTGAAACAGGTTGTCTCCATTTTCGTAATTAGCAGTCACGTGTCATATGTCAGAAATTCATTCAAAAAATCAAAATAAAGAAAATGGAAAGTCGAGAGATTATTCAAAAGTGAGTTTACACTTTAAAAATTCGAATTACAGGGAGGATTTTAGGGTTTCCCAAGGAAATTTTACGGTGACTTGGAATGTGTTCGAATTTGAACTACGGGTGATTCGAACAGGAGAGAGAGTCAACTAAGCTTATCAACCTCGAACCCAGGATTTCTTTTCTTTTCGATATACGAATATGGCAATCGCTGCCATCCATTTGTTTAAATTTTTAAGTCTCTGTAGTTCGAAAACCTCCAGCAGAGTAGAAGGATATTGGGTAACATTTATGAAGGCTTCTTTTTGTAGACACTTGGGTTTTTATTCACGTTGGGAGGCATTCAGCACATTATAAATAATTTAGATGATTTTTTGATCAAATGGAGACGGATATGACGAGAATTCAGTCCTGATGTACCGAATTGGGCGTTCTGTTAACGCCTGAAAAGGCGGTGGACTCTACGGAGGTGTTGACTTTTTAGGAAATTGATGTCATTGCACACACGATACTGCTACATGCCAATAAGTTGATAATTTGAACTCTCAATTATGTTGGTGGGTCAATAGCCGTACAAGTACCAAATGGGAACCGCTACCTCTAATAGGTTCCCTTTCTTTTGCCGTTAAGTTGAGTTATGTACTTCCGTATCGGCTCTCAATCATCACATTTATCTAAATTTTGCAGTCGTGGAATGGTGTCTGCTTCATCCAGTGAGAACCTGTCAATTCGGTAGCCATGTCCTTGTATACAGACGCGTCCGAGGGCAGTTTTGGGATAATGTAAGTAAGTAAGTAACTGGGGGTTTTTAGTCCTTGGGTTTCCATCCGTAACGATTGGCTATTCTGCCGACCGACTTGCAACTAGTAGTTGACTTACCGCCAGAGATACGTATAGCATTGTTCTAACTTGCCCTAACGCCAGTGTGCAGTGTGGCTCCACATTGGTTTAATGAAGCCTGGTCACCTCATTTTCTCAGTTAGCACATCAATATCAAAAAGCTCTTCGAGATTGTCGTGACGGTCATCTCCTCCATGGGAGGATTCTCAGATTTTGATTTTTACGAACAATTTAGCTGCTGTACAAGTGTGGAGGCCTGGCACATGCGGAGACACAGTAATCAAGTCGCTGGTCAGTTTTTTGTTCCTTTTACTGGATCACTATGTTTGCATTTTGCTGCAGCACGTTCCAAGTCATTTTAACGCCTCAGCGGATTATCATTCTCATTTACACGTAACTCAGTTTCGCCTCGTCTATCTCAAAGACGCCGATTTGCAGCCTACAATGGTTAATCCTCTGATTTGGTCAAACTTACCAGCTCCGTAAACTTTTACCAGACACACGCTTTGGGTCCTTCCGCGTGGTCGACATACAACTACAAGCGGTTTTGCTTCAGTCTTGATTTTAATTTATCTATTTCATATCGTCTCTGGCAGCTCGAGTGTCATTCAACACATATTGAGCGGGTATCCAGTTTCAATCTATTCTGGCCAGTCGCGCGAATATTAGCACTCATTCTTGAGGGTGCATCGTGATTTGCTATCCTAGTGCACAGTTATCACCAGTTAGTTAAGAAACCTTTTTTGACCTTTTGTGTCAGATTCTATTTAGTAGTATATGCACATCCGGATATCCCTCTCAATCACAAATTACTGTGTTTTTCTTATATCCCGCGCCGCCTCATCCTGGTAAGTACCTTTATGTTGAATTATACTAATCGGAAGGTGATCGATTGAGCTTTTTCAAGCATTATTAACACGTCATCACATTGAGGGAAAATATCGTTTTATTCCGCCTTGCAGAGATTTGGTTTAAGGCCAGTAGCAGTGTTTGATCACAAAATCAAGACAGCCAATTATTCAACAATTCTTAACTGGACCTGAGCAGAACCTTTTCTCTGAGTTACTTCAAGCTTGTGAACAAGCGGACATTGGCCAAGCGGACAAGAAGATATTGTAACTTTTTGAAATAATTCTACGTTTAATCGATCAAGTTTTTTTCATTGATTGGCCATCATACAGTTGCTTCTTTTATCAGAAGTTGAAAAGTCATCTATATATTACCTTATTCCAGGAAATTAACGAAGCATCAAATTAACGCGAATTTGAAAATTTCGTGTTAATAAAATACCCGCAAATTAAATGTTTCGTTAATTTCCAGTTTCTTATAAAAGTTTATCGTAAATTTAAAACTCGTTATTTTTCAGTAAATAATCATAAATTTTTAAAACATTACAAGTCCGATGCTATTTTTTATCGTTCTTCTTCTTCTACCTCTTCTTCTCTTCCTCGCTTAAAATGCACACAGCTTCCTCCTGCAGGATGGAGAGTAGCAGGTATATTAGGCGCTATAAAGGCTGCAAGAATGTTAGGTGCTGTTCCTATGAACCCTTTTAAAGGTGTGTAGCTTTCTAGTTATACATATAGAAAAGATCTGTTTCAAAAATTTTTTAGTTCTTTTGTCCATCCGCCAGGGGCGGATCTAGGATTTTTTAAGGGTTAGGCAAATTTTTTTTGCCAAACACACATAAAGGCGCAATCGATGAAATTTACGCCAGTTTACGCCCAATCTAATACATACTTTTCGAAATGTAAAAAATATTAACTCGAATTCATTCGTCCTAACGTAAAGAGTGTTATAATGCAAGCCTGTATTGTTGCAGTAATGGAATAAGGGAAATAAACAAAAGAAAACTAATTGAGTATGAATGGAATGTATTGAACTACTTTATGTAGGCCAAAATAATATTTTCTGCCAGATTGAAGGTTAAGTAAATAACCAATAAATTACTTCATCTGTTATCTTCTTCATTTTCTTGATTCCTTGTACATGAACAGGAAGAATCCATCAAATGAAAACATACTTGTAATGAATCAAATAAATAAATTTTCAATCACCTATACCATGATAGATTGGAGCACTCAGATAAATACATGATATTTCATCTATGTACTGGTCAAGATGGTCAGATAGAAAGAAAAGAAAAGAAATTGTGTTAAGAAATAGAGTAAAATGACCAAAATCAAAGTTAGAGACAAGCTCCTTGATCATTATCCGGCAGCAAAATAAAAACATATTTCTGCACTAGGCGTTCATCAAATCAAATAGTATACCCTACCCTAAAAATGATCCATGGCAGAGGCGTAGCTAGAGGTCAGTCAAAATTTGTGGGGGAGGGTTTAGTCATTTAGAGTAGAAAAGGAAAGCGTGCAAGTAACCTAATCGCCACTTAAGACTGAAAAGAAATATCGTAATGTTGGACTCCTCCACTTTTTTTGACTGACCTTGAATACGCCTCTGCATGGTTAAATAATTATGTCAACCACAATATAGTAAAAGATGGTGTTTCCAGAAATCCCTGAGACAAGCCCAAGAACCTATATATAAAACTACACAACAACAGATAAATTATATACTGCTTCCTCTTTAATAAGAGCTACAACATTTTTTTCCAGAATTTAATGTAGCATAGGAAACAAGAAGTCAAACTAAAACATTGTGTAATTACCTTTTTCAAAAGAAGACATAACATAGGTTTTTGTAAAATGAAAGAATAAATCCAAAGATGTTAAAGTGTTCCTGCATCCAAAATGATTTTTCGAGGGATGATAGAATGCACAAAGTTGTTTCAGAAGTCTTATAGTTTTTGTAAATTCTGTTTCCTTGGGCAGATATTTTGATTTAAAAATCATAAAATCATACAATACATAATTATGATGTATAATTATGTATAAGAATAAGATTTTTATTCTTTGTTTATGTGTATAAACTCTCAATATATTATAACTTCATTTTCTTATCACTCACTCAGAGTGAAAGCCCTTTCTCTCTATAGTAAATTAAAAAGATATAGTATTAATGATAACTTGCGATGAGAAGTTTAACCTATATACTATCTTATTATACAGTGGCGGATCTAGAGGTATGTCGAAATTTGTGTAGAAGAGTGTTAGCAATCTAACCATAAAAGAAAAGTGTTCAAATAATCCCATTGGCAATATAAATTGAATTCACAAATTATGTTAATGCTCTCCTACACAAATTTCGACATACCTCTACATCCACCACTGTTATATACATCATAAAATATGCATTGCATAAAGTGAATGTAAGATTTAAATTAAATACATATCTCAGAAACTGGAAGTAAGTAATACTAACAAGAGGCTTTTTGATCTCTATCATATTGGTTCATATCATTTTGGACACAGGATCCTTTTAAAGTTCTTAAATTCAAAACCAGACAGTCATCTCGAACCAAGAAAAATTATACTGAACTGTACAAATAAGTTACCAGGTAGAGATACTGGTGCTAAAAAACCCATGCAGCTGCCTACGCAAAACAACTCAGAAAAATAACAATGACTTTGTGTATTATAAACTCAGTCATTCAAACGTAACTCCATAACATTTACAGATGCATTTTTGGTTAACAGAAACAGATACCAAAAATATTTGTATACATCATTAATCAATAAAGGAAAGGCTTCGGTTCAGTTGACACAAACAAACTTATTATACATAGCTGAGCTAATAATTAACTGTCGTCATACTTATGGTCAACGAATTATGGTGCTAATAATCCATGCTAATCATTTATTTTACATAAAATATATAATAAAACACTTGCTTTAAAGCAGCCACAATGTTTTCATTTCGCAAAAGCAAAAGAAGAGACATAACTCGAAAAAAAAAATGCTTTTCCTAGATTTTGAAGTCAGTTTTCAACAGATGTATTAAGTGAATTCAAAATTTCCTAATTATTCATTATTGCTATCAAAAGCTGCAACGATGTTTTCTAGCGAGGTCGTGTTTAGAATGTATAGGCCATCGTAGGTGCCGTGAATACCGACACGGGAATTTTCCGACAGACTATACTCAATGGCGATAGCGCCGCCATCCCTGTGTCGAAAAGGCAAGAAACCGATCCGCTGGCCTTCAGGACTTGAAAAACTCAACATAAATTCTTATGAACGAGAGAACGCAGCCTGAATTTTCGAAGGTTTTAACATCTCAAACATTTAAAGCGTTTTATTTGATATTTTATTATATAATCTATGAGCGAACGGATATATTAATAAAATAGGTCTACATTGTAGTATCTACTATATACTGCTTGTATTAGCGAGACAAAGCCTCTAATATATGTAGTATCTCCACGTGAACACACGTATATTCCTGTGCGTATACCCCACACTTCATACATAAAACTGGGACTTTTAGTTACTTATGGTACTGAATGTACTTTGGTACTTGAAAATAGATATGTATTTCTTGTTAGTAAAGTTCAGTTTAGACCTTCTTATTAACCTGTACGTTTGTTAGCTATATACACTGGCTTTGTACATTCAGGCTTTGAAAGATCTAGTTCAAAAAAGAATCGGTTATTTTGTTCGAATTCAGTTTTGGTTTCATGAAATTATAATTAAAAACATATATATTTTTTTTCGAAGAAACGCGTTTTTTTCTACATAAGTTCTTATAAAAAGCTCATATAAAAAAAACATACGTTATACACAACTCACGCATCTATAATTCTTTTGTCTCTTAATAAATTAACTTGCTGGTCTTTTACGATTAGACCCTATTTACACCAACTAATAGTTTTAAACACGATGCCTGTTTTCCACGACAAGTAGTTTTGCTGCTACCGTTTTGCGCCATGTGGCTCTTGTTTGTTCAACTCTAGAAATCCATGCGGCAAACGAGCAGAGAGATCTTTAATTTTTGTGAAAGTTTTTCTTTCTATGTGTGACTCACTTTTCGTATTTCTATGCTCACATGCTCACACTAAGTAAATCATCAACAAGATGGATGTTGAAAAGAAAAGAATGTTTTTTTATTGAAGCTTTTAAGGAAATAATGTTCTTGCGGATGTTCTTCTCCTTCGTATGAAGGCAGGATTTTCCTCACCATTTTCTACAAAAAAACAATAAAGATACACTGCTGCTTTCATCTTCGCTGCTACTACACGAGAACTCATCCACCTCCCAACCCTTTAAAAGAATTTTACATAAACTGACTTAAGCCTTATGATTCTTAATAATTCTTCAAATGTGAGCCTGAAGTGAAGCTGAACGGGGCATATTAGATAAACTGCAACAGTAAAAGAGGGAGGAAACATGGAAAATATATTCTTAACAAAAATAACAAACACGGGTTGGTTAAAAATACGGAAAAATTAAAGAGCAGCAAAAGATTTCTTCCAGAGATTTCTTCTCACACTTTAGTAGTTATAGTCACTATAGTAGTTGCGCCATTATTGTTTATTTGCCGCAAAAACTATTTCCGACACAAAACCTATTTCCGACATACCTGTACATAAGCTAGTCGTGTGACCTACGATGGCCTATACATTCTAAACACGACCTTCTAGCGAATCCATGTTGAACTGGGTCTAATTCGAAGGTCCCCCACGGTCGTTTTGTGCAGATTTGGTGACCATTCATTCAATAAAGTGTGTAAACCCATGGTTGTACCTTAGGCAAATTTTCTTCTGGTTCATTCATTTAAAGTGTGTAAACCCATGGCTCCTTAGGCAAATTTTCTTCCAGTTCATTCATTAAAGTGTGTAAACCCGGGGCTCCTTAGGCAAATTTTCTTCGCCTAAGGAGAGCGTTAGGCACTAGTCTGTGTTGTCAATGTGACTATGTGAAGTCGTTTTCGGGGCAGAGATCACTACCTATAAACTCAAGCTGTAAAAAACATTAATTTTTAACATCATGGCGCGCGCCGCGCCTCGCCGGGAGAATAATAATCCTATTTTTTGGGAAAGAAAGGATCGGGCGGATTGGATGCGGGAATCTCTTGATATTTTCGATTATTTTCTGATTATTGTAATACAATACCTTTTTCATACAATTTTATGAAAAACATCATTTAACTGATTTTGGGTTAGGCATTTGCCTAAGTTGCCTAACCCTGGATCCGCCCCTGTCCGCGTTAATAAAATGCTCTTATGAAGGTCATTGAAACCAATCGCGTTAATTTGATTCCTTTCTCAAGTTCTCTTTGGGCAAGCGCGTTAATTTGATTCGTGTTAATTTAATGCATTGTTAATTTCTGTCTTCGTTAATTTCCTAGAATAAGGTAATAGCCGATTCTCTGTCTGTCTGTCTGTTTGTTTGTTTGTTTGTAAGTCACGCAAAATGGTAGATTGAGTTGTGAGCGAAATTATTTCTTTTTTTGTGTGCGACGTGAGTTCGAAGCAAATACATTGCAACCCCAATCGAACGTTACTTTTTCTGGCTGATGAACTAATAGGAATAACGTTTTGTTTTTATCATTATTGTTAGTTTTATATTCCACGTTGACTTGGCTTTGAAAACAGTACATCAACTAAAGAAACTAACTGATTAAACATTTTGGACAAAAAGCAGCAGTGGCAGAAAGTGGCAGCATATGTTCGGTTTGCCAGTGTATCCTAACGCTTGCCTGACTGTCTGAGACGGGTGAACTTTTTTTTTTAGCAATCAAAATGTTTAAAAACCGATAAGTAAAAAAAGAGTATCATATCAAAACAAAATGTTTTTTTTTTGCTTTTCTTTTAATAATTTAATTTCTTCTTTGAATTGTTAAGCGTTCTGATCGAACGTTTTTTTATTCTATTTATTCATTTAGCACGTGCCTTTTTTTTCTCCTCCGTGTGATCTTTTTAAGAAGAGAAACCATTTTCCCCCTGTTTGATAGCACTCATGTTAGAGTGTGTAACTTTTTTAAAACAAAAGCTAATAAAAAGTTGAAGTTTTCTCTCTCTACGTTTTGAGTGTATTGTTACACTGATAAAAGATTGGTTTTAACAGAGGTTGTGACTTCGAATCTGCTTCTGGTTGAACACAAGTTGTACTAGCCGTTTATAAGGAAATTTGACGTTTATTGATACAGTGATACAGAGCAAGTCGACATGGGCGGCGAGCGATGTTACGATATTCTTTCAACAACGGCGTTATTTTTATGACCACAGTATACATTTGTTTTCTAACTGAGGGAGAACATTCTCCAAATGAGTTTTTTTGTGCAAATTTTATCATATTTTATCCGTATTACTTCGAAAGCGCGTTGGCTGAAACGACATTTTTCTAAAATGTTGACTTTGTAAATACCATTTCCAATATCTGTTAGCTTCGGGAATACTTTATTTCTTAAAATGGAAATATACAATATCGTAAATACGTATTTCCAGGAAGTTTCGCATTTAACACATTTCAAAGTCCGTAGAAACAAGAAGCCACATATGAAGACTTGATCACGAGTCTCACAAATGCATAGCTAATATCGACAATATTACAACAATTCTATGGCTTAATGAATTTAAATATATGAGAAACGTTTACAGAGAACGGTCCAACTTTGCTCAAATCTGAAAAATGACTGTCAAATTCCAATAGCAGAAATTATAATTGTTTTTTATATATATATATACTCTTTATCTAACAACAACGTAGTTCAAAATATTTTTGCCGGCTCCAAAAGGTTTGATGAGTGAAATATTCAGAAGTTCTGCTTCTCACTGAAATCAAAAGGTTGAACACATATGTGAAGCAGGAATTTGTTTAACTTGCTACCAAATGAATAGTATGTGAAACAAATTGAATATTCGCCATGACCTATGGGTAGCAAGAGAATCTTTACTTATACTAAATTGGCCAGAATGAAGAATTCATATTGGCCAAAGAATGGTTTTTCCGTTTCTGGCTCATTCGTTTTAGCAGTGCATTACGTGCGTAACGTAATAATCATGAATAATAAAGAAATTCATTAAAATTTCGTTTGTCTTTGTAAACAGCGCAAACGTCCTTAATGTTCAGTTTGAAAACGAGACGTTGTTTGTTATGACGAAATTCATGAAACGGGCTATACAATTTTGTAAAATTAATTAATCCTAACAATAACTGAAGAATTTTGCACATAGCCTCATAGGTTGAGGATAAAAAAATCTAGAAGTTTGGGATCTCTTTTCTTCCTTTTGTTAAAAGCTTATCAACTTTCATGGTATTTTTCATTCATATCACAGGCACATTGAAAACACACTAACTAAAAACATACACACGCTTTTCATAAAGTTATTTTTTTTTCAAAGCAACTAAGTATCCGTATATCCATCCTTCATAATCGTTGTCAGAATTCAATGCATACGGTGTACGCTTCATCTGCAGCAGGTCTACCAGACCCCCTTTCACGATTTTGCCAAGCAAACCCATGTAGTCAACAGAATGGTAAGGATAAAGTATAGTGAATACAATAAGCCCTCCAGGTTTAGCCATGCGAATGATCTCTGGTAAGGTGTCCAGCGAGACCGCTCCCGGCTCATAACAGCAACACGACAACACTATGTCGTACTCGTTGCTTTTGATATTCAGTGTTGGGTCAGATGTCAACATAGCTGAAACAAAAGTTTATAGGTTAGTCATGACAGAAGATGTAACTTTTGGATGTGCAGACATCTTTTGTGTTACAAGCTTATATGTACAATTTGACAACACCGCACATGACTTTTACATTGCAATTGCATTGGATAAAAGGTAGTTGGATTGAAAAGCACCTTAGTTTCAGTTAGGCCATGCTTCCAGGCGACAGGCCTAGGTGAAAGATTTAAATGAAATACATACAAGAAAACAAACAAACAAGAAAGCGTGCTTACCAGTAAACAGCTTCGTGTATACATTCTTTTTAGCGCATTCATCAATCATACCTTGTGAACAATCCATTCCATGAAGGGTTTTGCAGCCTTTTTTTGTGAGTTCCACACCGACATTACCTGTACCACAACCAGTATCAATGGTCACGTATCGAGATAAATCTTCCGTACCTGCGCATTGGCAAAGGAATTCCACCAAACGGTTTGCTAGTAACGGCAAACCAACCAGAGTCGACACTTTTTCATATAGTGGAGCGGTCCTGTTGTATATTTCCACTGGATCTGTTATCCCTTCCAATCCAGCGTGTATATTGTTGATAAAATCCTTATCTTCCTGTCGCATGATGGAAGTACTAAAATTCATATGTAAACAACTTGAAAAAATTTTATTTGTTCACGGATGTAACGAGAGTTTGTCGTGGAAGTATAAGTATTAACGTTACTTTTTCTTGTTCTTTCAAAAACGGTTGAACGTGAGATAGGTAGATTTTTGTGTGTTTACATCTTTAGCAGAAAGATTGATAATAAAATTGTCACAAGATCACGAGAAAGCAAAAAGCGTCATGTTATCTTGCAATGTACCCATCACTTACCCACAACCAATCAATTCTTTCAAAGTAGTTTAACATCTGTTTTTTTTTTAAAAAAAAATACACAAGAACAACTGGCCAAAAAGTTCACATCACAACAAAAGATATCAAAATGTTTTAAAAGTTGAAGTAAGAACCACTTCTAATGAAGCGTCTTATTCTTAACTGTACAAGAACTTCGAAGCATGGTGTATCTAATGACAATAAAATCATAAGTTAATTTCAAGTGATGCTTCAAAAAATCCTCCTTTTTGAATTTCTATGAATTCCATTTCTGTGTGACTACGTGGTAAGTGGTAAAACCCAAAAATACTTATATAAGGATTTTTATACTTCCAATTTACACGCTCATTGCAGTTTAAGCCGATTTTCCAATAGAAAACTTGATACGCTTGACTGATTGGAAAATCGATACTACGACCAACACGATCAATAGAAATTTACGATCAATACCTTAAGGTTTGACCATTTAGAAGTATGTACATCCAGAAATAGTTATTGTGGTTTTATGATATGAAGACTGAATTCAAATTAACGCACAGTTGGTTATTGCTTTATTTGGTTATTTGCTGCCATTCAATATTTCGTCGTGAACATAATCGCTTTCAAAGAAGCCAAAAAAATCACGAATCGGATCATATATTTGGGTATTATTACAAACAACAAAAAAAACCCCAGGAATTAACACGTGCTAAAGTGAAGCTAAAAGAGAGCCACTTCACAAAATCTTGAAATGTCGCAAACATGTGGTTAAATGAAGCAATGGGAGGTATCTTTGGAGGGTTTGGGAACTGGCATGAAATATCAAGAAAGGTTTATTTTTAATTATTCTTGTTTATTCTAGTTTTAAGGACTAATTTTAGAAATACTGAATTCCAAGACACATTATTGAAATATACTGGTCAGGTTTTGGTCATTTCCCAAAAGTTTGGTTTGTCGGCCATTTTTGAAAATTGAGATAATGCGAGGTCGTTTTCTACAGTTTTTGAAATTTCTTACATTTTAATGGAAATCGTCAATGCACCTTAAAGGAATGATCTGAAAATTGGCCTTTGACATTATAAATCCGAAGACATTGATACAGTTGTTGATCTGTTCTGCAAAAAAACATTCAGTGAGGAGAAATATTAGGTCTTTTTAACACAAGTTATTTTCTCAGTCACTTTTTTGTTCCTCGGCACGAATTATAAGTGAAACCATAGTTACTCGGAGTAGCTATGGTGATTATGGTGAAACCTTATCATTTGACCATTATACAGTATGTCAAAGCAATAGTACAAATTTTCAAAAACAAATTAAGTGGTTTGAAAATTTGGTCCAAATAAAGCCCAAACTCTCGTTTCTTTTCTAAAAATAGTCAGGTTAATTAGTATACAGATTTTCAAAAATTGAATCATTTTGTAAAATGCGTTCTGATCTAATTCTCAACCAAGCGATTACATTTCTTTCTCTTTTAATATCACTTCCGAAAGTAAGTAGAAAGTTTATTGCTAAGTCACGTTAAGAGGACATGTTTCACGATAGCATGAAATTCAAGAACACATCCTCAAATAGCTACCCTTTTATCAAGAGTTCCTTGAAATGTTAATTATTGTTTTTTTGTTGATATACTCACCCGTTGTAGCCCGTAGTAGCCACTGTAAATTTCATATGTCAAATCTTTAAAAAAACAGCCTTAGCCCACCTATCGTTTTGAAGTGACAATGAAAATTGTCAAAAGTTTCTTTATAGTGATTTGCGTTTGCAAAACTTTTAATCAGGTTAAGTATAACTGCTGAATTTTACGATTGATGGTTACCCTAAACCATATAGACTTGATGTCAGAGATGATAGTGGAATTATGGTTTATGTTAACAAAAATATCCCGTCACGTCCCATCAAACTTTTGAATATTAAGAGGGACTTGCAGATTCTACCAATTGAAATAAACATACGTAAACAAAAATGGGCTGTTTCTTCGATATATAAAGCCACCAAAGCAAAAATTAGTTACTTTCTGTCTGAACTTCCTATTATCATGGATTTATACAGCAGTCAATATGATTATGTAATAGCGATGGGTGATTTCAATGCCGAACCAGGAAAACCAGTTATGGCCGAGTCTTCAAGTAGACATTCCTGGAGTTGCTGAAATCGGTGTTAGTGACTACCACTCGTTAAGAAGTCAATAAATTCGATAAGTATAGAAAATATAAACATTTCAACCATTTTTCCTTACTGAAGACTTGTTGTCCCTGGCGGATGTAACCAACTTCTGTGAATTCAATAATTTTTGTAATACGATTCTAAATTACCATGCTCCTATGAAAACGCGACTTTTCTGAGCAAATAAGAAGCCACTTTATGACAAAACAGCTTTGAAAGGCCACGATGAAAAGAGCAAACAAAACTAAAGATCTGAACGATGTGGCAAAGAAAAAATCCCGTTGTGAGGCTAAATAGGGAAGCTAGGAAATTGTACTTCCAATCAGGCCCAAAAACTAAAAATTTCTGGAGTGCATGTAAGCCTTTTTTTCAGATAAGACCATATTAGGAAGGAAAACGATATTGGTTGAAAAAGATTGTAGTTTCTGATGATAATAGGGTTATCACAAGCTCAGTGGAAATTGAACCACGTTTAAGCGCCGTACAAACCTCCTTACGTTAGTTTGGATATGTTCAGCGGCAAATTTGGAGGGTAGTCGCAACTTGTTAAACTGTTATAACACACTCTCCTACACAGATTACGACTACCCTCTGGATCTGCCACTGCTGGATACTTTGACAAAATATTACTTAGGTATCGTTTCTTTCCATGAATAACGCAGATTATTACTGTAATGTCATTACTGTAATGTTTGAAAGCGACACGAAGGTGGCTGTGATGTAATTTCCACAAAGGTCTATTATGTTCGATATGAAAAGGGGAGAAGCTCTGAGACCAAGTTTGTATAAGAAATGTTTGTATATACGTGTACAGATACAGATTTGGTTAGAAAACAGTCATGATTTCGAGTAGATTTGAAAATAGGATTTAGGACGGAGAAATAATCATCTGTGGAGACTTACTTTTAAACCCACCAACAGAGGGAACCCAGCAGGCATTTCAACGTTGTATCAACGTTGGTTAGAAGTTGCAACGTTGGATAACGTTATAACAACGTTGCGGCAACGTTGGATGGAATTCCAACGTTGGATAAATGACATTAGAATAACGTTGAAGTAACGTTGGAATTCCAACGTTGGATAAGCGACATTAGAAAAACGTTGAAGTAACGTTGGAATTCCAACGTTGGATAAGCAACATTAGAATAACGTTGAAGTAATGTCGGTTTTCTGATGTTGATCAAACAACGTTAGATCAACGTTCGTTTTAGTCATGGTCGAAGACTTGTGTCTTTTTACTCCCTGAAAGACTTTTGAGAGGGTAGAGATTTCGTGTCTAAGATGAGTGGAAGAGGGCAAGGCAAGCTGATCTCTTTTTGAAAAAAACATTTCCTGTTTTTATCACATATTTTCATTGTCTATATTTCTATAAGGACATATTTTTTGCTTGTACATCTATCCCTTAACTTTCTATATCTTTACATTTTGTTTTTGGTTGTTGATGTACTTTTCGATATGCGCGCGGTTTTTTGGTTGTTTTCCCGCCAAATCATGAAATAATCCAATGAAATTGAATTGCACACGCAATTCATAAAGATTCACCAAGCGGCAAGGCCATGAATGTGTGGTATGTATCTTTTGTAAATTTTGTTTCAAATTAAAAATTGATGTTGAATATGCTAGGAGAGCTATCGTTGTCGGTGTTTAGCAGGTTGCTGTGTTTCATTATAAAAGAATACACAAAAAAAAAAACATAAAGTATATGTTTTCCATATCGATGAATCCTAGTTAATTATAATTAATTACGTTTTGTTGGTGGTATCTGATTACAAACATTTGACATTTTAGAGAATTTTTGAAAGGTAGATTCTAGATCCAAAAACCAATTCCGCCCCGCACAGTACATATCGGGAACTGTTATTTCCAATACCTCAAAACCACATGCACGCGAATGGCCATGTGTTCAAACTTTTTAGCGAAAACATAGCAAAGCACGTGGCACGTGGCACGTTCGTTCAGATCAGGTGCGGTCACGTGGGTGCGGTAGAAGAAAAGAAGCCACTGCATTGCGTATTGGATTTTTTTCGATGTTGACAACAAATTTTCACGTTTTTGATGAGTCATAATCATTACCTAACGCAGTAAAATGTTCTGAAACTCATTTCAAAATGTTTGTATGATGTTAACTTTAATTTATTTGGTAAGAGGTATAACCAAGGATCACCGAAATCAAAAATTTGTAACCAGGCATTTATGTAAAGAAATTTTACGTCGTGTCAAACTGTCAACTATTAAACTGCAAAAATCTTACTTTTTCATCCATTATTCCCAAAAATTCAACATTAGAAATCCTTTAAAATTACTTTTATTGCCTAGCTATATCATTTAGCTTTCAGTCACAAGTTATTTTGTCGAGCTGTCAGCTTTTGTAAGAAAGTTATGGGCGTTTTCATTCGAGTCACTTTTTAGCAACTTTAGCATCAATGAACACGTGTCACGTGTTCAAACAAGAAACAAAACTGTATAATCTCCTCAAAGTTTCTATTTTATCAGTTATTGTGTACATTGATAACCACAAAAAAATTATTATTATTTGGCATATTTATACAGGTTGACTTTTTCAGATAAAATCTGTTATCAATAAAGGACCTGTTATAAAGCCTGAAAATATATATTTTAAAGTAACAAAAGTTATTTCATTTACTCGTACTGGATCCCTGCTTCGAGCCTTTGCATACGCTACAGTAAAATTGACAGATAGATTGATAGAAAAGACGGAAAAATACAAATAATTTTCTTTACGTTCTACGCGCGGAAATTGAATTTGTGATATACGAGCATTTCTTTTCGCTTCTCGAAAAGCTATGATAAGTTCGAGTTAGAATTATAATGATGTCGAGTTGTAAGTACGGAATCCTACACCATTTAGCATCTACCCTTTGAAAGGGAATACTCACCTTCCTTGTTACGGCGTTTTACTTAACTTTGCTAGCTGTCACCACACAGTAAATAACATCATTATCGCTCTTGGTTTTGATCTCAAAATCATCTTTGTTCTCGTTAGTCCGATTTCGAGTCAGTATTCCGATATTTACGAAACTGGTTTGCAAGGTCGGAATTGGTTTTTGGATCTAGAATCTACCTTTTTGAAATTTGAATTTGCTTGCACTAAGATTCTTATACACTTAAGAATGTTTTTCAGAACAAGAGATATTGCAATGTTAATGAAAAAGTATCAGAAAAACTGGATACCTTGAAATTGCTGTAATTTTGAGAAGAATAGACCTGAAGTAGAGAAACTTTTACAAAAAGAAAATTCCACTACAGTAATTTTTGTGTTTTAGTTGTCGTCACTGTGTATATTTTAGATCAAATGTTTAACAGGATTCATAAAAATATGCAACTATTTCCCTATAAAGTTGTGAAATTTTATTATTGTGTGTACATTGGATAACCATAAGAAAAATATATCATTTTAAATAATTACACTGTATAACTATCATCAATCTGATACTCAGGTAGATTTTGTCCTTAAAGCAGGAGAGAATTGAGTTTAACACCACAAAAGAACTTTTTTGTACCTATTATGAATTGAAGATGTTCATGGTCAAATTATAAGATTTCCCTTACAATTTTTGAGACCGAAATGCGACTTATATTTCCTATTATACAACTGAGTAGTTTTTTTGCGCAACACAACAACTACAGTCACTTTTAATCGAAATTTTTCGATCGAAAATTTTAGAGGAGAACAATTTCTGCTACAAATATTTCGATTATAGAATTCTACATAAAAACTTAAACTTACTTAGCTGGTTTTCATATTCAATGGGAGATTAACAATACAGCAGTTAGTTCGAAAGCAACCGCAAGTAGAAACCGTCTGCTATAATTATTTTTTCTAAATTGTTCGAAATCCTGTCGAACAATTTAGAAAAAAGTGGGCAAAAACGTAAGGCGGTCAAAAAAGAATCCTTTGAAGAAACTTATTGATATGATGCGATTACAAGTGAGATTCATTAAGGGGGTGTTTATATGGAGGTGAGCTGGCCCGGTTAGCCGGGCTGGCTCACTTAGCCGAGACAATTTCATCTCGCCTTTATATGGAAGCGGGCTGGCTCACCTTTGTATTTTTTTTGTTTATCAAATAATATGCACATGCTATGAAATTAGCCCGCTCAGCCGGGCTAGCCCGGTTGTGGATGTTTATATGGAAAATTTTCATCCCACTGAAGCGAGATCTCGGCTAGGCGGGCTGGCTCGGTTTCCATATAAACACATTCGAATAAAAACATATGTTTCTTAATATAAGCGAGATCTCGGCTAAGCGAGTCAGCCCGTTTAACCGGGCCAGCTCGCTTCCATATAAACACCCCCTAACTTGATTTAAAGTATAAGAGAAGGTTAAAATAATTATCGATCTGAATGACCATATGAATTGGACTGCATCACTTAAAAGTACTTTTATTTTAGCCGCTGTAATGGATACTTTCAAGAAAGTTACCAAAGCAAAGGTTATGATTATGGACCAGCTGAAACATGCACCAGACTGCATGGACGGTGGAGGCCGAAAGACACGGGAATCCATCTCAGATAAGGCTGCAAATGATGAAGGAGACGACGTGGAAATGACATCGACGACGACGACTTACAACATGATTAAATTTCATCTATTTATTTAAGTAGTTATTGTATGATGTGGAAAGATATTAATTAAGTATTATTGTGAATATGTTGTTATAATAAGACAAAAGAATTTCAGCGTGACAATAAGATTGTTTTTTTGTGTGTAGGTTAGTTCCTTGGGTTAGCCGCTATCCACTTTGTTAAAGATGAAAATCTGTGTCAATAACAACATTAAATTACGAATCATCTACTCGGCTACCAGTTCAGACAATAAAGTGAAACGAAGCTATTTTTATCTGAATTTTAGCATTATCAACGTTGAAACAACGTTGAAACAACGTTATTCGACGTTGTTTCAACGTTGCTGTAACGTTGTAATCTGACGTGGTTTCAACGTTGAAAATCTGACGTCGGATTTTGTTTCATTTTCAACTGTGAATCAACGTTTGTTCAACGTTGGACATCAACTTCAACACAACGTTGATACAACGTTGAAATGCCTGCTGGGAAGATGCCAAGACGTGTTACAAGTCTTCAACTTGGAAAAAAAGAACACCCTTACAGTGTGACTGGCCCTGCTCTCTCAGTGGAGTCGTCCGAAGGGATAAAAAGATATCGGTAAGCTTTTTAATGAGCGACGTTATCCCATTCTGCTGATCATTTGAACTACTGAGGGAGGAAAGAAATGGAGCCCCTGTTAATGATCGTTGTGTATTGCACATTAAAATGTTGTCACGCGCGTAAAAGTGCTCTCACCAGAATATTTGAAGAAGTGGCAGATGTAGCGATATTCCACATCAATCAAAGCCAAACAATTTCGTTTTCTGGAATATTTGGTTATCAAGAAACATCAACAAAGATTGGTTTGAAAAGTTTCCGCGGCTTCATTACGACGAGTCAAAGAATGGTGTACATGTTGCCACTTGTATTTTGGACTAGAATAAGGGTTATATGAACACTGTCAATCACATAATAGAAGCAACATTTATTTCTTCGTGATATAAAAATTGGAAAGATGGCCTAGTCAGGAAACGAGGTTTTGTTATGCATGAAAAATCAAATTTTCATAAGCGTAAAATCAAACTTGTTCATGTAAACCGAGGGTAGCATATCGGTGGGTGAAAAAACTCGACTTGTTTAACTATAAACTGAAAGTCATTGGCTATTTTATTTGCTGAAATGACTATAAACATGGTTTTAGAGCATCTAAGAGTCAACAATTTTCTTCGTAATAATCTCTCTTTCTCCTCAGAAGAAGATCAATGGAGCAACTAAGTTCCAATCGTTCGAAACGCATTCGAAAATGTTAGAATAAACTACGAAACTTTTACAACAAAAGAGAAATGAGAGACGAAACATTTTCTCGAAGATGAGAAAGTTACAGATGTATGTGAAGAAGTATTTTTGTCGATTTGGTTGTATGCTAATATCTTGTTGGATTGACCCTTGCTATAAACAGAACATGCGAATCATCTCGAATTTTATTACACCTATAAAATGTCTCGCTCGAGTTATTCTCGTACTCCAAATAACATTTTGGTCTTTATTATAATGCTATATCAAGACTAAAGCAAAATACGAATTTACGATCATGGTATAGCCAAATGGAAATGTAAATTCTTTTATCAAATCACCGGAATTTGGATGAATTTTCAAGATGGCGGATATTTTGCTTTTTGTATTTGAGATTTATGTTGCATCTACCAGAAACATTTGCTTTTGTTGCCCAGAACTCACTGTAGACCAAAAGTTTGGAACTCGTCTTCCAAATCTGTTCTGGAGGACACTTCTTCACTACTTCTTCATGCCAATCGTTACTCCCGTTATCATCATAAGTGTTGATATCGATCTTGTTGCGCATAGTATAACGAACAGTGCCGGTGATGTGTCCTTGGAGGTTCTAAAGCTCCAAATTTTTGAAAAGAAATGCTACTTTATGATCTTTTAGTTTTACCCCGTGGCTGGATATTGAAACTCTGGATCACAGCTAATTCAGTCAACTGAATATAAGTGAGACTAGTCTGTTTAGATTGTCAGGCCACATGTCATATTTGGAGTTCATACTGCAAGTTATGCTTGCACTGTGATTTTTTTTTAAGAATTCTAACTATAATGTAAGCGATCAAAAAGCCTAATAATCTAATGGCATGACCGTGGTAAATGTCCAACGCTCTTTTGTTTATATTTTTAATGCTTTTCAACCACACGTTCGGAAGTTTAAATCATTCGAACATTAGGTCAGCAATAAAAGAAATAAAAGACTAAATTAAGAAATCATGAAATCATAGTCTTTGTGACTGTGGTGAAATTGAACACTGGAAAAATATAAAATTTTGAGCTTTTAAGCATTTATTCTTTTGCTTCGCTCCATGAAACACTATTCCTTTAAAGAGAAACTTACCTAAGAATATTCAAGGCTCAGTTTTGAAGAACCATTAAGAATCGGCTTGGGCTGATTTATATAATTCTTATACATAAAAAAGCACGTGTAGTATTATTTTTTATTATTATTATTTTATTCATTAGGTTATTATTTTACGTGGACGGCCAAACTCAGTTGCTATTGCATCTGTTTTCCAGGTGAGGCCACGGCTTAGATTGGAGACTCAGAAGTATTTAACACTCTAATGAGTGACACGAACCCAACCAAGAGCCCATGCTCTCCTGGGTGACCTCCTGTATTATCTAGCCAGTTTCCATCACATGGCATGGGTCTACTATGGTACTATGGTACATTCACCTGCGCATGGTGAATCGCCACCAAGGGGAATTGAACCCTGACCTAGACCTAGAATATCATATCAAGGCTGATCTAGTTCTAAGAATTGATGCTGATAATGTTTATAATTGATTTGTTTGTAAAAAATCAAGAATGCCAAGGCTCGACTTAAGTTTACACAATGCAAAATAACGTGTAGAACTTATGGTGCTCACAAAAGATGAAATGGCTGATACCCCCGTCTCTCCCACCTATTTTAATGGGCGGTTTTCTTTATTCTGAAGCCTTCGCCTTATTTTAAATGTTTATTACAGTTTAGTTGGATAAAACACCACAACGTTATTTGAAATAAAATTCTCTGAAGTTTGTCGCAAAATCTGATGATGGTGCTTATTGATACAGCAGTAATTTGAACATCGAAGGGACCGAATAAATGGTTCGATTTATGGAGTTCATTTATAAGGAAGTGATTAGTAAAGGGACCATGAAATTAGTTCGAATTATGGAAAAGGTTGGAATTATAGAGAGTCGATAGTATATGTTTTTAGCTAGGCATGGACTACATTTTTGAAACGAGGCGTCAGGGCTTTGGTTTTAATAAACTCAAATCGCAGTTGACGTCTTCCATTTATAAAAAAATTTTATAACATCATCTCTTTTTTATGACATTTTATATTCGTTGGAAGATCATTTATGAGAAAACTTCGATACTAGCGGGATTCGGAAAAATCATGTTTCGTTTACACGAAACTATTTTTCTATAGATTTGTAGGGAATTATATACAGCTTAGCGGAGTTGTTCGTGAATTTTTCCCTACAACGTCATTAGAAACTTCACACCAACACTTAAAATAAGCGTGCAAAGTAATGATGTTTCTTGAAAAGGCTCTAAATCTCTGAAGTACCATTTTAGTAGAGCAGTTTTAAAAAAATTCTCACAAGTAATTGATTTTTTTCGTGTAACAGGCTCGTCGAGTTTACGAATCTTCCTAATTACGATTTTCAAAACATATAGGTGGAGGAGTGTTCTGAAGGAGAGTGACGATTATCAGGTAATTCGATTCTAAATTTTGTCATTATGGAATCTATCAATGGAAATGTAATTAACCTTTCAATGTAAAATGCGAAATCTTATGATATTTGATATGTCAAATCTGCGTAGGTCGTTGATGTATCTTTGTAACTAAAAAATCATGAAGATATGCATAATAGGTTGTGGTCCATCAGGAATGGCATTGCTGTGTGCATTCAGACATGCTGAACTCAATGGCCAAGTTATTCCTGAGCTGATATGTTATGAGAAGCAAGATCGGATAAGTGGCTTATGGAATTACACTTGGAGAACTGGAACTGACGAATATGGCGAGTCTGTTCATGGCAGCATGTATAAGACACTGTGGTCCAACGGACCAAAAGAATGTCTTGAAATGGCTGATTATACATTTGATCAACATTTTAAGAAACCAATACCATCTTTCCCACCAAGAGTGGTTCTGCAAGATTATTTGCTTGGAAGAGGAAAGCATTATGGTATTGAAAGATTTGTTCGTCTGAATACTGTTGTCATGGAAGTGAAAGAAATAGATAACAAATTTTCTGTGAAGGCAAGGAATCTTAGAACAAATGAAAGTGAGACAGTTATTTTCGATTATGTTGTTGTGGCAACTGGTCATTTCTCCGTTCCTCATATACCGAGTTATCCAGGATTGGAAGAATTTCCTGGAAGGATAATACACAGTCATGATTTTCGAAAAGCAACAGAATTCAGGAGTCAAAGGGTGGTAATTATTGGGTCTAGTTACTCAGCTGAGGATATCGCACTTCAGCTTCATAAATATGGTGCTAAAGAATGTATTATCTCATGCCGTTCTCAGAAAATGAATTTTAAATGGCCATCAGGAATAAGAGAAGTCGGTCGATTGAAAAAAGTATCTCAAGATGTTTTTCATTTTGAAGATGCTGACTCAGTAGAAGCAGATGCTTTGATATTTTGTACTGGCTACAAACACCACTTTCCATTCATGGAGGATAAAAACCGCCTCGACACCCTAAATATCTTGTATCCTAATAATCTATATAAAGGTATTGTTTATCAAGGCAACGAAAATCTGCTTTACCTCGGTATGCAAGACCAATGGTATACATTCACCATGTTTGATGCTCAAGCCTGGTACGCAAGAGATTACATTCTTGAAAAAGTCGAACGTAAAGATGCTAACGAACGGCAGGAAGACATAAAGAAGTGGTACGATCGTTGTCAAAGTGTAGAAGGTTCGACTGAACATATCGATTTCCAGAGAGACTATGTTGCTGGTCTGCTGAAGGTAAGCATGAATGTCAATGTGTCGTTTGCGTTCAATGGACCTTTTGGCAAGATATACCTGTCTTACACCAATGTGACTATTTGATAAAAGGTGTCCTACTGCAATTTACAATTAAGTTGACAACCAAGCGAGGGCAACAAAGCGAGATACTTTGGATTTGGATCTCATTTGACAGACTAAAAAGGTCATAGAAATTTCTTTTATGAAGAGCATTTCTTTGAGATGTTTCCATATTTGCAGTGCTTCGAAGTCCCAATTTTGAAATGAATTCGAATTTCATAAAGATTAGCGTCTTATCATGAAATAAGGTATTAAAAGGTATTAAACGCACGAATCTTCTTCATTCTTAGCACACTGACTATCCTGCACTCGACAATGACAAAATTGCTTCGATGCTCAAAGAATGGAAGATGCATAAAATGGAAAACATTCTGACTTACAGAGATAAACGTTTTGCTTCACCAGTTACGGGAACTATGGCAACAAAAATGGCTGTTCCGTGGCTTGAAGCAATGGATGTAACCTTAGAATGGTTCATCAACAACTAATGAAATAAAATCAGTGAACATTAGAACATTAAACATCTCAGGATGAAATGTATTCCTACTAGCTATAAGATGAGTGTCTGTAAGATATTAAGGAAGTGTCAGAAAAAAACATAAAAGCAAGCGTTTTTGTGTATTTTATTATTTTTCATTTCTCATCAGAATTCTCTACAAAATGATTGAGCAAAATTTTAACATTGTAGACGACACTTCAGTTTCACCATATTTTAATTTTTTCAAAATTAATTCAATAAGAACTCCTCCCTCTCATAAATGCCCGACGGTTATTAGAAAATAACAAATTTTCCTCAGTCTTGTTCCAATCGCTCTAAACTTCGATACGTAATATCGGAAAATCGGGATTTATTAGCACGGATAATGGATAATGGATTAATTGCTAATAGAGAATAACACTAGAAAAACAAAAACCGGAAATATGCGTGGCTCTCCACTAAAATTGATTATATATCTTTGTTAGGTAACACAGCGACACGTTCAGATGTAATAAACTTCTACAGAAAATGCTTTTTGTCTCCTAAAGTTTTAATGATAATCAGTTATAGATAAACTTTAAACCCGTCTTCCTCCACAGTACTGTTTAGAGTACTAGCGCTACATACAATTATCGTTATTTTGTTGGAAGTTCATGATCTGTACTTAACTGAAATAACTGCACGTTTTTGTTGTTTGTTTTTGTATAAGCATCAAAATTATAGACAACACTTAGGTTTCCTCAAAAAGTCAAGCAAAAGCACTAACAGAATCTTCGATAAATTAGCAACATGAAATTTAGATATCTCGACAAAGACATTCTTTTAGGAAGCTCAAAGTTGCTCAGCATTCGCTCAAAAGCATTTCAGAAAAAGTCTCTCGCATTTTGATTAAAGTTGCGAGACGAGTTCTCAAAGCATTACGAGCAGTCGGCCGAGAGTTTTTTGCAAAACAACTGTTCTGGGTTTATTTGGGAAAGTCAAAACACTCTGCGATAGAGTGCATTTACTTAAAATTTAAATGCTGAAGCAAGTCTTAATTTAACTCCATCGTTTTTTTACCGAAAAAACACATAACAACAGCTTTTTGGGGAACTGTAGTAGAAAATATTGACCCCTTAGAATACGAAGGTCAACATATCAGAAAGTGCAAAAAAATGACGTCATCATCCGTCTCGTCGTCAATTGAATGGTCCTCCTTTCACAACAATCGCCTTTCAAGGATGGTTAGAAATCTTAGGGAAAAGTACCCAAATTACATGAGCTTTATTCCTACGTCGAAAGTAGTTGTGAGCAAACATGCAAAAAATAGGCCGAAATATTTCAATAACTTTTTCCAGTACCTTAAGTCACAATAAGACGTTGACATTGGAATACAACTAAAGGATGGCTGGCAATTGTACAGGGGGAAATTCTTCAGAGTTCACCTTTCCGGAAATAACAAAAATAGCTGGAGGCTTGCGAAATAGGTTTTGTGAAAATATTTAAAAGTTGGGAGCACAAAAAGTCGCGAATACTAAAAAAGAAATACTTCAGGTCTACGTTGTATATGTATCCAGTCAGGGTACTATAGATTTAAAAAAAAAATGAAATGCAACGTTGTCCAGGAGACTTTTTTATATGGTTGCTAATGATAGATCTTATGGGCAATGCTACCAAAAAATAAAAGCTATTATAATGCCAAATCTTCACTAACAGCATTTTGGAGACCACTGAGATATATGCGGCTGCAAAATATTTAAAATATTGGTATTATTGGATGGAAGAAGACGCATATCGAGTGATAAAGTAGCTGTCCTTATTGCTAATCAAAATGCTCAAAGTTATGTGCTCATGGCGGAACATGCAGTCCAGGTAACCCATGCATTTGTTTTGCCGGGATTTGAAGATATGCAAACAAATTGCCAGGCTAGGCTAATAGTGTATAGAAAAAAAATCAACATTTATATGTAGGTGTCCAAAAGGTGTCTATGTCATCAAACACAACCAACGTGAAGTTTTGATTTTGATTTTGATTATTTGCTTGTCTCCTCTGTTCCGCTTCCACTTCCTTACTTGATGTATATACGTATGGCATGATAGATAAAAAGTTACTTTCTCTTCCAATAGTTTTAGTATAGTAAGAGCATCATGCCATTCAGAAAGTGTTTCCATTGCAATTTTCATCTTGTTTTCTGTGTATTTATAATAAAATTAATTTTCAGCAAGTAAACAGTATAATATAATACTTTGCCCTGATGTCTTTTTGATTTAACATAAGAACTTATGTTGAATTAGCTAACGAAACAGAGCTAACTAAAGATTCTGATTATTCATTAGGGATTGCTCACAAATAACGTCAACCACTTTTTCAAGATTTCTGTCAATCTGCGTCAACCTGCGTCAACTTTGCGTTGTCCCCCTCTCCCTCAAAAATAAAACAAAACAAACTCCACCCCACTGACCACTGAATGATCCTTTTGTATATTAGTTTTTTACGAATTTTTAATTAGACGTAAAAATATTTGCAATGATTAAGCACTCTTTGTGTAATTTTTCTCTGATCAATCTCCATCTGTGAACAGTCCCTTAGCTCATTATTCATCGTGTGCATGTTGAGGTTAAGCAGGACTGGCAAAACAGGTGAGGTTCAATCAAAACGGGAGTGTATGTATTGTAAGCAGGAGAGAAATCAATTGCAAACTGTGACAAGTAAGGGTGAAGGGAGGATAGCATAATATACAGAATATAAAAAAATATATACATTGTGCATATACACTTCAATTACTTCAAAACAACGCCCCACAAGGGCATTATAATCAGCAAAGCACATTATGCAAACACCAAAATTTCGAAGAAGCAGTCGCACATACATAGGTTTATAGGTTTATCCAAACTTGGGGGAACGCAGTAATTAAATTGAATAATGAATAAGAACAAATATAATAAGACGAAATTTTTACTCAACTTTCTCCGACGAAGTTATCCCCGACAAGGTATATGCTTTTCCGATATAAGACTTTTAATAGAAAAATATTGCCGTGTTATAAATTACCATAATTATCTGAAAGAGCACCCCTCCGGCTTAAATGAGCTACGCCTCAAAGGGGCGCTCATTTGGAGTGTTTGAACGAGAACTATTAGAGGCGTGGGAAGCATAGGAAAATCGAAAGTCTGCGTATTTCTGGAGGCTGTACGAAATACGTTCTTAAGCTGCTGACGTGTCGTGGAATAAACCATTTAAAGGTAAGGTTTTTGAGGAATATAATGAATAGTTATCCACAGATGGCATAAAAAAACCTCACAGAGGCTGGAAACTTAAAATCACCACCACGTCGTGTTATTGTCAAATGGATACTGAAAGCGTGGGAAGAATTAACACCAGAACTTGTCTGCAGATCCCTTAATCCTTGAACATCTCGGTCGGCGGGAGCGAGGATGATGATATTCACTGTTTTAAAGCCGGTCAGTCATGCGAAAAAGGTTTTTCAATGCTGAAAGATAAGTTGCCGACCTTAAATGAGCCTGAAATTAATCCATTTGTCGCTCTGTCGACCAGATGAAGAAGAGATTCCTTCATTTACAGTAGTGAACGAGGATGAAGAAGGAGGTATAGACGTAGAACCTAAAGTTTTGTTATTTTTGTGTTTTGTTTTGTTTGGAAAATATTATGAGCGCCCCAGCTTGAATGAGCGCCCTTTCTGAAAGGTAGAAAATTAAATGGAGCGCCCCTGAGCTCTTCCAGATAATTACGGTAATATTTGCTTGCGCAATTGCTCTTGTTGGAGTCTTTTCCATATAGAGGTTGAAAAAGTCTGAAAAGTTGAAAAACTTAAGTCCATTTTTTAAATAACTATCCTAGAAATGTTAGCGGCGTGTTTATTTCTTTACCATTAGGTAAATTATCTTTAGAACTTCGCAATCGCTAAAACTTACGTCATTGTAATTTATGCATAGTCGTCTAACCGGATCAATACTCTTTTTTCAATGTAAGGATAAAATTCCCAAGTTTTTGAGATCAGGTCTCGTTTATAGTTAAAGCTTTTCTGGCTGCAATGCCAGGATATTACGGCAAGACCAAAGGTCACTTTAAATTTAGAACCTGTGAACACCTAGGATTTTCTCATGTCACCGGTAAGAGCGTCAAGGCTAGCTTGTACAATGTGACAGCCATTAAGGACTATTTCTTAGTTTGCTCTCCATCACTGGAGAGGTAACATCACATTAACCTTGATGGAGAGCCTTTTGTTAAAACGTGATAAACCTTCTCTCAATAGAGTCATTCAATCAATGCCTTTATACTTCTGTATAGTATATTTTTGTGAAAACTGAAAAAGTGGTTTTTGTAAAAATAATAAGGAAAATGTCTTGGAAAATGTAATTAAATTTCTAATGGTGGCCTACTAAAATATAATAGCCAAAAGAACTTGAAAATGGCTTTTCATCGTTGTAAAAGTTATTTTTAAATTCGAAAAATTTTTTCCAGGTCCGCACGACAATTCCCCCTAAAATTTACCTCTATAAAGCGGACACCGAAAAAATTCGAGAAGAACATCAAAATTCAGTATTTTACAGAGGCGTAGTTAAGGTCAGTCAAAAAAACCTGGAGGAGTTCAACATGATGATATTTCTTTTTAGTCATAAGTATTATTATTATTATTATTATTAAGCAATATTTATACAGGTATATATACATATTTACAATTGTCAATTATAAGTTATGTACATATGAACACTTCAGCGAACTTAATCGCTGCTATCAATGTGCGACCTGTTCTCCTATATACTAAATAATATAATAATTGTCAGAAAATAATTAAAACGTTTCACTATCAATAAAATCAGTTAAAAACAGTTAAAATGGTCGTCTAATAAAATTTTAAAATTGATTGCAGCAGTTCTGATGTAAATTGGGAGTTCATTATAAACATTAGCTCCCTGAAACCTAAAGGATTTCTTTCCATATTCTAGCTTAACCTTAGGGAGCTCTAAGAACTTGTCCTTGTTCCTTGTGTTCATGTCATGTTCATGCACTCTAAAGTAGTTTTCATAGTTACTGCATACATCCCCATCCATACATCGTCTGACCATCATACACACCCTTTTCTTCTTTTTCCCTTCGATACTAGTGACTTTTTTGTCCTCACCGATGATTGACTTCGCTCTCCTGTCTATTGATCGAAGCTTTCGCTGTTGTGTTGTGGTGATCTGCATTTGTATATAAGTGCTGTAGAGTAACAATGGAACGATGACCATTTCATATATCTTGTGTGCTGCGTCAGTGTTCAGGTACGATCTCATTTTACTGAGTAGCATCAGTCGACCACTTGCTTTCTTGTATGTTATGTCGAAATTCCGGTTCAGTGTTAACGAAGGGTCGAGCTCGTTTCCAAGGTAACAATACGATTCTGTATGGTTGATAAGTTGATCGTCAAACTTTAGCTGAATGGTTTTCTTTTTGGCCAACCGTTTTGTTGTCCCAAACAGCATCGATTCTGTTTTTCCTTTTTTAAGATTAAGAATGAGCTCATTATCGCAAAAATAGTTTTTCAAACTTTCGATTTCTTTGTTAAGTACTCCCTCGATCTCCTCGCCGCTGTTTCCTGAAAAATATATGACTGTGTCATCTGCGTATTGAATACATTTTGATCTTTTTAAATGTTCTGGGAAGTCATTGAAAAATAATAGGAAAATAAGGGGTCCTAATATTGATCCTTGTGGTACGCCACCCTGCAAATGAAACACGGATGATTTTTGATTGTTTATAACTACTGTTTGTGGTCTACAAAACAGATAATCAGTGAACCAGTTCAATTCGACGTTGGTAACCCCATAACTTTCTAACTTCTTCAATATCAGGTCGTGGTTGATCGTATCGAAAGCTTTAGTGAGGTCTAAAAATAAAGCTCCAGTTAGTTTTCCTTTATCGGCGTTATCTCTTATATCATCCACAAGTAACGCAGTTGCAAGAGCGGTAGAACGTTTGGCACGATAGCCAAATTCCATTTGGTTCAAAAGGTTGTTATTCTCCAGATAACCTGATAATTGCGTATATACAGCCTTTTCAAGGAGTTTCGAGAGTATGGGAAGCACTGAAATAGGTCGGTAGTTCTCGACTTTTGTAGTGTCACCAGACTTGTAAATTGGTACTAGCTTAGCTTTCTTCCAAGCATCAGGGATCGTACTCGTACTCAATGATAGGTTGATGATAAAATGTAATGGGTCTATAATATAATCAGCACAATCCTTCAACATCTTTGACGGCAAGTCGTCTAAACCCGTCGCTTTATTCTTTTTCAGCTTTTTGAAGAATGCTCTCACGAAGACTTTAGATACGTATTGAAATTTGAATTTCATATTTGTACGTTTGCGGATAGATTTGTTTGGCTTCCAGATACACTCTTTCAGTGGGAACGATAATTTCTTCAGTTTCGACACTATAGTAGTAGAAAAGTAGTCAGCAAATCTTTCGGTTTTTCTTTTGTTATCATCGTTATTCATAGTACATTTTTGCTTGTTACTTTTGGTTGGAAAGATCTCTTTAACTGTCTTCCAAAAGCTTTTTGGCTGGTAAGTGTTGTCATGAATTAGGTTTTTGGTGAAGTTGGCTTTAGATTTTCTTAACTTGGCATTGCACTTATTTCTTAATTGCCGATAATTGTCCCAGTCAGCAGCGATGTTAGTTTTTCTTGCTTTCCGTAAACATTTATCTCTCTCATCCATAGTGTTTTTGATATTTTCTGTGATCCATTCACAAGGTCTACGTTTCGTACGTTTACTAATTATGGGTGCATGTTTATTAAATATATTCTTAACAATGAAATTGAAAATATTCAGTGCATCATTCACGTTGGTAGCCATTACCACAGGATTCCAGTTAACTTTTTTGAAATCCTTTTTCATTTCTTCTGGATCGTACGATCTATAATTTCTACATTTTACGGTTTTCTTAGGAAACTTCTTGTTGTTGAGTTTCCTCACACATCCAACTAAATCGTGATCGCTGATGCTTGTTGCTATGACATCAGATGTGACAATATTTGCTGGATTGGTTGTTGCAATGATATCAATAAGTGTTTTTGATTCTCTTGTCACGCGAGTTGGTTTTTTTATTATTTGAGTCAGTCCATTTTGTTGAATGATTGCTTTTATGTCCTTGTTGTCGTTTTGTTTCAGATAATCTACGTTCAAGTCACCCAGCAGTATTACGTCTTTTGATTCGGAACAATACAGCGATAATGACTTTTCAAACTCCTTATTGAAATTTTTGCACAAATATTTCGAAGTGTTCGGTGGTCGATAATGTGTAGCTATGAGAACATTTTTCGACTTTTTAATTGTAATTTCGATAATAATGTTTTCCAAATTCTCATTTTCTAGATCAATCCGCCTGATATAAGGGATGTCCTCACGAATATAAACTGCAACTGTTTTGGAGTGCCGATTAGGTTACTTGCATGCTTTTCTTTTCTACCTTAAATGATTTAACTCTCCTCCACAAATTTTGACTGACCTCTGGCTACGCCTCTGTTTTATTTCTTTTTCTTATTGTAAGCATCTGATTCAAGTTTGGATCAATCTGAAAATTGCAAGGTACTTTAAAAAAATTCTTTCACCACAAATTGACAGTTTAACTTCAAAGTGAACAGGCGTTGAAGGGAACTAAAGATTAAATTCAGACTGCGGCTTTTACAGTTCTACTTTCGTCTTTTTGTACACTGTTAGTGCGCCATTATGGTGCCGTCCATGTAAACTAAAAGTCACGATTTTCCATGATATGGGTTACTTATCATATCATTTTAGATCTTTTTGCTGTGTTATTGTAATGGCTATTTCCTAAAAAATACAAAGTTCCTGTTGCCGCTGTGCTGATCTTACCAATAATGGGCGGTATCCCCCCCCCCCCCCCCCCCCCCCCCCAGTAATGTATCTGGTCCTAGCCCTGACCCTAAAAAAACATCCTGGACGGGGGAGAGTGGGGTGGGGGGGGGGGGGGGGGGGGTGTATATTGCTTCTAGGCTACTGAAATGATATCTGTAATAGATTACAGAGGCATACCTATAATAGAGCTCTGTCAAAATTTGTGGAGAAAAGTTTATAAGTCATTTAAAATATAAACAGAAAAACCATGCAAATACTAATTGTTACGGGACTTTCCTGGGTCTCTTGTAGCTAATAAGTAAATTTCTGATTGACATGTGTGCCATAAATATTCAAATATTTGTCAAGACGCATGATAGGGTTGGATGCCTAATCAAGAAGGGGTCTTATTCAAGACTATGGGCTTCTTTTGTGTTACCTCAAGACTTAAAAACAGACATGTGTCGAATATTGTATATGAATTGAGTTTTCAGATTGAGTTCCAGACAGCTACGCATGATCATCATATTTATATAGCAGGGACTGCGGATCAGAATTCATTGATAAAAGTGTCGAAGCTGGGTGATCAGGAAACATTAGTCAGAGATCTGCTTATTTAATGACTTAGTGTCCAGGGTGTAGGCTTTAGGAGAGGGGGTCTTCTTTGGGGCTGGGGGCTTAATCAATCAATTGCAGTAATGTTATTGATAAATATTCATCTTGATAATGCTGCAATATACTATAATTGATCAATTCATTTTATTGTGACAATTGTGTGAACATGTGTTTAAACTCTTTTTTGTAAAGTTATTGCTAAGAAATCATGAAGATATGCATAGTAGGTTGTGGTCCATCAGGGATGGCACTGCTATGTGCATTCAGACATGCTGAACTCAATGGCCAAGTAATTCCTGAGCTGATATGTTATGAGAAGCAAGATCAGATGAGTGGCTTATGGAATTACACTTGGAGAACTGGAACTGACGAATATGGTGAGACTGTTCATGGCAGCATGTATAAGTCAATGTGGACAAATACACCAAAAGAATGTCTTGAAATGGCTGATTATACATTTGATCAACATTTTAAGAAACCAATACCATCTTTCCCACCAAGAGTGGTTCTGCAAGATTATTTGCTTGGAAGAGGAAAGCATTATGGCATTGAAAGATTTGTTCGCCTGAATACTGTTGTCATGGAAGTGAAAGAAATAGATAACAAATTTTCTGTGAATGCAAGGAATCTTAGAACAAATGAAAGTGAGACAGTTATTTTCGATTATGTTGTTGTGGCAACTGGTCATTTCTCCGTTCCACATATACCGAGTTATCCAGGATTGGAAGGATTTTCAGGAAGGATAATACACAGTCATGATTTTCGAAATGCAGCAGAATTCAGAAATCAAAGGGTGGTAATAATTGGCTCAAGCTTTTCTGCTGAGGATATTGCAATGCAGCTTTATAAATATGGTGCTAAAGAATGTATTATCTCATGCCGTTCTCGGAAAATGAATTTTGAATGGCCATCAGGGATACGAGAAGTCGGCCGGCTGAAAGAAGTAACTAAAGATGTTTTTCATTTTGAAGATGCTGGGTCAGTAGAAGCAGATGCTTTGATATTTTGTACTGGATACAAACACCACTTTCCATTTATGGAAGATAAAAACAGACTTGATACCATGAATATTTTCTATCCTGCTAACCTATATAAAGGTATCATTTATCAAGAAAAGGACAACCTGCTTTATTTGGGTATGCAAAATCACTTTATTTCCTTCCCCATGTTTGATGCTCAAGCCTGGTATGCAAGAGATTACATGCTTGGAAAAATTGAACGCAAAGATGCTAATGAACAGAAGGAAGACATTCGGAAATGGTATGCACGTGGTCAAGATCTGAAAACATTTGCTTGTATTGTTAATTTCCAGAGAGATTATGTGGTCGATCTTTTGAAGGTAGTACTATGCACACATACTTTGTTTATGAATTAATTATTTTTAAACTTTCTTTGAAAGCACACAAAGATTTCAGGAATATGTAAAGGTTTCCAGGTATTTGACAGAAGAAGTATCTGGCTGACTTTTGGACATGTTAGTCTATTTTTGCAATCAATATTTCTTCACTTTTAGCATACTGACTGTCCAGCTTTTGATAATGACAAACTTGTCACGATGTTTACAGAACATGAAAAAAACAGAAATGGCGGTATTTTAACTTACAGAGATAATTGCTTTGCTTCATTAATTACTGGAACTATGGCAACAAAAATGGCTGTTTCATGGGTTGAAGCAATGGATGCATCATTGGAATGGTTTATCAACAGTGATTGACAAGCTTTGAAAACGTGTCAATTATAGTTTGGATTCAGAAAATGTTGTTGTTTCTTCTCCTTATAACTTTAATTTCAAATTAACATTGTCGGATAACTTTTATACTTTTATACATGTATGTATATAAATGTATATACCATTATATAGCATTTCTAACACACTGTGCGACATTAAAATAAAGGTTCGATAAGTTAGCAAAGGTGCCATATGACTCCTCATTTTGCCCTCAGGCAGTTCTATTTGAATTTAATGCAAGATTTGTACAAATGCGACTATCAATCTTATCCATGAATTCGTAATTTATTCAATACTGTAGCCTCGTTTTCATTCTGAATACTAATGACATTTCTATCATTAACAAAAGGCGTGAACAAATTACGGATTTCTTTTCTAAATCCGTCACAGCCCTTGCCTTGTTTCTTGTCTTAATAAGAAACAAGAAACAAGGCAAGGGCTGTGACGATGAATAAATTATGAATTTATGGATAGGGGAGTATACAACATATGCATCACGTCGCCGAATAATTACTGTTTCCAGCGCTTGGCATGGTTCAAGGCGGATTTACACACATCGAATTTTTCGCGCGAAGCTAATTTTTCGCTCTTGGATCATGGTTTTGGAAATTTCGATTACGCAATAATATTTCGCTTCATCGAATTTTAAGCCGTCTACAGAGTAGGATTGAGTTCAACTTTTTCGCTTGTCAAAAATTCGCTTGTGATAGACAACCAATCAATGATTCAGTAGCAATTAATTTAGTAATAATTCAGTTATTTTATAAGTAACAGATTCTTAAATTTATTCATCTTCTTTGTTTACAACTTGCCATGAAAACAGTAATTCGAGCACCAACGTTTTGCTTGTGTAAATCGAGATGAGGCGATTTTTTCGCAGATAAAAGTTCGCTGTGTGTAAATCCGCCTTCAAGCAGATTTCTGGTTCGCATTCTAAGCGGTTCTTTTGGTCCCAGGACCAAATACAAAACCGCCAAAAATAAATTTTATTTAACACATAAGCCTCAGATCTGAAATGTTCACAGTCATAACTATGATCCTTGCAGATGACAAAAAATGGCGTGTCTGACGAAAATTTGCGGTTGGAGGTCCTGTCTGATTAAGTAAGTCCAAAAATGACTCAGGTCTGAAATTTTCACATAACTATGGTCCCTGTACATGATAAAAATCGCGTGTCTGACGATAACTGACGGTTCAATGCCTGCCTTGCCCAATCAAAGTTTCCTCAAAATATGAGTTTTATTTAACCCATTGGCCTCAGATCTGAAATGTTCACAGATATAACTATGACCCTTGGATATTCTAAAAATCACATGTCTGACACGATAACTATGAAGTTAATTCGGCGCCAAAATCTCGTTTGTCAAGTCGTGGAATCGTTTTAGAAGTTAACGCGGTTCACAATAAGTCGACATTCAAGTCGTCGAGTCGTTTTAGATGAACACTCGTTTTTCAAATGAACGCGTTTTAGAAGTTGTTCAAAATTTGTCGGTCTTTCATAGCAAGAGCTTTAAAATTTAATCATCTGTTTATTCCGAATGACACTATTCGTGAACCCCTTACTTGAAATCAGGCGATATAGGGTGTTCCACACTAACTGAACATGAACATATTAATGTGAGGTATATATTTCATTATATAAAGATAAGGGGTCTTTCAAAATTCTAACAAACAATCAAATGTATCTGAAAGAAAAGGAATCCTTCACAGTTTGGTTATTTTCTCATTCATAACCATGCAATGGCCCATGTTACATGCAACTACTAGAAAACATGACGGCCATCATCATGACTTATGTAAATATGACACAAAAATCTGTCTTTGTGTAAAAACTAACACTGACTTAGAGAAACTGGTAATCAGGTTGCACCGCCTCATTTTCTGATCCGACTAAATATCTAAAACGGCTAATCTTCCGAAGCGCTTCAATTACACATCTAAAACGACTCGACGACTTGAATGTCGACTTATTGTGAACGGCGTTTACTTCTAAATCGATTAATGACGTCACGAGTCAACATCTAAAACGACTCGACGACTCGAACGAGATTTTGGCGTCGAATTAACTTCATAGATAACCAATGGTTCTAAGAGTCTGTCTGATCCAATCAAAGTTTCACGAAAAGTGACTATCATTTAACCCGCATTTAAACAGCTTCAGATCCTAGATTATAAAGTTTTAACTAGTTAAAGGACTTGAGTGACCCTCATAAAACACCCACTAATATATCAAATGTATATACTTCTATCTTTAATTTAATCTAATTGACTTTAGGACACCCATGGTGGAGTAAAGTCTTTAAAATACCCGTGTTTCTCCTCCTACTACTACTACTACTACTACTACTCCTCCAAGTTATGAACGTTTTCGTGCAACGTTTACATGACATCGTTGCCGAATTCGCAAATTCGGTCAAATTAGGACTTCCAGTTGACCAATTTTCATGAAATTTTGCACGGATCACAATTGAAAGGTGCTGATTTCAAATTTGACAATGATATTGCCAGGTTTGACTAAAATTGGCCAATTTAGGCCAAATTTGGACCAAATTTCGAAAGTTCTTCAATTTTCATGAAAATTTGCACGGATCACAATTGAAAGGTGCTGATTTCAAATTTGACAATGATATTGCCAGGTTTGACTAAAATTGGCCAATTTAGGCCAAATTTGGACCAAATTTCGAAAGTTCTTCAATTTTCATGAAATTTTGCACGGATCACAATTGAAAGGTGCTGATTTCAAATTTGACAATGATATTGCCAGGTTTGACTAAAATTGGCCAATTTAGGCCAAATTTGGGCCAAATTTCGAAAGTTCTTCAATTTTCATGAAATTTTGCACGGATCACAATTGAAAGGTGCTGATTTCAAATTTGACAATGATATTGCCAGGTTTGACTAAAATTGGTCAATTTAGGCCAAATTTGGGCCAAATTTCGAAAGTTCTTCAATTTTCATGAAATTTTGCACGGATCACAATTGAAAGGTGCTGATTTCAAATTTGACAATGATATTGCCAGGTTTGACTAAAATTGGTCAATTTAGGCCAAATTTGGACCAAATTTCGAAAGTTCTTCAATTTTCATGAAATTTTGCACGGATCACATTTGAAAGGTGGTGATTTCAAATTTGGCAATGATTTTGTCAGGTTTGACTAAAATTGGCCAATTTAGGCCAAATTTGGACCAAATTTCGAAAGTTTTTCAATTTTCATGAAATTTTGCACGGATCACAATTGAAAGGTGCTGATTTCAAATTTGACAATGATTTTGCCAGGTTTGACTAAAATTGGCCAATTTAGGCCAAATTTGGACCAAATTTCGAAAGTTCTTCAATTTTCATGAAATTTTGCACGGATCACAATTGAAAGGTGCTGATTTCAAATTTGACAATGATATTGCCAGGTTTGACTAAAATTGGCCAATTTAGGCCAAATTTGGGCCAAATTTTGAAAGTTCTTCAATTTTCATGAAATTTTGCACGGATCACAATTGAAAGGTGCTGATTTCAAATTTGGCAATGATATTGCCAGGTTTGACTAAAATTGGCCAATTTAGGCCAAATTTGGGCCAAATTTCGAAAGTTCTTCAATTTTCATGAAATTTTGCACGGATCACAGTTGAAAGGTGCTGATTTCAAATTTGACAATGATATTGCCAGGTTTGACTAAAATTGGTGAATTTAGGCCAAATTTGGGCCAAATTTCGAAAGTTCTTCAATTTTCATGAAATTTTGCACGGATCACAATTGAAAGGTGCTGATTTCAAATTTGACAATGATATTGCCAGGTTTGACTAAAATTGGTCAATTTAGGCCAAATTTGGACCAAATTTCGAAAGTTCTTCAATTTTCATGAAATTTTGCACGGATCACATTTGAAAGGTGGTGATTTCAAATTTGGCAATGATTTTGTCAGGTTTGACTAAAATTGGCCAATTTAGGCCAAATTTGGACCAAATTTCGAAAGTTCTTCAATTTTCGCAAAAATTTGCACGGATCACAATTGAAAGGTGCTGATTTCGAATTTGACAATGATTTTGCCAGATTTTACTAAAATTGGGCAATTCAGGTCAAATTTGGACCAAATTTCGAAAGTTCTTCAATTTTCATGAAATTTTGCACGGATCACAATTGAAAGGTGCTGATTTCAAATTTGACAATGATATTGCCAGGTTTGACTAAAATTGGTCAATTTAGGCCAAATTTGGACCAAATTTCGAAAGTTCTTCAATTTTCATGAAATTTTGCACGGATCACATTTGAAAGGTGGTGATTTCAAATTTGGCAATGATTTTGTCAGGTTTGACTAAAATTGGCCAATTTAGGCCAAATTTGGACCAAATTTCGAAAGTTCTTCAATTTTCGCAAAAATTTGCACGGATCACAATTGAAAGGTGCTGATTTCGAATTTGACAATGATTTTGCCAGATTTTACTAAAATTGGGCAATTCAGGTCAAATTTGGACCAAATTTCGAAAGTTCTTCAATTTTCATGAAATTTTGCACGGATCACAATTGAAAGGTGCTGATTTCAAATTTGACAATGATATTGCCAGGTTTGACTAAAATTGGTCAATTTAGGCCAAATTTGGACCAAATTTCGAAAGTTCTTCAATTTTCATGAAATTTTGCACGGATCACATTTGAAAGGTGGTGATTTCAAATTTGGCAATGATTTTGTCAGGTTTGACTAAAATTGGCCAATTTAGGCCAAATTTGGACCAAATTTCGAAAGTTCTTCAATTTTCATGAAATTTTGCACGGATCACAATTGAAAGGTGCTGATTTCGAATTTGACAATGATTTTGCCAGATTTTACTATATTCGGCAATTCAGGTCAAATTTGGACCAAATTTCGAAAGTTCTTCAATTTTCATGAAATTTTGCACGGATCACAATTGAAAGGTGCTGATTTCGAATTTGACAATGATTTTGCCAGGTTTTACTAGAATTGGGCAATTTAGGTCAAATTTGGACCAAATTTAGAAAGTTCTTCAAATCTCAAGAAATTTTGCGTCGATTACATTTAAAAGGTGCTGATTACGAATTTGTCAGTCATTTTGTCAGATTTGACGAGAAATGGGTAATTCAGGCCAAATTTGAATCAAACTTAGAAAGTTCTGCAATATTCATAAAACTTTCTACAACGCACAATTAGAAGTTGTTGATTTTGAATTTGCCAGTCATTTTATTAGATTTGAACATAATTTGGCAATTCGGCAACGTTGTATTTTTGAGACTAACTATGCATCGTTGTGTTACGTCCTGAAGTCTTCAAGCCAAGCGGCTTCTTGTTTAATTTAATTTAATCTTTAAAATCTTGTGCATGTTCGTCCACGTCAATTATCACGGTCTAAAATAAAAAAATAGCCATAAATTACTAAAATGTAGAATTTTTGTGTTACATATCCACGTAAGGTTTTGTGAAATGAAATCAGGCGTTACTGATATTTCGAGCTTGCATTTACACTTGCATTTTTCCTCTTGATCAAAATCCCTATCTTGTTGCTTCAAACACTATTCCGCGTAATGCGAGGATAAAATACAAGTCAAACAGAAGTTTGCGCGATTTATTTCACGTCTTTTCATTGGTTGAAAAATTCTTTTTCAAGCAATTTCATTGTCGAAAAAAAACAACAACACACAAACACATACATTCGAAATCCTGACAACACACAGCACATAATCTACCGCTCCTGCATCCAGCTACGCTTAAAAATATCCGTGTAACTATCAAATTTCTACACAAGATCAAAAGAAAATTCTAATTATGACATCTAAAAAAAATTTAAAAAACTTAAAAAATTTCTTGAATTTGTGTTAGTTTGAGTGTTTTACTGCGATGTAATGACGTACAGGTAATATAGAATATACATTCATATTTACCAAAATGATCATAATGGCTAAGCTGAGGTTTGTGTTTAACCTCAGACACCATGTGCTTTTTATTTTTATTTTGTTAAAAAGTTACATTATGTAATTTGTATCTTGAATCATCTTAAAAGCTAGCACGAAACAAAAAAACAATTTTCCACTAAAGGATCGTCCTAATTATTTTAAGATTAAAAATCTCTCAATGTTGTTCCTCCTAAGTTGGTTGAAACAAAGTATGTTAGTTCGCCTTTCATTTTTAAAAGTTGTCGAAAAAAGGCTAGCACCTCCTCACCGGCCACTGCATCAATTCTGAAATGAGAAGATTACTTTAGGTGTAGAAACTTTCGCGAACGAAAACTTTCGCGAATCGAAAAATTCCAGAAATTCTTCCTTTTAGCAAACATAAACTTTCGCGATAGGCCAAAAATCAATTAAAATCCATCACAAATATAAGCCAAAATTAATAAAATGAAACAATTTTTATATGATACATTTAATTACGTTGAAAAATCATCAGCGGGAATCGAACCACGAATCCTCGCATGAATTCTGACAGTGATAACCACTACACTACAGCGCCTTGACACGTGGAAAGTCTTTGACTATTATCAAAATCACCAACTTAATTTCGAGTAGGTTAAGATGGAAAAAAACGAAATGACGAAATGAAAGAAAAAATGCGATATAACTTTTGCTTGCTTTTAAAACATCGCTTTAAACTGTTTGCAGTGTACAGTTCACAAACCATTGTTTCACGTTTCTTTCTTAATCTTGCGGTTATATTAATCCTTAGGCATTCTTCTATCCTTTGATCAAAATGAATAGATAAAAGAAGACACATTTTTAATGGTAATGATGCTAACTAAATTGTAAATTGTATAGTAACTAAATTGCATACAGAATGCCAGAATATAAATTGCAACGTTCTTTTGACGTCGAAAGAACGTCAGAATTGACTGTAAGTAAATAAATGATTTTAATAGCATAAAATTACAGTAGCTATACACCACTCTAGTCACAACATAATCTTTCAACCATTGTAAGATGTTGAAATGATTTTTTTTCAGGTCGTAATTATTTGCGACCAACCCCGACGTTTTTTAGACGTCGGTTAATGGTCGTTTTTGGTTACAACGTTAAAACAACCATAAAACAACGTTGTGTTGACGTCGTGTGTTAACTGGGATGGTATTATAGGCCATTTTCCTAGGGAAATATCTCGCATAACAAAATATCTTCTTGATCATGGAAACGTTGTATAGATGGAATTAACTTCGAAACTTTATTGACGTTCACTTTTAGAACAACGTAAAATGGAAATCGCTTAATGCAACGGCTGCCACTTTAAAAAGTACTGAGAAAAAAAAGCATCGTTAAAAGTTTTTGTTTTTTGTTTTGCGAACATAAACTTTCACGAATAGCGTTACAAAATTTTTTGCGAACATAAACTTTCGGGATTCAGCCTAATGGAACGTTTTCGCGAATTTAACTTTCGCGAATCGGGCTAAAATTCACGAAAGTTTCTGTTCAATTAAGAAATACTCCAGGTTTCAACGTTTCGAACCCCTCGCTCACAAAAAATGAAAGTTTCTGTTAACGAAAGTTTCTGCACCTAAAGTAACCATTTTCCAAGTCTACTTTAGCTTGGCCAAAAGCGAACAAAGCAGAAAAAAGAAGGAAAACGGTGGTTTAACACATATTTCGGCCACTGGCTGGTAGCCGTATCCCAAATGGGGGCTTTAAATGCTCTAGGGCCTCCTTCGCAGGACCCTCATTGATAACAGTACCTTGAGGAACTGAAGAGGCTATCCTGGGTAAACATTCGTAAATAAATATAAATAAATAAATGTGGAAACATATAATAATAACCTTACTGACCTATTGTAAAAATAAAGAGTTAACAACAATACATTCTTGAATTGACCATGTATGATGTGAAATGATCGATTGGCAACTTAACAGCATATAATTATGAAATTACATCGCTAAGAATGGTGAAATAACGCCTTATAATCATGAAAATACTTCATCCAAAAGTTAAGTTACATAATATTAAAACTAGTAGGAGATTTGATCTCACTTAATTAGAAGCTGTGCAATATTTCAACTGGAAACACAGAACGTAATGAAGGCTCCCTCTCGCATAGCCGTGATCTATACAGAAAAAAAACAAAAACAAAAACAAAAAACAAACAAGTGAAACAGAAAAAAAACACTACAATAATTTCAAAGAAAAATCTGACTAATAATTGACCGTTTAACCAAACTTAGCTATCGTTGTCAAATCATCGAGTAGAAATCAGAAAGAGGAAAAAATTGCTTCCGCTGAAATATTTTCCCATCTTCTCATTTTCTGAGGTACACGAGTACTTACAACAAACAAAAGACGGCTTTTAAATTCGCAAGAAAGGAAAATCAGGATGATTTTTTAAGATGTTTGTTTTCTACCTCATCATATTTAAACTGTTTGTTTCCTTGATGAACACAGCTCTTTTTCTTATTTTGGTTGTCTCACTTATTTCTCCTCGCCTCAAGATGACAAGTCACGTGATAAAAACAACATACTTTATACCAGTCGTTTTAAATATAGGCTTTATTACTTCGATTGATCATATGACGTCACAACACAGAATGCCTCGTTTATATGATAGTGTTTGCACCGTTTATAAAGAGAAACGGCATTAATGCCGGTGTCATGTGACGGAGGCATGATTCTGGTATCCCTATGACAATGACTCGCCCACAAGTGCTTTTATACAGTCTTATGGTCCACCTTCCATCCATGATTCATATTTCGACTTCTTGTTTGTTTTTATCAGTATATCCACAAGAACCATCAGGTCTAGTAATAGACTCTTTTGCTCACGAAACACGTGACCACTTTTGCGTGGGCACAAAGCCTAACCATATTACTTTGCAATCTGGCTCGGATTTTCTTTAACCAATACTTTAAATATTTCTAAACACTACATTTTGTGAAGAATCACTTTCACTATAAAGAGAAACATATTTCGCAGGATGTGTGGTCAACCAGATCAAAAGTTTATTATGATCACGTGGTAATCTGTCATTTGTGCTATTGTTCCAACATTTACTGATCACGTGATGTCTTCCTCATAAAAGACGGAAGAGTGCTTTTGAATGCAACAGTTACTTTCAAGTTGGTTCGATCATGTCTTTTAACGTTACAACTCCAGTTTTGCCTAATAATCCGTTCGGAGAGCCCGGACAAGTCGGAACAGACGTTTTATGGATTGTCATAACAGCTTTCATCATT